>CM051239.1:417659175-418116723 GCA_027917425.1 Gastrophryne carolinensis
TGCTGCAGGGGCATGCCGAAGATGGTCCTCGGTTGCAACGTATCCCTCAACGACGTTGACCAACTTTTCAGCAGTCTGAGGGTCGCCTTGTCCAGCCCACCGCTGTAACTTCGGCGGCAGGGTTCGGACAAAATGGTCCAACACGACCTTCTCGACAATCTGCGCTGGTGTGGACTGCTCCGGCTCCAACCATTTTTGCACAAGATAAATCAAATCAAACATCTGCGACCGAGCAGGCTTATCCACAGCAAAAGTCCAGCTATGCACTTTCCGGGCCCGAACCGCTGGCGTGACTCCCAGGCGAGCAAGAATCTCCATTTTGAGTTTAGCATAGTCCCGTACATCTTGCTCCCTAAGGTCAAAGTAAGCTTTTTGGGGCTCACCTGCCAGAAACGGTGCAATCACGTCGGCCCATTCCAAGACTGGCAGCTGCTCTCTCTCAGCCATGCGCTCAAACACCGTGAGGTAGGCCTCAACATCTTCCTCAGGGGTCATCTTTTGTAGGGACCTGTTGTACGGCTCTCCTCACACCACCTGTCTCAACCGGGCTTCTCTCTGGTGGTGAAACTTTAGCCACAACAGTCTCTCTAAGTGCAGCAATCTGTTTTATCAACAGGTGGTTTGTCTCCTGCTGTTGTGCCATGGCTTGCTGCTGCTGGAGGTTAGCCTGGATTAGCTGTTTAATCACCTCCTCCATTTGAGACATCTTGGTTGCCACTTTCACCCAGGGCATCCAAAATGCAGCGTGTTTTTGTCACTCCGTTGCCCCTAGCAACAGTCACTGTACCCCTCGCATCCTCCACCAATTGTGAGCAGTTGGGCGATCAGCAGTGACACAGACAACAGTGTTTCAACAGCAAAATGGCTTTATTTAGCAAATAAAGTGTTCAAACGCAAATAATCACTCAGTCCAGAGATGGCAGCATCAACGCAATAAATCAAAAGTGGTTACTTCACCAAACAAATGTAAGTCCAGGGCTGGGTACTCCAGCAAGCTATATCTCCATGGCAAGTTAAATCCACTTTGCAGGGCGTATCAGCATATAGTCTAGTCCTTTTCTTCACCAATGTGTTTTTTTTTTGGGGGGGGGGGGGGGCAAACATCAGCTTTAACTCAAAATCACCAAATAAAACAAACTTCATCACAAAGCTCTTAATGTGACTTGAGATTTGAATTGTGCATCATTGTTTGCTTTCCCCTTTCATATAAACATCAAAAACAACCTAAACCCAAACTATCTATAAATAATCACTAACTACCTTCCTCTAACCGACCCATTCTAAACCAACCCCACCCACTTACCCCACTCAATCACCTACAAATAATAAATACCAAGAATCACGCTTCCGCCATTCTTCAACCATATCTACATTCTACTTCTGCAAATCAAAATAATAAAAATTATGCATCTTCCCAACAAACATGCCAACACACTGTTCAACAGTTAATTCTACTTTGTTCTTAACTAATCTTTCCCTAGACACCCACAAAACCTCCTTTAATGCCGACAATAGCAACCAATTCTTTTATGCCACTCCTGACCAATTGACCAACCTGTCAACAAGATAACAAAGGTAAGTGCCTTAATATGGAACCAATACAGTGTACATTAAGTGAGCAAAAAGTCAAAGCCATGAGCGCCCACAAGAGAAAATTAACTATGCAAGCCATTTCTAATCTAAGTTCACGCCCCTCTCATCATGATCCTGCCTCCCACCAGCAGAACCCGGGGCAGTTCTCCTCACCACTTGCACTGATACACTGAATCTAGTATCGTCATCATCAGGACCTCTTTGCCCTATCCACCGATTCACTATCTAAAGACAGCTCCATGTCGCTGATCTCCTCATACACTGGAGCAGGGCTAGAGACGCCACTGCTCTCAGAGGAATCATCCCTACCTAAACCGCCATCTACACTCTGAAAACCGGGGACTAGCCCCGCCCCCTGCTCGTCAAATCCAACGGGGAGTCCACACACCTTTGGAGCTGAGACAAAGAGACTAGCACTCGCCCCACCCCCTATGCTATTCCCACCAATATTCAAAAACCCTGTAGGCTCAGACAATAGCCGGACGCCATCTTGCTGGATTGCAAGCTCCTCAGCCACAACGGATGGTAAAACGGCAGTTTGAGAAATAAGACAGTCACTTGCTACAGACTCAGCAGCACACTCAGCAGCCACAAACGAGACTGCATCAGACTTAAAAGCACTATGACTCTGCCTGTCCTGTTCCTCCAGCTCAGTCACTTCATCCCCAACACGCTCCATATCCTCAGTCATATTTCCAGCCATATCACCTGTTGCCTGAACTTTCTCAAAAAGCTCATTCCCCCTTTTTAATATGCTTGCATAGGAAAAAGGGTTTTTCCCACAGTCTACTTGAGTATGACCTCTCACTCCACACCAGTCACACAGTTTATCCTCTTTACATTCTTTGGCAGTGTGCCCAGGCTTCTTATAATTTCTACACATGGAAATTACCACATCACACTCCTGCATTGTATGACCAGTCACTCTGCATTTTCTACAGTATCTTGGCATGCCTCTATATGCAATGTATCCTCTGTCCACCCCAAGATTAAACTCTGAAGGTAAGTGCACTGGCCTCCCCTCTTCATTAACTTTAAGTTTAACCAAAAACAAATATTTCCCATTTCTTATACCAGCAAAATTTTTACCTGGCCCCTTGTAAATAACTTCTTTACAATGCTGACCTAAAAAAGCCTGTAATTTTTCCACCTTAACCCAAGCATTATAACAGTGAACAGTCACCTCTTTCTCACCTTGCATGTACAGAGCTGTAGCTTCCAGGTTTCCCAGCATAGGATCCTTATCCTTCCTCGCCAAAAAGCGCTTGTAAACCAATTCAGCATCCGCAGCAGAAAAAAGAGTAAGTTCATAAGAACCTTGCGAGACAAATTGCAGAGTATGCACTTTCTCAAAAGGTAGCTGGAGACATCCCTCAATAAATCTTGTAACAAAGCCTTTCAAATCCAAATCCTTCGCGAATCCATCTCGGAGTTTAAATCGCACTGTATGCGTGTAGGGTTGCACGTCTCCAGTCGCAGTCATGTCCGCCATGATCACACCAGACATGAGTATGGAGCCCCACAAGGGGCCCCTACACCACAAAACACTCCTACCAGGCCCACATACAGCAATCCACCTCAAAAGAAATAGATATCATACACCTCAGCCTGGGCTTCCTCTTACAGGCTGGTCAAAGGACAATTGACAGGCCGTGTGTCTCCTTCTTATTCAGGCTTCTCCTGTGATCAGCCTGAACCTGTGCACAGCCTTAGATCATGGAACAAACCGGAAAGGGGGAAAGGGATTGGGGAAAGTGACCTGGGTCCTGAAAACCCGGCACGGATCACACCTGATACAGTCTAGCAGGGGAGAAATACACACCACTTATAACATTTTTGTACAATTTAACACAATAGGCATAAGTAATGTTCATAACCGTCGGCACTACCTACCTGGCCAATCCTCCCCCTAGGGGGAAATCACCCCCAAAGATGCGGGACCCCTCCCATGTAAAGGATGGTGAGAGAGGGTGAAAAGGAAGGACCCACACTATGATAAAATCATTTTTTCATACAGGGTTTTTGGGAGTCACTGTGGGGCTCCAATTCAAATTCCTCAGGGCCAAGGACCAACACCCAGGATAAGGAGGACAAAATCCTGGGTTTTGGTTCTCTTTAAAACTTACGCTGCTGCCTCTCTTCCACCTGCTGTGCAACATAACTAGCAATGTAAAAAGTGGCTGATGTTACAACAGTAACAAGTACAGCACCCTGATGTGATACATTGTGTAGCAGCCATGAACCTGCTAATACAATGTAAATAGCTTACAGCTTGCTCACAGTTATATATGTTTGAGGTTATTATGAATAACCACATTTTGTGTATATTCTAACCTCAATCGGAATATATGATTGTTTGAATTTATAAAGTGCCACCAGCGAAAATAATCTAGCCTCTCACTGGTTTTAATGGTGGCTAATTCTATATTCTTTGAGATTTAATTGAAGGCCTCTGTTGCATTTATTATGGAGATTAATCAAAGTCAGATGTAGGAAGGTGATCCCTTTCATTGTTGTCAAGCTGAGTTATTCTCACTCACTCGCGTTGGTTAATAATATTTTCCCCATTTGTAGTTAGCTTCATTTCAGGTTTTATTTATTTGCTTTTATTTTGTGTCAACGCTTAATTCTGCGTTTTTAATGTCTTCACCCCTGGACAATGGGGGAAGGAGTTATCTGTAGTATCGGACCTGACAAATACTGCTTCCCCCTTCGGCTAAGCTGGCCTATGACGCTATTAGATCTCAGGTGCCGGAATGATACAGTGTGCCTGGCTATGACATATGCCCTTGCCCATTGGCTGAACAACCCGAGTGGTGTATCTGATTGGCCTTCTCCGGTGTGGATGTTCATTGGCTGTAGGTCAGGGGCTTTACACCGTCTCGGGTTGTCGCCACCATTTAAGCATTTTGGGACAGGTAGGCAAACCCAGGCTGCTTGTTAAAGGGGTGTTCCCCTGAGACGCGTCGCCCACCTTGGGTTTGGGGAATGGGGCGGTCAGTCCCTGCGTGAGATTGTTTTTATACATATCTAATAAAGTTACGTTTTAATTGTCCTTCCGGAGCTCCTGGGGTGAAAATCTCCATTTTTACTTCATATGCTTTTGAGTGGACTTAGCAGCGGCCCTCCTTTCGTGCATTGGGGTCTCCATACTAGATTGATATTAGGCTCATTGGAGCTGCATTTCTCTATGGGGTTTTCTTATGGTGGCTGGCAACTTTGTTGAGCTTGTTACATTGTAACCGCAGCCATGTTTTGGGAGCTGGCTGTTTACAATTTAATGCTGGGACAGCATCCAGATTGTTAAATTGCACAAAGGCTGCAGCAGTGAAAGTAATGAAACATGCACTGGGAGTTGTTAAAACCCACACTGCTGCCTCTCTCCCTCCTGCTGTGCAACGTAACTAGCAATGTGAAAAGCCGGAACAGTCAGGCTGTGGCTGATGTTACAACAGTAACAAGTACAACACCCTGATGTGATACATTGTGTAGAAGTCGTGAATGTGCTAATACAGTGTAAATTGCTTACAGCTGACTCAGCTGATGTCTTACTCATCTCTCCATTACAGTGCTGGAGCAGTGGTGGAGACATTACTGAAGAATTCTGCATCTGTACCTCACTAATTACCCTTCAGTTCTCACCACTTCCCACACTTATGGCACTGGGTCCTTTGCTGCCACTGATCTTCGCTGCCTTTGCCACTGCCACTCACTATCCTCTCCAATGCTTTGCCTTCTCCAATGCTGCTTACTGCAGTGTGGTCTTCACCCTCTTCTCCACTGCCACTTACCATACTCTGGTCTTCACCGTCTTCTCCACTGCCACAGACCATGTTCTGATCTTTGGCACCTTCTCCACTGCCATTGATCATCCTCTGGTCTTTGCTGCCTTCTCCACTGCCACTCACAATCCTCTGGTCTTTGCTACCTTCTCCACTGCCACTGACCATCCTTTGGTCTTTGCCGCCTTCTCTACTGCCACTCACCATCCTCTGATCTTTACCACCTTCTCCACTGCCACTGAACATCCACGGTCTTTGCCACGTTCTTCACTGCCAATGACTATCCTTTGATCTTTGCCACCTTCTCCACTGCCACTGAACATCCACTGTGTTTGCCACCTTCTCTATTGCCAAAGACTATCCGCTGGTCTTTGCCTCCTTCTCCACTGTCACTGACCATACTTTGATCTTCACCACCTTCTCCACTGACACTCACCATCCTCTGGTCTTCGCCGCTTCCTTTGCTGCCACTGATGGGTCCTCCACTATCAGTGTTCACTATCCTGAATGTGTGCTCCACTATCCTGATTATTCTCCTCCTTCCGTTTCGTTCTCTCCGCTGCCACTGATAAGTCCCCCATTGTGGTTCTCAGCTCCACCAATGAGTCCTCCATGGCCCATTTATGTCCTCCATAAAATTACATGACTATGTCTATTGGCAGCACGACCAATAGCTAGCTGGATTATGTGACAACAGTAACAAGTACAGAACCCTGATGTGATGTATTGTGTAGCAGCTATGAATCTGCTAATACAATATAAATAGCTTACAGCTGACTCACAGTTATATATGTTTGAGGTTGCTATGGACAACCACATTAAGTGGTTATCTGCCAATAGATTATCTATTGTATATTTGCAGCACAACCAATAGCTAGGTGTGAGTGTAGCATAGTAGGAGCACTTTTTCCAGCCCCTATAATTTCACCACGCCAGAACGCCGCCATATTCTTCATGGCCAAGCGCCACTATCACACTGCCAAATTTTGTGAGCCTTTATGATGAAGTGCAGCGGAGGCTTTTTAAAAATCAATGTGTGCATGTTAGGCGAGAGATGTATCGCTTAAGCCTCTGTTAACATCCATAAAGCCGCATTTTGCTGCAGCTCGGGAAAGCTATAACATCATTTGTAAGCCAAGAAGTAAATCAATATGTCAGGAGGAGTTTTTTTGTTGTAAATGAGAGCCTGGAAAGATAACAAACAGCGGCTACGGTGGTGCGTTCGGAATCACTGCTGAGCAGAGCTGTACTACACTTAGGTAAAAGGCAGGGTGGGACAGAAACTGTGTGCTATGAGCTACGGCATAAGACCCTGTATTGTACAGAACTCCAGCATATGGAGCGGGAGCTGGTGAATCACCTGTCTCCCTGCGGCGAGGGCATGAGCGCGCCTTAGCTGAAGGGAGACTGGGAATGTGGCTATTGAGTGTTGCTCAACAAATATACAAGGTAAAGAAGGCGAACAACCAAATTTAGATTTGCAAAGTAGTGAAGGAATTTAATTGTGAAAAAGAACACATGTGCTGTACATAATAGCAAGACATTTGTACAGTGTGAGTATATGATGATAATGCTATGCAGGGGAGAAACACCCTACAATTTGACCGCTAGATGGCGCTTCTGAATGGTGACAGCCATGAGTGTTCTGGGTAACTGATAGTGCATCACATAATTAATCTTATATTCAGTAATAGGGTTACAGAAATAAATAATATACTGCAAGTATAGCTAGGTAGAATACATGATTAAGGGAGAAAGACGTTTATGCAGGTTTCAAAATGTCCACAAATAACCAAACACTAACAAGGCAAACCCAGAAGTCAGTATATTCAGATATCAGAAAGAAAAATAGCTTACAGGCAGCGCAGGTGGATGTAAACCCTCAACGTTTCGGCTGCAATGGCCTTTGTCAAGAGGGAAAGAGCTTTCCCTGATATCTGAATATACTGACTTCTGGGTTTGCCTTGTTAGTGTTTGGTTATTTGTGGACATTTTGAAACCTGCATAAACGTCTTTCTCCCTTAATCATGTATTCTACCTAGCTATACTTGCAGTATATTATTTATTTCTGTAGCCCTATTACTGAATATAAGATTAATTATGTGATGCACTATCAGTTACCCAGAACACTCATGGCTGTCACCATTCAGAAGCGCCATCTAGCGGTCAAATTGTAGGGTGTTTCTCCCCTGCATAGCATTATCATCATATACTCACATTGTACAAATGTCTTGCTATTATGTACAGCACCTGTGTTCTTTTTCACAATTAAATTCCTTCACTACTTTGCAAATCTAAATTTGGTTGTTCGCCTTCTTTACCTTGTATATTTGTTGTCTATGTTCTCCTGTGAGGTAGTACACAGGATAAGAAGACAGAACACCCCCGCATAACCCCTTACCTTTTCTTTTATCACTTTAGGTGTGCTTCAACCAAATACAAATTTTTATTGAGTGTTGCTCTCCATTGTTACATAGTCATTGTCTGGCTGCTCAATGCTGCTAAACATCCCCTAATGCAGAGAGTGGCCACTCTGCACTCAAGAGAGCCACAAAAGGCAGCTGCAGCCACATGGTCTGGAGAGTGGTCCAGACCCCTGGACTACCCCTTTGTTGCTGCCACCTCCACCTCTGTCTGCCAGGTCCTTCTGTTTTTGGGGGCAATGGCACTAGCCAGGGGGGCGCAAGGGATGCGTGCCCCAGGGCCTCCACCACTTGCCCTGCAAAGGGGGCCTTCACCAACCTTTGGGTTATGGTCTGGTCCAGGAAGCTTTTCAGTCTTGGGTCTGACGGGCCGCGGGACCAGCAACAAAGTTTTTGCAATCCTGCAGCCAAAGCCACCGCAGGGCAGGATGGAGAGTCTAGACCAGCAAAGGCGCCGCCAGCAGCGCTACAGTGATGGGTGCAGAGCTGTCACTGCACATAAGCCACCAAGCACAGCCGCTGGCAGCTCAATACTGCCCCCCGCCCAGAATGGCAAAGCAGGAGTTCCTGAGCAGCATGCACACGCACAAGGGACTCCATCTGATGTTCCAGTAAGTAGGCGGGTGCCAGACAACCACCGATCAGTTACTTGGCTGGACTATTATTTTAAAGGAAATAAAATACTGTATCTGGGGCCTCCACCAGATTTTGTGCCCAGGGGCCTCCACCGCACTTAATCCAGCTCTGCCCACAGCCCCTCGAACTGCTTTCATGAATGTGACCCTGTTTCCCCAGTTTCTCAGGAGTATATGTTTCGGTATGTTTAGGTCCACATTGCTCCTCCTTCTTGCTCGCCTTGCTTCCCTGTGTCACGATTGGCCCTGGTTTTGTCTTATTTTGCCTGTTTATTTTGTGTTGCCAGTCTAGTGACCCTTTATTTTTTGCTATTATTTTCAGCAACCGAAAGGAGCCCCGCTGTCTTAACGCCCAATGCGTCATGGGACAGGATCTTCGTTTTCTCAGAGTTTTCTCGGCTTCCCTTAGCTCGTCGCATTCTTCGTCAGGAGTTCCAGTTTGTAGACCCGAGCTGACTGGCGGCTGGCTTCTGGGTAACTCTGTTGATTTTTTCAGTTGAACTGCCTGTCTATTGCTGTTATTGCATTAGCAATAGTTTTTTGTATGTCAAGGTAAACTGGACCTTCACCCTGAATAAGGGTATATAAGGGGTATATCTTATATGTCCCCCCCCCCTGTACATACAGATTGCTCACATTAATCCGGACCCACACCCTGAATAAGAGCCTATATTATATGTTTCCCCCACCCTGTACATACAGATTGCCCACATTAATCCGGACCTTCACCCTGAATAAGAGCCTATCTTGTATGTTTCCCCCCTGTACATACAGATTGTCCACATTAATCCGGACCTTCACCCTGAATAAGAGCCTATCTTATATGTTTCCCACACCCTGTACATACAGATTGCTCACATTAAAAATCATCCTACCTGCATCTACTGCATTTTATAAGCCTTTTAACACCCATGATGGTGGCCCATGGAGCCTCAGGCAGCCTGCAAACAGGAAGTGTCTTATGACTGTGTCGCTCTGCATTCTGAGATTGCTGTCCTTTTCCTGACCCCAGCTCTGCTCTGTCTGTGCAAAGCAAAGCACAGCTATAACCCCTCCCCCCTGCAGTTTACCCCCCTCTCCTCAGAATGTGATGTTTCTGAAGCAATATGGCAGCGCCCAAGTCCTGAACAGAGTTGCAGCCCAGTGGGGGAAAGAATATTAAGTGACTAAAAATGTAAAATATATTAATTTTAAATGCTGGGCTTTTCATTAAATGATACTGAAGGTCCACTTTAAGTGTGTTTGCCAATTTATCTCTCACTTGTACTGTGTTCATGCCCCCTTCTCCCTGTCGCTGTTACAAATGTTTTGCCAACTCTGTCCATATATTTACTATTTTGTTTCACCTGTGAGGATGTTAATATTCTGTTTTGTGTTACTTTTAGGGGATTCCAGTTACCCCTTGCTTCTCTGGCTCCTGGCACCCTTTTTAAGGCCCCAGATTGCTGGCCAGGTAGGATGCCCTAAATGGCAGCAGGGGGAGAAGGTAAGTATGTAGAAGGACATGCAGACTACATGGGAAGCTATAGATGCCAGGATGGGGGAGAAGGTAAGTATGTAGAAGGACATGCAGACTACATGGGAAGCTATAGAAGCCAGCAGGGGGGAAGGTAAGTATGTAGAAGGACATGCAGACTACATGGGAAGCTATAGAAGCCAGCAGGGGGAAGGTAAGTATGAAGCAGGACAAGAATACTACATGGGAAGCCATGGGATAGAAGGTAAGTATGTAGTAGAACAAGTAGATTACATAGGATGCCCTAGATGCCAGCGGGGGGGGAGACGGTAAGTATGTAGAAGGAAAAGAACACTACATGGAATGCCCTAGAAGCCAGCAGGGGGGAGAAGGTAAGTATGTAGAAGGACAAGCACACTACATGGGATGACCTAGATTCCAGCAGGAGGGAGAAGGTAAGTATGTAGAAGGACAAGAATACTACATGGGAAGCCATAGAAGCCAGCAGAGGGTAGAAGGTAAGTATGTAGAAGGACAAGCACACTACATGGGATGACCTAGATTCCAGCAGGAGGGAGAAGGTAAGTATGTAGAAGGACAAACACACTACATGGGATGCCCTAGAAGCCAGAAGGGGGGAGAAGGTAAGTATGTAGAAGGACAAGAATACTACATGGGATGTCCTAGAAGCCAGCAGGGGGGAGAAGGTAAGTGTGTAGAAGAACAAACACACTACATGGGATGCCCTAGAAGCCAGCAGGGGGGGGAAGGTAAGTATGTAGAAGGACAAGAATACTACATGGGAAGCCATAGAAGCCAGCAGAGGGTAGAAGGTAAGTATGTAGAAGGACAAACACACTACATGGGATGCCCTAGATTCCAGGGGGAGAAGGTAAGTATGTAGAAGGACAAGCACACTACATGGGATGCCTTAGATGCCAGGGGAGAAGGTAATTATGTAGAAGGACAAGCACACTACATGGGGTGCCCTAGATGCCAGCAGGAGGAGTAGCTAGGCTTTCTGGCACCCAGGGCAAAGATTCCAAATGGTGCCCCCACCTGTGCTCAGGCCTCCCTTTAGCTGCCCCCCTGACCTGTTGCACCCGGGGCAAGTGCCCCTCGTGCTCTCCCCTAGCTACGCCCCTGCCCACTACAATCAGTGTGGAGGGGGAGCTGTCTTTCTTTATCTATAGACCACAGACTCGGTGTTACAGTTACATGAAAATATTACTGGATTATCTTAGGGCTCATGCACACCTGCAGTAGCATAACTAAAAGTGATGGGGCCCTGGTGCAAATATTAAGTGGGGCCCTTTCAAGGCTCATACAGCAAACTAAGTTTGATGCAGCTAGGACTAAAGAGTGAATCAGCAGAGACAAATTATGCTGCCTTTCTCTAAATGATGCCAAGTGAGCACGGATATTTGTCATATAAGGTGGAAGAGAAATAATAATGGGGCCCTTCTTCTGGGCCCCGATGGGGTCACACCCCCTAATAGTTATGCCCCTAATAACCTGTGCTCTCCTATTATACAACATTGACATCCCTCATTACCTACTGCTTCTGTCTTAGAAAATAGTGCACCTGACCTTTTGGAGGTGGGGGCCTACCAGGGGATTCCATGGTAATCTGGTGGCTTCAGTAACTGGTCTCCTCAGAAACCAAGGCTGCAGTCCCTGCATTTTATTACAGGTCATTTACTGCTGGAGGTTAGGATGTTTTTGTTGGGGGGCCCACATGACTTTTGCTATGGAGACTTGTGAACTCTATGTACGCCCCTGCTTTGGTTACTCCTACTTCCATGTTCCTGAGCTTCGTAACTTGTACCTGCTATACAGGACCTGGCTCTTCCTTCTCAGCTTTGGATTACCTCTTTTGGACTGACTCTTGGATTTACCTCGGCATGGGCGTTGACCTTCAACCTGGGCTGCCTGCCCTCTGACCTTGGCTTTGACCTCGAAACAGTGCTGCCTGACCTTAGCTTTGACCTTGAACTTGTGCTGGTGCCCTCTGAACTTGAACTTGGCATTGGACCTGTGGTACCCGTTCTCTAATCATGGCTTGGACTATATTCTCAAACCTGTGCAGCTCGCCATTTGACCCCGGCTTGGACATTTGCTTGTATTTACCTCTGAGCTTGGCTTTGACCTTGACCTTGAACTTCACCTTGAACCTGTGCTGCCTGCCCTTGGCCTTGAACTTGACTTTGGCCTTGAACTTGACCTTGAGCATGCGCTGCCTGTTCTCTAATCATGGCATGGACTCTATTCTCAAACCTGTGCTACTCTTCCTCTGCAGACAGTGGCCATGCTGCACTCAAGAGGTGCCACAAAAGGCAGCTGCAGCTGTGTTGTGCTCCACATGGTCTAGGGGGTGATCCAGACCCCTGGGCCACCCCTTTGGGTGTTTCCCTGCCGTCAGCTGGGTCCTGTTGCCACCTCTGGCTCTGTCTTCCAGGCCCTACTGCTACCGGGGGCAATGCCACTGACCATCGTACCGCTTCCATAAATAGAGGCACAGCCAATCAAACACAATGGTGCACTGCATTGAAATATCAAACACCATTATGGTGCCTTCACACTGCATTTCTATTGCCTTTGGTTGGAATTGTATTTAGGATTTCATCTATGATTAAGGACCCATCAATTGCGTCCGAAACGCGTTCGAATACGTGGCATGCCTTGACTTGCCGGGGTTCTTTACTGGTTTTAAACTGCCTTTTTTCTTATGGAGATGCTGGTTTTACTCTGCATATGAATAAACTTCAAGATTTTAAAGAGTGCGGATTTTCTCTTCGTTTTTTTAGGATTTGTGCTGTCCTAGACATTTTTGGGTGATTCACCCCCCCCCCCCATTTCTATAGCAAATCAAAACCCATGTAACATAATGGTTTTTGATGTTTCATTGCAGTGCACCATTATGTCAGCAGTTCGGTGGCCAGTGGCATTGCCCCCCAGCAGCAGGAGGACCTGGCAGATGGAGGTGGAGATGGCAGCAACAGGACCCGGCTGACGGCAAGGGAGCACCCAAGGGGGAGGTCCAGGGATCTGGAAATCCCATCCCCTCTCCCCAGACCATGTGGAGCACAGCATCACTGCAGCTGCCTTTTAACCCAGGTTTGGAGTATAAAAGATTTGTAATGCTGGGGTGCAATATTTTCATAATTTCTGCGTATATTTGCAGCCCTTAAGTGTTTAAGGCAAATAAATGGCTCAAATATCTCCACTCCAATTGCACCTTGTTTGTCTAAATAAGTTCATAGAGCAGTAACTCCAAGGAAATAACAAAAATGCCCTTTAAACAACTATTTATACCGTGCTTGCTAAGAGTACACAACAAATGTCCCAGGCTCTGCTACAACAAAGAGAGCCTCAAATATTACTTGATTATTTTAGGGCTCATGCACTTGCAGTGGTGTAACTAAAAATAGGCCCTGGTGCAAATACTGCTAGAGGTTAGGTGGTTTTTGTTGGGGGCCCACATGACTTTTTCTATGGAGATCAGTGGACCCTATGTACGCCCCTGCTTTGGATACTCCTACTCCCATGTTCCGAGCCTTGTAACTTGTACCTGCTATACAGGACCCGTCTGTTCCTTCTCAGCTTTGAATTACCTTTTTTGGACTGACTCTTGGATTTACCTAGGCATAGACTTGACCTTGAACATGTGCTGCCCACCCCCACTTTGACCTTGGCCTTGAACTTGACCTTGAAACTGTGCTGCCTGACCTTGACCTTGAATGTAACATACTACCGTAATAACTATAACTAATGTATATAATTTATGGGGCTGGGCACAGTACAGAAGGACCGGTGTGACCAAAAAATTCCTGGGCAGTTTTTGAATTCCAGCCCACCCTGCTACCAGGGGATTCCATGGTGATCTGGACCTGTGCTGTCTGCCCTCTGACCTTGGCTTTGACCTTAACCTTGAAACTGTGCTGGCTGGCCTTGGCTTTGACCTTGAAATTGACCCTGTGCTGGCTGCCCTTTGACCTTGGCCTTGACCTTTCGAACCTGAGCTACCTGTTCTCTAATCATGGCTTGGACTTTATTCTCAAACCTGTGCTGTTTGCCCTCTGACCCCGGCTTGGACATTTGCTTGGCTTTACCTCAGCATGGACTTTGACCTTCAACCTGTGTTACCTTCAACCTGTGTTGCCTGCCCACTGGCCTTGACCTTGAAACTATGCTGCCTGAGCTTGGCTTTGCCCTTGACCTTGACCCTGTGCTGTCTGCCCTCTGACCTTAACATTGACCTTAAAACCTGTGTTACTCGTCCACTAATCATGACTTGGACTCTATTCTCAAACCTGTGCTGCTCGCCCTCTGACCCCGGCTTGGACATTTGCTTTTGAACCCATGGTGCCTGCCCTGACCTGGCTGTGTCCCTCCATGTTGCGGTGTTCAGGCCCTGTTTCCCAGTTCTCCCGGTTGTTCCATTGCCCAGTCTGTGGGGGGCTCAACTGTATCTAATTTCATGTGCGAACTTTATGAAGCTTATCAACCAGTTATAAAGTTTGTCACTTACCTGATTCATCTGAAACAAGGAAACAAATGTCATCTATGATGGATAATATGAGCTTGTATAGCGTTGTGTAGCTTTATTTCCTATTAATGCATTTATATGTATGTGAACTTTACATTATAAAGCCGACCAATGGCAAGAAATTTCACTATGAGCTTGATTCAGAGCCAGGTGAGGAAACTCACTCCTTTTTAGGAGAGAAAACTAAATTTTCACCTGTTGCTGAATAAGCTCCAAGGAAGACAATAAGCTTCATGCAGAGCCTTCTATATTCCTTCTCATTTTTGTCTCTCAGTGTGAACATTACACATGGCTTTCGTGCAGTATTGGATCGGTCACATGATTCAGAGCCTCCATTGGGAGCGTCTCGTACTGTTCCCGTAGATGTGAGAGACATGGAGAACACTGTGAGTAGTGCTCACTAAGGGGGTTATTTAAGAAGGGATAGCGCCAGGTAGTGCCTCGTAGCGGCAGGCAGTACGCCGGGCGCTGTACGCAAAACCACATATATGAAGGCAATTCTGGTGAGCGACTCTAACAGCGCCATGTAGTGTCAGATGTATTATTACAGGCAGCTTAGCGTATAGCACCGGCGCTCTAGGTTCAGCAGCGCCATGTAGTACCTGTCGCTCAGTGTCGCTTTCCCATACATTTTAATGGGCTTTCATTAGTTGTGTATAAATAGCGTGTTTGGCAATTTAAATTTTTTTTTTTTTTTTCTCCAATCATTGTGTGACGTCTCCTGGCTGCAAACAAACACTTTTAGAAACTTTTTTGACTTTTTATATTTTTATGCAGAATTGTCATTACAGGTCTGGCACTAAAGTGTTATTGTCACAGTGTTATAACAATGTCATTCCATGCGTTTTCGCTTTGTTACTGGTGGATATGTGTTTAAAAACAGACTTTAATCACACAGCGTCTGGTCACATATGGTGTTTGCAGGGTACAAGGATGTAGCGCCCATGGCCCACCTGACAGAATTGTTGTGGGACGCACCCTCGGTCAATAACCAACGAAAATATATGCCCCCCCCCCAATCCCCCCCGCCCCCGGGCGCCCTAGGCACAGGGTTGCCTTTCTGTAAATACGGCCCTGCTTGCGGAAACGTACAAGGTATATGCATCCTATTGTTTTTTTCTTACAGGAAGACCAGATCTGTTGTATTAAAGAATTTCTAATAACTGAAGCTGAGATACTTTCGCTTAATCAGCACAGTGATTTATAAGCTTTGGCAACACATATGTTATGAATGTTGTCGTTTTATTCAGCCATAGTGAATTAAAAATATTTTATGGATGTCCTTTAAAGAAATGATATTCAGCAGAACATCCACCTGACGTGAGCTCAGTAAAGGTTTGTATCTAAGAAAAGTATTGATGCCCCACTAAGTCCCTGTTACTGGTGTTTAGTTCATATAGTAGATCCTATCAATCCTATCAATCGATTCGCTATGGTCTGATGTCACAGAGCTACTGCAGGCTCTATAGACAATTACCTAATGGATGTGTCTTTCACATTATTGTTTTTTTCTATTGTCATGTGTAAACTTTATGAAGCATGTCAACCAGTTATAAAGATTGTCACTTACCTTATTAATCTGAAACAAAGGAAAGAAAAAAATGGCGTTTATGAATGGACAATATTAGGAGCTTCTATCTGGAAAAGTAGGTTTATTTTTTATTAAAGCGGAACAAACCCCGGCATTTTGACTTTCGCAGGTTTCGTTCTTTGCCCCCTGGGGCATCCAGAATTGAGATGCCTCTCTGTGTGACACTACCTCCCCTTTGCCCAGTAAAATTCACTACTCGTCAAATGGCACATGCACATGGGGACCTGTGAAACCGATGTACACCCCTGCTTTGGAAACTCCCATTTCCATGTTCCAGTCGCTTGTACCTTTTATTCCTGCTTTTCAGGACCTTGGCTTGGACTTGTCCTCGAACCTGTGCTGGCTGCCCTCTGACCCAGCTTTGACTTTGACCTTGAGCCTGTGCTGCCTGCCCTCTGTCCCAGTTTTGATGTTGACCTGAACCTGTGCTGCCTGCCATATAGTCATGGCTTGGAGAACTGACCCTTGTGGTACTCCACTAGTAACGGTGACCCAATCTGAGTGTGTACCATTGATAACCACCCTCTGCTTCTGATCATTAAGCAAATTTCTCACCATTCTGCACATGATTTGCCCCAGTCAAAGCATTCCCATCTTTTGTACCAGCCTTTTATGTGTCACAGTATCAAATGCTTTAGAAAAGTCAAGATATATGAAATCCAATGACTCCCCCTGATCCAATCTTGAACTTACCTCCTCATAAAAGCAGATTATGGAGTAATATGATCATTTTCCCCAATTGTCCCACTTTGAGGACCCTAAAAAATGGTCACTTTACTCCAACCTCACATCCTCCTTCAGCTAAAGGAGCCTGGGATGTGTAGTTTGATGTCCTTCACACAGCAGCTTAGAGTTTGTTATAATGTATTATTACAATTATGTGAACACCAGGCTGCCAGGCTCTCTGTTGAAAAGTACAAAGGGAATATTAGGAAATGTTTAGGAAAACTTTTAACGGGGGCTCTGCACATGGCTTGGCTGAATGCTGCCTGCCCTCTGACCTTGGCCATTTGCCTTTGAACCCATGGTGCCTGCCATTGGACTTCCTGCTCTGTCCCTGGCTGTGTCCCTCCATGTTGCCGTGCCCAGGCCCGGTTTTCCAGTCCTGCCAGGTGTTCCATTGCCCAGTCTGTGGAGGGCTCAAGTAGATTCTGGTACCCGGCTAATCCAGGTATTCAGTGCCCATTGGGCTCTACCAGCCTCCAGTGCTGACGGTATGGGGGAAGGGTACAAACTATTTCAGGCATTAGAGAACACAGGGAAGACTGTCATCTGAAAAGGGGAAATAAACCACAAGTGTCTTTTATTCCTCCAGCTTAAAGTGGACAAAACCCACCACAATCGATTCCCTCCCCCCAGGGCATCCAAATTGGTATGCCCCGCTGTGTGAAACCCCCCAGTTCGCCCCATACACTTACCTTGTTTCACAATCCAACGGCGCAGGGCAGAGCCTTGGCTGCAACCCCGCTATTCCTCTAGCAGGGCACAGCCCGGGCCAGGCATTTGTGAATGCTCCCTGTTAAAGTGTAGCAGGGGATGCGGCCGTCAGCACGCTTGGAGCCGCTGGCCTCAGACAAAGCCTTAGACAATCAGGGGCTTTGAGCGTGCTGATTCGCCGAGCAGCCGCACATGCACCATAGAACCAAGAAGAGGTGAGTTGGCTTAGGCGATCTGGGGGGTTCAACAAAGTGGGGCACCCCCTATCGGGGGAAAGGACCAAAACCCAGAATGGTCAAAATCCTGGGTTTCGGTCCACTTATACATCAGCATTATACAGCAACTATTCCAAACCCAGTGATAATCCACAGCTGGATTCCTACTGCTGCTACTTCCATGTCTCCTCAGCTAACATTGTCATCTCACCTGTTGGCAACATCTAGAACTAAAAATCCTGGAACTAGGTCAAGGGTCCTCTTATATAAGGGCCACATTAGTGTCAGGGTTCTTTTTTATGCAGCCACATTATTTTTCTTCTTTATTTTATTTTTTTCACCTTGCTTTTCAATATATGCTTTTATCAATCTATCTATCTATCTATCTATCTATCTATCTATCTATCTATCTATCTATCTGAAAGAAAGAAAAAAATTGCTTGTAATGTATGTGTAATGCTATACTTTCTCTCTCTCGCTCTCTCTCTTATAATAAACATAGCATTACACGTACATTTGAAGCAATTTTTTTTCTTTTCTACATATATATAGCTACATCTATCACCTTTCCGTCACCTCAGACCCATCTTTCTTATTTCATAGGATTTTCCTTTTATTTTTTATTTGTTCTGACACGTTTGAACAATACTCTTTGTGACACCACCTCAATGCGCCATCCATCAGAGGCCTGTGAACACGTTCCTCCTGCCAGCTCCAGCCATCATCGCGCTCAGAATGGATGAATGTCGGCACTTTATGTGACTCCCTCCCCCCTTCAGCCACCTACTGCTGGGTCACGTCCCTACCCTTCCTTTGTCATTCAGCCCATGGCACTCGGAGTCGCCCGAGATGACAGCTGGCCCCATGTTCCCATAAGCATGGCGGCCCTTTCCCTGACCCTCCAGATAGGTGTATTAATGACTTTGGCGGGCAGCGCTTCTCTTTGTAGATTGGCCTCTGTTGTTTTTCTTTTTCCAGATGCTTCCAGTGACGGATCTGTGAGGAGGGCCTTGCGGATGGCAGCTCAGGGATTCAGGTGTCGGCAAATCTCATTCTGGATGTGATAATCATCTATCACTCCTGTGTGTTGCAGGGGAGATGAGGAGACGTCCTGGCTTATCGGGAACATCTCCCTCTCGTCACATCACAGAAAAAACAGGACCATTTTTTTTTATGATACTGTGTGATCATAGGATCCAAAATCAATGGCTGTTAGAAAGAAACTGAATTTAATGAAACACAAACATAGAAAAGTTGAGACTTCACATCAATAGAGGTGTGATATATAATGGATATCATAGAATATAACACATTCTATGATTATTGGCGGCAAGCGTGTTCAGACTGGTCTGGCAGGGAACTGGGAAATACCCTGGTGGGCCAGAGCAGCAGTCCAGTTTCAGACAGATATAAAGACAGAAACATAGAAGGTTGACGGCAGAAGAGGCCATATAGTCCATCTAGTCTGCCCTTATGTATATACTGTATGTTCTCTGTATCTTATGTATATACTGTATGTTCTCTGTATCTTATGTGTATACTGTATGTTCTCTGTATCTTATGTGTATACTGTATGTTCTCTGTATCTTATGTGTATACTGTATGTTCTCTTTATCTTATGTATATACTGTATGTTCTCTGTATCTTATGTATATACTGTATGTTCTCTTATCTTATGTGTATACTGTATGTTCTCTTTATCTTAGGATAGATGTGTGCTTATCCCAGGTGTGTTTAAATTCACTGACTGCCGATTTTTCAACTACCTTTGCTGGAAGTTTATTCCAAGTATCTACTACTCTTTCTGTAAAATAATACTTTATAACATGATCTCCTGATCTTCCCTCCAACCAGCTTCAGGTTGTGCTCCCTTGTTCTATCAATAAGTTTCTTCTTAAAGTGGACCAACACCCACGGGTGATCGGCCCGGGAATCTATAAGATTCCCGGGCCGATCACCTCCCTCCCCGCGGGACATCCGAGATCGGGATGTCCCGCGGGGTGAACCCCCCCAAACACCCCAAACCCCCTTACCTCATCTTCGGCGGCGGCCGGCCGCCGCCGCCTTCCTCGTGCCCCTCTAGCCGGGCTCGCGCGCGTCAAGAGGGACGCGCGGGAGGCGGCGGCGGAGGAGCCGCTTGTACGGGACTGTCAGATTGCTTGTCCGTAGGCGCTGGGAGCGGGGAGAGGTGAGTTTTTCGGGTGATCGGGGGGGTTTCACACAGCGGGGCACCCCGATCGGGGGTGCCCCACCGAAGTGGACCAAGACCCAGGATAGTCAGAATCCTGGGTGTTGGTCCACTTTAAAAACACTTCCCTCCTGAACCTTATTGAATCCTGTCACATATATAAAGGTCTCCATCATGTCCCCCCTCTCCCTTCTTTCCTCCAGACTGTACAGATTAAGTTCTTTGAGTCTTTTCTGATAAGTTTTAGGTTAAAGCATTCTACCATTTTTTGTTACCGGCCTTTGGACCCGTTCTATTTCAATAGAGCAAGAAAAATACTTCATCCACAGGGCCCCCAGCAGTGTTGCAACTACATTTTATTTACTGATGTAACGCAATGATAATTTTTATACTTTTGTTCCCCAAAATAGAATTGCACTGTATATGGGACAATCGCCAACCAGGTTGTGCCAGCATTGCTGACTCCTTTTGTTTAAAAGGGACAAATCAACAGGGCTCTTGAACTTAATTAGTAGTCAGCATGGCAAAGATACTTCTTTTGTTTCAGATGGTACAGATTTGCTGGGCTTTGGTCTGGTTTGGTTTCATGTGTGTAGTTACATGCTAATTGAGCTAACAAAGGGAAGCCCACACCAGCACTCTGCCCTCCTGCAGCCCACACCAGCACTCTGCCCTACTGCAGCCCACACCAGCACTCTGCCCTCCTGCAGCCCACACCAGCACTCTGCCCTCCTGCAGCCCACATCAGCACTTTGCCCTCCTGCAGCCCACACCAGCACTCTGCCCTCCTGCAGCCCACATCAGCACTCTGCCCTTCTGAAGCCCACTCTAGCACTCTGCCCTCCTGCAGCCCACACCAGCACTCTTCCCTCCTGCAGCCCACAATAGCACTCTGTCCTACTGCAGCCCACACCAACACTCTGCCCTCCTGAAGCCCACACCAGCACTCTGCCCTCCTGCAGCCCACATCAGCACTTTGCCCTCCTGCAGCCCACACCAGCACTCTGCCCTCCTGCAGCCCACACCAGCACTCTGCCCTTCTGAAGCCCACACTAGCACTCTGCCCTCCTGCAGCCCACACCAGCACTCTGCCCTCCTGCAGCCCACACCAGCACTCTTCCCTCCTGGAGTCCACACCAGCACTCTGCCCTCCTGCAGCCCACATCAGCACTCTGCCCTCCTGAAGCCCACACCAGCACTCTGCTCTCCTGAAGCCCACACCAGCACTCTGCCCTCCTGAAGCCCACACCAGCACTATGCCCTCCTGCAGCCCACATCAGCACTCTGCCCTCCTGCATCCCACACCAGCACTCTGCCCTCCTGAAGCCCACATCAGAACTCTGCCCTCCTGAAGCCCACACCAGCACTCTGCCCTCCTGAAGCCCACATCAGAACTCTGCCCTCCTGCAGCCCACACCAGCACTGTGCCCTCCTGCAGCCAACACCAGCACTCTGCCACCCTGGAGTCCACATCATCACTCTGCCCTCCTGCAGTCCACATCAGAACTCTGCCCTCCTGCAGCCCACACAAGCACTCTGCCATCCTGAAGCCCACACCAGAATTCTGCCCTCCTGCAGCCAACACCAGCACTCTGCCCTCCTGCAGCCCACATCAGCACTCTGCCCTCCTGCAGCCCACACTAGCACTCTGCCCTCCTGAAGCCCACATCAGAACTCTGCCCTCCTGCAGCCCACACCAGCACTCTGCCACCCTGGAGTCCACATCATCACTCTGCCCTCCTGCAGCCCACATCAGCACTCTGCCCTCCTGCAGCCCACACTAGCACTCTGCCCTCCTGCAACCCACACTAGCACTCTGCCCTCCTGCAGTCCACACCAGCACTCTGCCCTCCTGAAGCCCACACCGGCACTCTGCCCTCCTGCAGCCCACACTAGCACTCTGCCCTCCTGAAGCCCACACCAGCACTCTGCCCTCCTGCAACCCACACCAGCACTCTGCCCTCCTGCAGCCCACACCAGCACTCTGCCCTCCTGAAGCCCACACCAGCACTCTGCCCTCCTGCAGCCCACACCAGCACTCTGCCCTCCTGCAGCCCACACCAGCACTCTGCCCTCCTGCAGCCCACACCAGCACTCTGCCCTCCTGAAGCCCACACCAGCACTCTGCCCTTCTGCAGCCCACACCAGCACTCTGCCCTCCTGAAGCCCACACCAGCACTCTGCCCTTCTGCAGCCCACACCAGCACTCTGCCCTCCTGCAGCCCACACCAGCACTCTTCCCTCCTGCAGCCCACACCAGCACTCTTCCCTCCTGCAGCCCACACTAGCACTCTGTCCTACTGCAGCCCACACCAGCACTCTGCCCTCCTGCAGCCCACACCAGCACTCTGTACTCCTGCAGCCCACACCAGCACTGTGCCCTCCTGGAGTCCACACCAGCACTCTGCCCTCCTGAAGCCCACACCAGCACTCTGCCCTCCTGAAGCCCACACCAGCACTCTGCCCTCCTGAAGCCCACATCAGCACTCTGCCCTCCTGAAGCCCACACAAGCACTCTGCCCTTCTGAAGCCCACACCAGCACTCTGTCCTCCTGCAGCCTACAACAGCACTCTGCCCCCCTGAAGCTCACACCAGCACTCTGCCCTCCTGGAGTCCACACCAGCACTCTGCCCTCCTGCAGCCCACATCAGCACTCTGCCCTCCTGAAGCCCACACCAGCAGTCTGCTCTCCTGAAGCTCACACCAGCACTCTGCCCTCCTGCAGCCCACACCAGCACTCTGCTCTCCTGAAGCCCACACCAGCACTCTGCCCTCCTGAAGCCCACACCAGCACTATGCCCTCCTGCAGCCCACATCAGCACTCTGCCCTTCTGCAGCCCACATCAGCACTCTGCCCTCCTGCAGCCCACACCAGCACTCTGCCCTCCTGCAGCCAACACCAGCACTCTGCCACCCTGGAGTCCACATCATCACTCTGCCCTCCTGCAGCCCACATCAGAACTCTGCCCTCCTGCAGCCCAAACGAGCACTCTGCCCTCCTGCAGCCCACACTAGCACTCTGCCCTCCTGAAGCCCACACCAGCACTCTGCCCTCCTGCAGCCCACACCATCACTCTGCCCTCCTGCAGCCCACATCAGAACTCTGCCCTCCTGCAGCCCACACAAGCACTCTGCCATCCTGAAGCCCACACCAGCATTCTGCCCTCCTGAAGCCCACATCAGCACTCTGCCCTCCTGCAGCCCACACCAGCACTCTGCCCTCCTGCAGCCCACACCAGCACTCTGCCCTCCTGCAGCCCACACCAGCACTCTGCCCTCCTGAAGCCCACACCAGCACTCTGCCCTCCTGAAGCCCACACCAGCACTCTGCCCTCCTGCAGCCCACACCAGCACTCTGCCCTCCTGAAGCCCACACCAGCACTCTGCCCTTCTGCAGCCCACACCAGCACTCTGCCCTCCTGCAGCCCACACCAGCACTCTGCCCTCCTGCAGCCCACATCAGCACTCTGCCCTCCTGCAGCCCAAACTAGCACTCTGCCCTTCTGAAGCCCACACCAGCACTCTGCCCTCCTGCAGCCCACACCAGCACTCTTCCCTCCTGCAGCCCACACTAGCACTCTGTCCTACTGCAGCCCACAACAGCACTCTGCTCTCCTGCAGCCCACACCAGCACTCTGCCCTCCTGCAGCCCACACCAGCACTCTGCCCCCCTGGAGTCCACATCAGCACTCTGCCCTCCTGAAGCCCACACCAGCACTCTGCCCTCCTGAAGCCCACACCAGCACTCTGCCCTCCTGAAGCCCACACCAGCACTCTGCCCTTCTGAAGCCCACACAAGCACTCTGCCCTTCTGAAGCCCACACCAGCACTCTGTCCTCCTGCAGCCTACAACAGCACTCTGCCCCCCTGAAGCTCACACTAGCACTCTGCCCTCCTGGAGTCCACACCAGCACTCTGCCCTCCTGGAGTCCACACCAGCACTCTGCCCTCCTGAAGCCCACACCAGCACTCTGCCCTCCTGAAGCCCACACCAGCACTCTGCCCTCCTGCAGCCCACACCAGCACTCTGCCCTCCTGCAGCCCACACCAGCACTCTGTCCTCCTGCAGCCCACACCAGCACTCTGTCCTCCTGCAGCCCACACCAGCACTCTGCTCTCCTGAAGCCCACACCAGCACTCTGCCCTCCTGAATCCCACACCAGCACTATGCCCTCCTGCAGCCCACATCAGCACTCTGCCCTCCTGCAGCCCACACCAGCACTCTGCCCTCCTGCAGCCCACACCAGCACTCTGCCCTCCTGCAGCCCACGTCAGCACTCTGCCCTCCTGCAGCCCACGTCAGCACTCTGCCCTCCTGCAGCCCACACCAGCACTCTGCCCTCCTGCAGCCAACACCAGCACTCTGCCACCCTGGAGTCCACATCATCACTCTGCCCTCCTGCAGCCCACATCAGAACTCTGCCCTCCTGCAGCCCACACCAGCACTCTGCCCTCCTGCAGCCCACACCAGCACTCTGCCCTCCTGCAGCCCACACCAGCACTCTGCCCTCCTGCAGCCCACACCAGCACTCTGCCCTCCTGCAGCCCACACCAGCACTCTGCCCTCCTGAAGCCCACACCAGCACTCTGCCCTTCTGCAGCCCACACCAGCACTTTGCCCTCCTGCAGCACACACCAGCACTCTGCCGTCCTGCAGCCCACATCAGCACTCTGCCCTCCTGCAGCCCACACCAGCACTCTGCCCTTCTGAAGCCCACACCAGCACTCTGCCCTCCTGCAGCCCACACCAGCACTCTGTCCTCCTGCAGCCCACACCAGCACTCTGCCCTCCTGGAGTCCACACCAGCACTCTGCCCTCCTGAAGCCCACACCAGCACCCTGCCCTCCTTCAGCCCACACCAGCACTCTGCCCTTCTTAAGCCCAAACAAGCACTCTGCCCTCCTGAAGCCCACGCCAGCACTCTGTCCTCCTGCAGCCTACACCAGCACTCTGCCCCCCTGAAGCTCACACCAGCACTCTGCCCTCCTGGAGTCCACATCAGCACTCTGCCCTCCTGCAGCCCACATCAGCAATCTGCCCTCCTGAAGCCCACGCCAGCACTCTGCCCTCCTGCAGCCCACGGCAGCACTCTGCCCTCCTGCAGCCCACAACAGCACTCTGCCCTCCTGAAGCCCACAACAGCACTCAGCCCTCCTGCAGCCCACACCAGCACTCTGCCACCCTGAAGCCCACACCAGCACTCTGCCACCCTGCAGCCCACACCAGCCCACACCTGAAGCCCACGCCAGCACTCTGCCCTCCTGCAGCCCACATCAGCACTCTGCCCTCCTGAAGCCCACACCAGCACTCTGCCCTCCTGAAGCCCACACCAGCATTCTGCCCTCCTGAAGCCCACACCAGCACTCTGCCCTCCTGCAGCCCACACCAGCACTCTGCCCTCCTGCAGCCCACACCAGCACTCTGCCCTCCTGAAGCCCACACCGGCACTCTGCTCTCCTGAAGCCCACACCGGCACTCTGCTCTCCTGAAGCCCACACCAGCACTCTGCCCTCTTGAAGCCCACACCTGCACTCTGCCCTCCTTAAGCCCACACCAGCACTCTGCCCTCCTTAAGCCCACACCAACACTCTGCCCTCCTGAAGCCCACACCAGCAATTTGCCCTCCTGGAGCCCACATCAGCACTCTGCCCTCCTGCAGCCCACACCAGCACTCTGCCCTCCTGCAGCCCAACACCAGCACTCTGCCCCCCTGAAGCCCACACCAGCACTCTGCCTTCCTGGAGTCCACATCAGCACTCTGCCCTCCTGCAGACCACATCAAAACTCTGCCCTCCTGCCGCCCACACCAGCACTCTGACCTCATGAAGCCCACACCAGCACCCTGCTCTCCTGAATCCCACACCAGCACTCTGCCCTCCTGCAGCCCACACCAGCACTCTGCTCTCCTGAAGCCCACACCAGCACTCTGCCCTCCTTCAGCCCACACCAGCACTCTGTCCTCCTGCAGCCCACACCAGCACTCTGCCCTCCTGGAGTCCACATCAGCACTCTGCCCTCCTGCAGACCACATCAAAACTCTGCCCTCCTGCCGCCCACACCAGCACTCTGACCTAATGAAGCCCACACCAGCACCCTGCTCTCCTGAATCCCACACCAGCACTCTGCCCTCCTGCAGCCCACACCAGCACTCTGCTCTCCTGAAGCCCACACCAGCACTCTGCCCTCCTTCAGCCCACACCAGCACTCTGCCCTACTGAAGCCCACACCAGCACTCTGCCCTCCTTCAGCCCACACCAGCACTCTGCCCTCCTTCAGCCCACACCAGCACTCTGTCCTCCTGCAGCCCACACCAGCACTCTGCCCCCCTGAAGCCCACACCAGCACTCTGCCCTCCTTCAGCCCACACCAGCACTCTGTCCTCCTGCAGCCCACACCAGAACTCTGCCCTCCTGCAGTCCACACCAGCACTCTGCCCTCCTGAGGCCCACACCAGCACTCTGCCCTCCTGCAGCCCACACCAGCACTCTGCCCTCCTGAAGCCCACACCAGCACTCTGCCCTCCTGCAGCCCACACCAGCACTCTGCCCTCTTGAAGCCCACACTAGCACTCTGTCCTCCTGCAGCCCACACCAGCACTCTGCCCCCCTGAAGCCCACGCCAGCACTCTGCCCTCCTGAAGCCCACACCAGCACTCTGCCCTCCTGCAGCCCACACCAGCACTCTGTCCTCCTGAAGCCCACGCCAGCACTCTGCCCTCCTGCAGCCCACACCAGCACTCTGCCCTCTTAAAGCCCACACTAGCACTCTGTCCTCCTGCAGCCCCAACCAGCACTCTGCCCTCCTGGAGTCCACACCACAGCTCTGCCCTCCTTCAGCCCACACCAGCACTCTGTCCTCCTGCAGCCCACACCAGCACTCTGCCCTCCTGCAGCCCACACCAGCACTCTGCCCTCCTGCAGCCCACACCAGCACTCTGCCCTCCTGAAGCCCGCACCAGCACTCTGCCCTCCTGAAGCCCGCACCAGCACTCTGCCCTCCTGAAGCCCGCACCAGCACTCTGCCCTCCTGAAGCCCACACCAGCACTCTGTCCTCCTGCAGCCCACACCAGCACTCTGTCCTCCTGCAGCCCACACCAGCACTCTGCCCTCCTGCAGCCCACACCAGCACTGTGCCCTCCTGAAGCCCACACCAGCACTGTGCCCTCCTGAAGCCCACACCAGCACTCTGCCCTCCTGAAGCCCGCACCAGCACTCTGCCCTCCTGAAGCCCGCACCAGCACTCTGCCCTCCTTCAGCCCACACCAGCACTCTGCCCTCCTTCAGCCCACACCAGCACTCTGCCCTCCTTCAGCCCACACCAGCACTCTGTCCTCCTGCAGCCCACACCAGCACTCTGTCCTCCTGCAGCCCACACCAGCACTCTGCCCTCCTGAAGCCCGCACCAGCACTCGGCCCTCCTGGAGTCCACATCAGCACTCTGCCCTCCTGCAGCCCACAACAGCACTCTGCCCTCCTGAAGCCCACAACAGCACTCTGCCCTCCTGAAGCCCACACCAGCACTCTGCCCCCCTGCAGCCCACACCAGCACTCTGCCCTCCTGAAGCCCGCACCAGCACTCGGCCCTCCTGCAGCCCACACCAGCACTCTGCCCTCCTGCAGCCCACACCAGCACTCTGCCCTCCTGAAGCCCACAACAGCACTCTGCCCTCCTGAAGCCCACACCAGCACTCACAAAGGCCAGTCACACCACAAAAGGCACATTTTTCTGGCGGCAGCATCGCCTACAATCCAGTTGTTTGTCTTTCTGGCAGATCACCTGCAACACCTGCCTGAAAGACACAAGACTATTTAACCCTTATACTGAAACATCCTTATAAAGCAGTTGCCTGTGTCTGCTTTCTACAAGCTATGCAAGTCTATAGGTCTGTGAATTGTGAACTGTGTATTTGACTGTGATGTGGAGAAAAGCATTAAAACTTTCTTTTCATGACCCCTGCAACAATAAAAGAAGACGATTCTTTAATTTATATTTCTTAGCGTTTAGTGTCTGTTTGCTGTGATACCATATTGTCATCTCCCTATGCTGTGGTCCCATTAACCCTTACCCTCGGCTACCATAGCTGTGTGCTGTGACATTGCCTGAGATTAACACCATGACATATTTCTGTGGATTACAATTTAAAGCTGACCGTGACCAAGTCCCAAGATTTTCACTATCCCAGGTTTTGGTCCATTCTCCTGGGGCATCCTGGTTTGGGGTGAAACCCCACCATTGGCCCGGTTTTCTAATCTTTACACGAGCCAATCTAATCCGATTTTCCATCTGTGCATATTAATGTGTGGCTGGAGCGGCTGAATGGAATACCACCCGCAGTCGAGATTGGCACGTGGCATCCCTCGTATCCTTCGGCTTTGTGCGGCCACGTCAACCATTCAGTTATGGTGGGCGTGGCCGTGCACAACCGAAAAAGGACTTTAATTAAGTGTGAGCTCCATTATCTTATGTGTCTTCTATACCCTTGACCCCAGGCATTGTGCATTGTGCATAGAATGGCCACATCAAGAAGTAGCTATAGCTAAGGTTCTTCTTTTCTGTACCATCAGGACTTGTGTCCTTGTGTAGAGAACATAAAACAATTCTGCTTTTCCGTTGGACACTTTGTTTCAGAATCATAGTTTCATAATGCTGGAGCCATTTGTTAATGTTAGAGAGATCAGATGCACTTTAAAATTCAATCCATCAGCGGCTACAAACCAGCCAAGATCAAGTGGACATTGTGTCCCGGGAGCAAAAGAAAGGCCCAGAACATTAACTAAATAAAGCCGGCATGATTGTATTAGAGAACATGTTCTGGTGCAGTTCTGGCTCTGTGTCACCCCAATCTGAATCACTCATGAGGTCCCCTTTAACAAAATAATCCCTCATTTAAGTAATCTATATGTTAAGCATATACGTTAACAAAATAATCTATTTATACACTGAACAAATAAGCTTCAACTTCTTTAAAGAGGAACTTAAAGTCTTAAAGAAGAACATCCGACCTAAAATAAAAAGGGGACGATTCCCCCCCCCCATCGGCCCATACTTGCCCGATTCTCACCCTGCTGCCCGCTAGCCATCACTAACTGACAAGTGCGGCTCTTTCATGGCGATCTCACAGCTCCGCAAAATCTCGTGGGATTTCCGGCGGCCCCATTGCATCCCATTCATGGGCACTGTGCAGGTGCGAGATCGGGTGCCGAGCACAGTGCCTGATGGGATGAAAGATGGCGCCACCCGTCGGGAGGTTGTCGGAAATCCGAGGGACCCAGAAGATGGATCACACGGCGAGGTGAGTAAATACTGCCCAATTGTGAAACCAGAGGGGGGGCAGCAAATCAGTGAGGTTTGGGGGAGGTTTTAACCTCCCACAATGTTCCTCTTTAAAGTATATTAGTCCCCCTCCTTGGGGCATCCAGAATTGCATGCCCCGCTTTGTGAACCCCCCAGGTCACCTGTTCCACTTACCTACTCCCGCAGCCCTCGCCGTGCCTCTAGCTGTGTGCATACTCACAGCAAGCCTTTCTAGATAAGCAGCACAGACACGTCCACAGCAGGAAACAGAGCAAGGATGCGGCCGGCGGCCCACTCCACTGCGTTCAGCTTCCTTTGGCTCAGGCGGTTCAGCTGCTAGCAAAAGCCGGAGGGAGCCGGTTTCGCCATATTCACTCCTGATCCACCCAAACTCCTAGCAGATATGCCGCTTCAGACTAAGGCATCTGGCCCCAGAACCAGGGCCCTATGACCAATGTTTCCTCTAAGCCGGAGCTTAGAATTGGAAACCTAAGATAAAAACACAAAATAACATGTTAAACAAAAAGATATGATAGAATAGTTAATTTATATACTAGAGTTGTACTTCACATGGTTTGGTATTATCCCTTAGAGTTCAAGAATTTTCTTATTCCTCATAGCATATGAACGTAGGCAACCCTAAAAGACCCTGTGGCACACCCAGGATTTTGCCCTGGGGGGGTCCCATATTGGTGGAGGGGGGTTGTGGTCTGGAAGAAGCATGGCTTCTTACGAGAAGAATACCTACGAACCAAAGAAAGCAGGGAGTCTCACACAGCGGGGCATCCTAAATAAAGATGTTCCGGGGGCAAGAACCTATCACCAGGATATAATAAAAATTCCTGGTGATACCACTCCTGCTGCCTTAAAGTGGACCAACACCCTGCCCCCTTTTTTTTTTAATGTCTATTTTTAAAATATACAAATTAAGCAGGAAGACCCGATTAGCATAGTTAGGGAAAAAAACTTACCTGTTATGCTCCCGCTGCGCGTCGCTATAATTTTAAAATCCAGCCACTATCTTCATTTTCCCCCAAACAGGAAGAGATCCTTTGACCTCTTCCTGTTAAAATCGCGCGCATGCGTGGTAGATAGGTGCGGGTACGGGCGCGCACAACCGTCCTCACCTGCCGCCTCCACTGCCAGGGCCCTTTGCTGTCTCCCAGCGGTCATGGTCAGGGCCCGCCCGGTGACCCGATCCACCGACCCCAGCCTCAGGTCTCGCTGCACTACGCTCGCTCCGGAGAGCAGCGAGAGGCCACGCCCCCGGATGACATCATGAGAAGAGGAGCACAGACAGAAGTAACGCGAGAAGAAAGAAGAGCTCAGCGACGGACAAGAAATGCTAATGACCGGACAAGATATGCTAATGACCGGACAAGAGCTGGAGGGCGGGACTTCCGGCTTAGGATTCAGAAGATTCCAGGCGCAGCGAGGGACAGACGGCTCCAACAGTGATCAAAAGGTAAGTGTCTTTTACTATTAAAGTGAATAGAGTTATGTCGTTTTTGAGGGTGTTGGTCCACTTTAAGTTTGCAGAAAAAAAAAACACAGAATAAACCTGACCCAAATAAATTACAGAAGATGCTGTATCCAGAGATAATGAAATGGACCACTTTGAACAATTCACTAACCGAACTACCTTCTTTTTACCATTTGTTGAGTCAAAATCTTCGAAGTCTGGCTGTTCGGCAGTTTTAAGCTCCTGGTGCAAGAACAGAGCCCACAATTATTAGGCATAGTACATTCGGATCTACCCAGACCCCACAATTACTTATCAGAACCCCAAACAAGACTGGCTGGCGACAGCCAATCAGTGCTATTCAGATATTCAGCAATTTAGGTTCTCGCATTGATTAGCCAGTGGGGATTCCTCACTCTATGAAACCCCCTGGGAGCACCACAAAACGTACCTTTCCATTGATCCAACAGTGCATGCATGGCCTGCGGTGGTACCCCCTTGCTTAACTGCTAGCATGGGCATGCACAGAAGGAGGGAAGCTGCCAGTGGGAGGTTCTGAGCCTTCCATTCATTCCATTCATAGATTGCTTGGTGAAGCGGTCTATTCAGAAATGCTGGAAGCATTCACATGCAGCATGGGAGCTGGAGAAGATGTTCAGCATTCCCTCGGGTTTCACACCCAGAGGCATCCCCAATCAGGATGCCCCTGTAAACCTGTACCAAAACCCAGGTTTTGGTCTGCTTTAGCCCCCACACATACAGCTAACCTCCCACCTACACATAACACACTATTACCCCCATTACCCCCCACCAAACACTTTACTATCTACACACAACACTATTAACCCCGCACATTGTTAATGCAAATCAAAACCAGTTTTGGACATCCCTAAAGTCTAAAGGACTCCAGGCACAGCCAATTCCTCTTCCGATTTGGGATGCCCCACTGTGTGAAACCCCCTGGGATAGCCATAAAACGTACCTTTCCATCAATCGCACAGTGCACACGCAGCAAGAGATGTTACCTGGCTAAAAGGACAATGGGGGCGTGCATTCATTCAGAATAGATTGTCAGGTGACGCAGTCTACTTGCTGAAAGCCTGCACATGCACCATGGGAGCAAGGAAAGATTTTCAGTGTTCACTGGGTTTTCTCACACATAGGGGCATCCCCAACTAGGTTTCCTAGCTTTAAAGCCACACAAAATTCTTTGCCCCTGCCCCCCTCCCCACCCGAGTACCTAAGGTAATTCAGCCAGCTTGGAGGTGGCCCGGCTTAAAAAAAAAATGCTGGTTTTCCGATCTCATGAATGCTGGCTGACATGACCCCAGTCCGCTGTCTGCATCCCCGGCTTCCCTGTAGAATTTGGAGCGCTCCCATCCCCAGCCTATCAGAATGGCTGAGCACAGGAGCGCACTAGAGCTACAGGGAAGCCAGGGATGTGACTGTTGGTGATGACGGCATCGTGGGAGGTAAAGGTGACTTTACCAGGAACCCATGGGTTTCACACAGCAGGGCATCCCAATTTTGAATGCCCCAGAGGAAGGCTAGCGGCCAGCATTCAAGTGTTTCCCCTATCCTGTGTTTTGGCCCTAGCCCTGAGGGCATACAAATTTGGGATGCTCATTGGGTGAAACGCCCAAGTTTGCTCTAAAAACTCACCTTTCCCCAGTCCCACAGTGCATGCACAAGCTCTCGTCCAATCAGTACATCTTAATGCACGACATAAAGTGCCGTTTGTATGAGAGCTCTGGCAAAGGGAAGTGGGAGCAGGCACTTCCCGGTTACCCTGCCCCCAGCCTCAGCTACAGAGAGGCTGGGGATACAGCTGTGGCAGGTGAGTGCAGCAATAATGGAAATCTCACACAACAGGGCATCCCAACTTGGGATGCCCAAAGGTAATTTAATTAGGCCTCTCTAGAGTCTTTCAAACTCCAGGGCCAGTGGTTGGTACACAGTGTTAAGCCCCCCAACCCCCTGTGCAGACTGATTAGGGATCAAAAGGTGCATTCGTGCCAGCCATCACTTGCCAGCCAGCCAGCGTGCACATGCAGTGGCGCCCCCCCAAACTCCAACACGTAGCGATGTGCTGCTTCTCGTCAAAGGAGGAAGTAGACTGGCAGGGGAAATGGGGGCGGGGCTGGGGGGGGACTACAAGCATCATTGCGCCACTCAGCCAATGCTGTGGTGGCAGCGACAGATGGGGACGGGATGCAGGGCTCCACTGAGACAATGACAGCTGCATGACGTGCGCATACGCTAGGCCGCGCTCCCACGCACCTTACAGGGAACACTGCCTATGACCTTCCCAAGGTTTTCCGGGTTTATGTGCGGCCGCGCTCACTCCCTTGCCCAGCTGGGATGGCTGGAAACGCGCGTGTGCCCAAACAGTGTGCCACCTCTTCACATTGACACTTTTGATATAGACCCTCTCAAAAGTGCTGCGGAACATGGCTTCAGTGGTGGTAAAGCCCAGTTTTCTTTAAACCGGACCTTCACCATGATTCATTGAAAAGCCCAAACCCTTAGAATATGATTCCCCAGCATCTAAAATTAATATATTTAGAGTTTTTAGTCACTCACTTATTATTCTTTCCCCCACTGGGCTGCAATTCTTTAGGGGCGCCACCATCTTGACTCAGAAGCATCACACTTACTGAGGAGAGGAAAGTGGGATAAAGTACATGGGGGCGAGTAATAACTGTGCTTTGCTCAGACAGAGCAGAGCTGGGGTCAGGAAAAGGTCAGCAGTCCCAGAATGCAGAGCAGCACAGTCAGAGGCACTTTCTGTTTGCAGGCTGCCTGATGTTCCATAAGCCACCATCTTGGATTTTTAAAGGCTCATAACATGCAGTAAATGCAGGTAGGATGATTTTTAATGTGAGCAATCTGTATGTACAGGGTGTGGGAAACATATAAGATAGGATCTTATTTAGGGTGAAGGTCCAGATTAATGTGGGCAATCTGTATGTACAGGGTGTGGGAAACATATAAGATAGACTCTTATTCAGGGTGAAGGTCCGGATTAATGTGGGCAATCTGTATGTACAGGGTGTGGGAAACATATAAGATAGGCTCTTATTCAGGGTGAAGGTCCGGAATAATGTGGGCAATCTGTATGTACAGGGTGGGGGAACATATAAGATAGGCTCTTTTTCAGGGTGAAGGTCTGGATTAATGTGGGCAATCTGTATGTACAGGGTGTGGGAAACATATAAGATAGGCTCTTTTTCAGGGTGAAGGTCTGGAATAATGTGGGCAATCTGTATGTACAGGGTGGGGGAACATATAAGATAGGCTCTTTTTCAGGGTGAAGGTCTGGATTAATGTGGGCAATCTGTATGTACAGGGTGTGGGAAACATATAAGATAGACTCTTATTCAGGGTGAAGGTCCGGATTAATGTGGGCAATCTGTATGTACAGGGTGTGGGAAACATATAAGATAGGCTCTTATTCAGGGTGAAGGTCTGGATTAATGTGAGCAATCTGTATGTACAGGGTGTGGGAAACATATAAGATAGGCTCTTATTCAGGGTGAAGGTCTGGATTAATGTGAGCAATCTGTATGTACAGGGTGTCGGAAACATATAAGATAGGCTCTTATTCAGGGTGAAGGTCTGGATTAATGTGGGCAATCTGTATGTACAAGGTGTGGGAAACATATAAGATAGGCTCTTATTCAGAGTGAAGGACCGCTTTAAACAGCAGCGCCCAGCTGTTTAGGCGAGAGGAACCCAAACAATAAGCAATGGACTCAAAATTGACTATAATTGTTTTTGCTTTGATCAGAAATAATGCGTCCATGTTTTGTGGTTAAATTACAGGCTACAGTTTATCATTCTGGTTTCTACCTCCAGCATTAAAACAAGGGGATCCTGTGACATTATATATCTTCCCTAAAAACCATTAGTCCTAGACATGTGAAATCTCAGAAACCCCCGACATTTTTAGAGTGGCTTCAAGAACTAGAGTCTGTTCAAAGAATGGAAGACCTAACATCAGAGACTTTGAGGACACAGGGAAAGGATCCTTCAGGTTTGGGATGGATGGATGTCCTTTAGAGACTTTCCTCCTAATCATGAGAGTCACCCTGGGGCAGGGCTGTAGAAACAGGCTGTTTTAGGGCACTGGGCTGGGGACATAAACTTCTTTTCCGGGTATACTTTCGCTTTAAGGGCCCTTTTTGGTAAATAAGGAGGAATGACGAGTGTTCTATACTGTTCACGGCAGGGAAGCTTTTCGCAATTTTATTTTGAGCGCAGTCTAACAGTTTAGCATATTTCAATTTAGTAAATGACTATTCGGGAGATACTGGTTGGCGCGATGCAAATATACAGCATTCGGCGCGCTTGAGTGTCATTTAGCAGCCGGGTGTTGACAGCATTAAGTGCATTTGAATCTCAAAAGGTTTAAAGAGTGTTTCGTTTTTTTTCTTGCGGCGGGATGCTTGTTAAAAATGAAATGAAGCATTAAGTTAGTCAGGCTCATTATTCCGCAACCCTGAGACGCTCATAGAAAATAACATCTGCGCCGCTTCCGAGGTACGCGCTCCCGTAAGATTTCAGGGTGAAGCAAATGACACGAAAGCACTTACATTTCAATTTCTGATTCAGCGGGGGGAAAGGGTAAGAACTGCTCAGTGCTACTTTTTGGCTGTCTGTGAGCCTGTTAGGGAAATCTAGCCTCCAGGGCCAGATTATAATTGGTGCCATGGAGCACCTGCTCCTGGCCTCCGCAGCTTATAGGGCCTCCAATACCATTATCACTGGCACAATACCAGGGCTGAATTATGTGCTTTAAGTGGAAGGAGCTGCTTGCCATCTGCTTTCATTTTATTTGGATTATAGGGAGGGCACCTGGGACACTGTCAACCATTGAGAAAGTATGGATTGTGCACCAGGGCTTCCATTAATCATCCCCAATAAGCTTAAAGTAAATGATAATAAACAAAAAGCATATACCAGTGTGACCAAACCGGTAATTATGTGTCTCTGTGTTTGTATGTGAGTATATATATATATATATATATATATATATAGAGAGAGAGAGAGAGAGAGAGAGAGAGAGAGAGAGAGAGAGAGAGATGTGTGTGTGTATATATATATATATATATATATATATATATATATGTATATGGACCTTGGCTGACTTGTGTAAACCACAACTCACTTCTTGTCCCCCCTCCCACTTGGGTTTCACCTTCATCTCACCCTCACAGATATACATGTCGGGTCATGGGTATTAACCCCTCAAATGTGTCCTTTCCGACTCACTTCCTCCCCCCTCCCATCTAGTAATAAATACAGAGTGGTTTTGGGGTAATAAAACCCCAAGCAAACAAACAAATTGAAGAGCAAAAAAACAAATCACATCAACAGATCACAAAGTTCCTTTCCTGTTTGTCTCACCCCCTCCCTTGGAATGTGTTCAGTTGGTATCATATAGCAGAAATAAGATTGGAATATTCAGGACAGGCTGTGATACCAGCACCAGTCCCCTAGTAGGAGGGGTAGGGAGACCCCCTCTTCTGAGTCCTATAAGCATGGCTGGCAAGAATGGCCAGAGACACTCGATTCTTACCATCAAGGGTGACACACGCTCCCTTTTAACATCTAAGGTGGAGACCAGAAACCGGTCTTTAGGAGATGTGTGAGGACTGAAATACAATTGATTTAATAAAACCGTAGCCCAGACAGACTCTAAAATATATTTCCCCTTTTTAATTTGTATTGCTATCTATTTATTTGATCCGTGTTTTATAGTTAATCCTGTTTTATCATAAATGTTGGTATAATACAGAGCACTGCACTGAACAGACCCGTTGTCCCACAACACGTGCACTTCACACTTCACACTGGAATGTGTATAGTTGCAATCCACCACCGAGTGCAAATTCTTACCAGCTAACAAAGAAGACAAGCCATCAATTTATTCTTAGGTACCTGCAATCAATTTCAAACAGGTTCCCTTTAAGGCTCAAGACTCGCCAGTGATGATGGAAGACCAAGTATTAGCCAGGCACAAACAAAACACAAAGGGAGCAAATCTAGTGTAATTCCGTATTGTTAAACATTTAAATAGATTAAAAGGAAATGCACTCACAAACAGAGTAGATAAAATTGCATTGAATAAAGTTTGGAGATACGCCGGCCCTGGAATCTGACAGCCACGGGGGGACGATAATCTCAAGAAGTTGGTACCAATATGAGAAACTCTGCCGCTCACCACCGCTGACGCGCTTCGTCGCTATCCCGCGACTTTAACAAGGCCTTGTTAAAGTTGCGGGATAGCGACGAATTGATGGCTTGTCTTCTTTGTTAGCTGGTAAGAATTTGCACTATCGATGGTGGATTGCAACTATACACATTCCAGTGTGAAGTGCACGCGTTGTGGGACAACGGCTCTGTTCAGTGCAGTGCTCGGTGTTATACCAACATTTATGTTATACATCACCTCCTTTTTGGAATAAGGACTGTTACATGTTGAGCACTACTATATTTGCATAATTTGCTTAATCAAAGACTGAGCGCGGCGTTATGTATGAATGTTTACATATGTGAATATTTGTTGCATTTTTTTCAATCCTGTTTTATCACCTTGCACTGCTTTTCTTGTTGTTTTGTGTTTTTCTGTTTTTTTTTTAATAAATTCTGAAAATACAGCAGAGAGTAACTGATGCTCTGAATTAAGGATCTAAAAAGCTCACGCCAGTTCTGAAGAATCTGGCTTCATTACTTGCCTAGGACGCTCAATAGCCCCCTGCCTGGAAGTGGTTGTCGGTCGATCGATTCATTAGATTGATTCATTCAATCTGATTGTGTTGTGTGTAGCTTAGATAGTGGAGAATACGCCACTTCTTTTCGTATTCTGGTGGCAGCCTTGTATAACCACGTGTGTTGCCAATTGAACAAAGTCTTACAAAATAGTAAATGGAATGTGTATGATTAAGGGCGTTTGAAGCCCGAAACGTGTCACAGGATCCCCCCAGTGGGGCACTTTGGGACCTGGATTCCATTTACTATTTTGTATATTGGGAATTCTTTTCTAATGCTACGTGGATGTTATTTTTAAAGATTCAGAATAAAAGCTAATTTTTATTATAGGAAGAAGCTGGACACTCCACTGCTTTTGTAATACTTAAGGAGGCGTTTCCAAGAGATCTCCTGCTCCGTGCTTCAAGTGGTTCTGGATGAGCTGGCTGATATTGTGTTTGTCAATTCTGGGTTTTTGTCCTTGCCCTCCGGGGCACCCCGACCCGCTGTGTGAAACACCCCATCGCCCGATCTCACACACCCTTCCACGGTCCTACGGTGCACGAGCAGCCTCTCATCCAGTCAGCATGCTCGGACCTGCTCACGCCCCTTCATCCAAGAGTTCGTCTAACATGCCCTGCTAAAGGGAAAGCGGGGATGCGTCCACTGTTCGTGCATGTTCCGGGTGACCTGGGGGTTTTACAGAGCAGGGCATCCCCGGGTGGAGCGAATATGCCTGCCCTGGAGTCTCATAGACTTTTTTTTGGTCCACTTTAAGGGCACACTGGACAACACTCTACATATAAAGATTTGATATATATACAGGTCAAAAATGCAAATACGTGGGTAGTTACTACAGAATTGAACAGTTAAAGTGTATGTCAGTTATCTTATTGAAGACAGATGTTACACAGCAGTAGAGACAGCCGCAGGGGGTGTGTAGAGTCCGGGTTTTTCTGGTCCCTAGTCAAAATCCTGGGTTTTGGTCCACTTTAAGCAGAAACCATGATAATAATTAGGAAATGATGACAGTTGTAAAGCTATCTGTTCTAGGGCCAGATTATATTTGGTGCAATGGTGCATCTGCTCTGGGGCTTTGCATCTTAGGGAGCCCCCAGTACCATTATCACCGGTGCATGACTAGAAATAGATAGTGAGGGCACCCGGGAAGCACACCCCAGGGCCTCCACCACACATGGGGTCTAAACCATTTGTGGCCCCTGAGCCAAGGGCTGGCATGCCCCAAACCCCCATTCTGGTGTGGTATAAGTGCAGTATAGTTATAGTATTTGTGCAGTGAGACAATGGGGGACTTTGGGAGTGTGTGGTAGGGGGTGGTATAATCGGTGGGAGGCCCCAAAAAAGATCTGCACCGTACCGTTGATACCCTCAAAGTGACCCTGCTGGCCTCACCTTATTTTGGTTACTTAACATGGAAACTTCAAGTGTCCAAAAACGCTTGTATCAAAAAGACTTCACGGTCAGGTTTGAGCTTGCCTTTGAGGCATCCCAATTTAGCATGTCCTGCTTGCTAAAACTCCCTAAATCGCCCTATTCTTACCTTGCTCCTTGCTCCCTTGGCACATGCACGGGCCTCCTCTGGCATCTCTGTACTGCATCCAGTGGCAGAAAGATCTGGATGGTTGTAGGTGACTGCAACTGCATGGAAAAGCCATTGAGAACGCCGAAGCAATGAGGAGGCCCATTCATGTGCTGTGGTAGTGAGGTTAGTATGAACTGGGTAATTCCAGGTGGTTTAATACCAAATTTGGATGCTCCAGGGAAGTGGACCAAAACCTCTCGAGTCAAATCAAAATAACCCCTCAGCCAAAAATATCTGCAGTCAGCCAAGGATTTAATCGCACTGATTAAAGCGGACCAACATCCATTTTCCTGCTAACTGTTGTTTGGGCGGGTCTGGCTGCATTCAGAATCCTGGAGCCCCCCTTCCCCCACGCATCGGCCCCCCAGAATGCCTGCAATGTGACCGCCGGCAGCCAATCACAGGGTTGCATTCCTGGCCAAGGATCGAGGAAGAGTTAAAAATTGCAGGGTTTTCGGGTGGCCGATTTTGGGGATGGGCTCCAGCATTCTGGGTGCCCCCTCCCCCCCGAGCCTCAATGCAGCTGGACTTACACCCAACAGCAGGGAAACATGTGTTGGTCCGCTTTAACCTCTATGCACCCCTTTGGTGCCCTAATGCAGTTACAAATGTCCCTAATGGTCTTCAGCTCTCACCTGGGACACTCTGGTGATACATGGGATGCCCCACGAGTTACATTTTAAGGGGGAAGACCCAAATCGAGGACAGGGAGTTCCAAAAAGACCACACGGAAGAGCCAAGTCAAATTTCCAGGTTTTGTTCCACTTTAACTCTGTAACCTACAGGCTAGGACTTTAAAAACTTAAGTGAACTCCCTAACTTTCCCCCGTATAGATACTTGTGGCACAGTACATTGCTTATTTTGTTCCTAAGTGTAAAATACCAGGAAGGTTTCCCTGCAGTTTACGCATTGGTGATGCATAGAAGGACGCCGCTGGCGATCCTTTTACAGGTAGTATTGGTTCCCGAAACTGCTTTGCATTGCTAATTAGGGCCACAAGGAAGAATAATGGCACACGGCTGTCTAGCAGCGCCATTAACGCAAACATTATGGCTTCCCGAGACACTGCACGGCACTATTTTGTTCTTGGGTCTTCTAAGTCAGCATGATCTTCTGGCTTCTGGGAAGAACTCATCCAACATCCATCTACAACTACAACACGAAGACCAAAAACAAACATGAACGTCTTATAAGGATTTATTTATATATAGGATTTATTTTTATATATATTCAAAGGCACTTCATAGGAAAATTAAATATTGCTGCAGAGAAGAGTGAAGCATTTTAGGTGATGAATGTGGAGGGAGAATCTGGATTTCTATGGCTGAGAATTCCTTTACCAATATGCCGGGCTGTTTCTAGGCCCCGGGCGGGCAGTGCCAGCGCCCTGGGCGCCAAAAAGACGGAGTCTGCTGAGTTATGCATTGTAGCTCTGTGCTCTGTAGCTCTGCACATAGCATCCCCTGCGTTGTGCTGGGTCCTTTAAATTCCCCCAGCTATATCCTGGAGAAGTTTTTGTGGAGGGGGCAGACGCTGCACTGGCAGGACTAGGGCACTGGGCACAAAATCTGGTGGAGGCCCCAGATACAGTATGTTATTATTGTACACACAGAACACTACTTCTGGACATGCAGCTCCCTCACCTCAGCACCGGCCATGGCGGCAGTGTGTTGTGTGTACAGTCCTCACTCTCTTCTTGGTGTACAGACTTTGTTTATGGTTGCCAATAGCAACAGGCAGTGAAAACTGCTTCCATATAACACACATTTGCTAACATTAGAGAAATAAAAAAATGCTAAATAAACTCACCTTCACCTTGAGGACATCCCTTTGAAACAAAAAAAATATATAGTTTCCAATATTCCATTGAAAGTAGATATTCTCTTTAACCCTTTAAGTGCCAGCCTACCTAGAGATTTTCTCCCCCTCTGATGCTGATAATTTCCAGAGAGTCCGAGCTTTAACATAAAATGTCTTATTTGGTCTTGTTTTAGTGTATTCTCAATATTTTTGGGTGAAAAATATTTAAAAAAAGAAAAAACATCTATTTTTTTACAATTTTGTAATAAAAAATTTACGTTTTTTAAATAAAATCATATTGCGTGTAAAAGCTCAATTTCCTCCGTTACAGCGGTACCACATATGTATAGGTAGACACCCTTTCCTCCCCAGGAGACTCCCCCAAACTGAATCAGCGCTTTAGGAGATTTTCAGATAAAATATAACTGCCATGCACACCTCGCAGTTTAAAAAAAAAAAAACCTTTACATTTGAAATAGCCCCCCCCCCCCCCCCCCACAAAATATATATTTTCTGGAAGTACACCTCAAGCTTTCTAGGCGTACCAAGTTTGTTGATGTGGACATCAACAAGCTTGGTAATACCTTAAAGTAATTCCTTAAAGAATTATTTGATTGCACAGGGTTTCCCATAAAAAAGAATGAAAAAGCAGAAGCAAGGCCACATTTTCCTGAAAAAACAACATGCAAACAAGAAAAAATTAATTAAATCTGAAAATAACAAGGTCCCCTGAGCAGAACAATACCCAACATGCTTAGGTCCTGTCAAGGGAAGAGTTGCCAAATATCCCAAAGTAAAACATGTGCGTAGCTGTAATTTTAATTGAAAGTTTCAGCTCTGCAGACAAAATGCACACCTTGCACCTTTTCATTCAAAACATTTGAAATACCCCCCATAAACCATATATTCCTGAAAGTACACACGTTGAGCCTTCTAGGTGTTCCCAGCTTGTTGTAGTGGGCTCATCTTTCTGGAAGCAATCCCTCAAAGAATTCTTTGGTTGCACAGGGTTTACCTAAAAAATGTATAAAAAAGCAGAATAAAAAACATTTTCCTAAAATATCAATATGCAAATAAGAAAAAACAACCTAAATGTGAAAGCGCAAGGTCCCCCCGAACAGAACAATACCCAACATGCATAGCTACTTTTAACCCATTTAACTATCAGTCTACTTGAGATTTTGTCACCCTTTGTTGAGAGATAATTTTGCACTATTGTTTAAAAAAATAAATAAAAATTATATTTTTTTAAATTTGTCTCCTTGTTTTCCTGATTACGAAGTTACCACATATGTATCGGTAGCCCCCCTGTTTCTGCCTAGGAAACCCCCCAAACTGAAAAGAGCACTTTATAACTTTTACAAGTTATACAGCCACTATCCACATTTTTATTTTTAAAGTTTAAATTCCTTAAAAAAAAAAAAATGGTGTGGGGTCCCCCCTTTCCAGCATAACCAGCCCAGGGACCAGCTATGCAAGATTTGTAGAACAGGGCGCAGAGGCCAGGCACAGTGGCCCCTTGCCCTGGAGGCAACAAGCCTGCTTAGCCGTCATGGCCACGGGATCTTGTGCCCCCCCCCCTGGGCTTTGGGGAAGCAGGTATTGGGGGGGCTGGGGGTGAATGGCAAGACTGGACTGGCAAGACTGGTGAATGGAGGTGACTTGCCAGACTCCGAGCCATATGAACTGGTATAGGGGTCTCATGAATCCCTTAACAGTTCACAAAGGGTTAAATGTGAAACAAAACACATACACACACATAAAAAAGATTGTGTGGATCCCCCTACCCAGCCAGTGGAGCAGCTATGCAGGGCTTGGTGGCCCCTGGCCATGCAAGGCTACAAGCCCACACAGCCTAAATGGCCCCGTGCTCTTCTTCCCCCTCCCCTTCCCCAGGCTATTTAGCCCTCACTCCAGCTGCTTTCCCTACATAAATGTCCTTAGAAGGACAGTTTTATTAAAAAATGAAAGTCATCTGTCCCTCAGCCGCTGCAGCAGCCAGAAGCACCTTTCCCTACGGAAGGGACTCCAGCGTCAGTGCGCCATGGCACGGACCCCATCCTTTTATATGGTGGGGTCACGGGTCCCGTCTGGCCAATGGCTGCTGTTCAATTTGAAAACCATGAAATTTGCAGATCAGGTTGGCCCAACCCTAGTTATAACCTAAAATGACTTTAGGTTTAAATAGATCCCAGCAAACTGCAGATATAATGATATGCTTTATAACCTTCCTATTATGTTCTATGGGAGTGACTGTGCACTGTGTAACTGTGCAGCAAAAAGGAAGTGAGCCAGCCAACCTGTGCTCAGAACTCAGCACCAAGGAGTAAATAAGGAATTCCTTCGTGTGTAAAAGAACCGCAGCACCAATAGCTTTGTGATATTACCAGAGCCAGATTAAGTGTGGTGGAGGCCCCTGGGCACAAAATCTGGTGAAGGCCCCAGATACAGTATTTTTTCCCCTTTAAAATAATAGTCCAGCCAAGTAACCGATTGGTGGTTGTCTGGCACCCGCCTACTTACTGGAACGTTAGATCGAGTCCCTTGTGCCGCCCTTGTGCGTGCTGCTCGGGAACTCCTGCTTTGCCATTCTGGGTGGGGCGTAGTGTAGTCGCCCGACTGGTCCAGCAGAAAACAGTTCCCTGCATTGAGCTGCCAGTGGCTGTGCTTGGTGGCTTATGTGCAGTGACAGCTCTACACCCATCGCTGTAGCGCTGTTGATGGCGGCTTTGCTGCTCTAGACTCTCCTTCCTGCCCTGTGGTGGCTTTGGCTGACCAGGCTACACCAATAGCTTTGTTGCTGGCCCCCGCGACCCATCAGACCAAAGACTGAAAAGTCTCACCAGACCCTAATCCAGAGGTTGGTGGAGGCCCCCTTTGTAGGGCAAGTGATGGAGGCCCTAAAGCGTGTGGGCCCTTAGCTCCACCTTCATAATCTGGCCCTGGATATTACTGTTACGGGCTGTGTGACCTATCACGGCCCGGCGCAGCCCAGAACAGCTTTAGTAAATCACAGCCCATGTGATTTTAAATTCACATGGGTTTTCCAGTAAGTCAAACCTGAACAGACACAGCAACATGGCTTGTTTTTTACTCACGCTGATAATGGTTCCTTGGCTGCAGGGACGCTTAATTGCCTTTCACCTGCGTTTTTCTACCCATCAAAACAACATAAAAGCACTGCGTAACAATGAAGCAAGCTGCACCGCTCCCCGCGCCTTCACCTCACATGACTGCCGCTCCCCCGCTACATCTGAAAATTAATTACAGCGCAGCGCTTCGGACATCAGATGAATGAATGAATCATTAGATAGTTCAAAAAAACTCCTCCGGAAAAAAAAAAGCATCGCAGTAGGCGAACAGCGGCAGTGTGTAAGATGATTTATTCATCCGTCCATCGTCATATTAGAAGCTTTCACATTTATTAGGAACACAAATAAAGTGTGTAAACATTAATTCTTGATAAGGGCAGATTGAAATTAAAGTTTTACCGCCGGCCTCTGTTGCTTCGCGGCCATATTATCCGACCGCCTGCTCGCGGATATTGCTGATGAAGATTAATAATTGATTATGCGCTACCTTGCTTCACCTCTTTTATTTGACTTTAGTCATCGTCAGGCCACGGGGTGGCCGACTCTGAAAATGGGATTTTGATAGAATCTTTGCAATGCTAATAACTTATTTACTTATGTAAAAAATTATGTATGACCTGCCAGTTCCCGCCACCGCACTGCTCTGCATCACATATTCCTGCTGCCAGGTGCCGGGGAAAAAAATGTATTGTTCTTTTACTGGCACAGCTTTAAGCAGACCTAGATCCATTATGCGGCTTCCCTGCCACTAACTTTTCCAAACTATGCATTAAAGTGACCGATCGATTCCCTCCCCACGGGGCATCCAAAATCGGGATGCTGTGTGAAACCCTACAGGTCGCCCCATACACTTGTCTTAAAGCACTCAACCCTGTTAGCTTGCAAACCAACCTAAAATCTGTCTCTAAATCTGGTTAAAAACAGAGGACTCGGTCACACACATCTGCAGAAGTTTGTTGATGCTGCACCACCAAACGCCAAGGTGCCTCTGTGAGGTGCAGTCCTAACTCTAATCTCTGAGAGCCCCATTTGGGACATACAATGGGGCTTGGCACTTGGTGGTGCAGCTTAAGCAGACTTCTGCAGATGTGTGTTGACCGAGTCCTCTGTTTTTAACCAGATTATAGGTTTGTCTGCAAGCTAACAGGGTTGAGGGATGTGGCTCCTTTATGACTTGTGTATCCTAATTGCCCTGCTCACCTCCCAGGTTAGTTATAAATTGGTCTGAGTGGCTTCCACCCCTCCTTTGTTTCTTCTGAATTTGTGCCGCCCCATACACTTACCTAGTTTCCCAGACCAATGGCGCATGCTTGAGCAACAGCCGCATCCCCACTATCCCCCTAGCAGGGCGAGTGCCCGTGTCAGGCATTTGTGAATGGCCAGCGCGGGTATGCTCTTTGTTAGAGAGAACCGAGGGATGCGGCCACCAGCACGCTTCGAGCTGCTGGCCTTAGATGAAGGCTTAGACGATGTGCTGTCAGCGGCTCCGAGCGTGCTGATTGGATGAGCGGCTGTGCATACGCCATAGGACCGGGAAGAGGTGAGTTGGTATTGGTGATTTGGGGTGTTTCACACAGCTGGGCACCCCCAATCAGGGAAAAGGACTAAAACCCATCCTGGGTTTTGGTCTACTTTAAAGCAGACCAAAACCCATATTCTTGACTAATATCCCATGCATCCCTTACATCACAGGCAATAACTTTTATATGTATACAACAGTTGTTACATTGTATTTAGAAGCGGAACAAAATCCTCCAGTGGCCGTCCTGGAATCTAAAAGATTCAGGATGTCCCGCGGAAACCCCCGACGGTGTCGGTAATGGCTTAACTTTCCCCCATCCAACAACGCATGTGCGGGCTCTCATCCAATTAAAGCTGTCTGCCGCGATTATGTTATTCAGGAAAGGGCTCTCATTGTTTTCAATGGGGGACGCGTGTAGCTGCATTCCCAACGGTCTGTGCACGCTTACATCTCGATAGACGAGCACGGTCGTGCATGCCAGCGGTGGATGCGGCAGCGTGTGCTCCCACTGAAGTCAATAAGTTTGCCAAAGGATGTAAACACGGCAAACAGCTCTGATTGGATGCGTGTCTGCAGTACCATCAAGGAATCGGATAGCCTGTATAAGCCTTTGTTCTTCTCTTCACCAGAAAACAATCGGTAAGAGTTGTCTTTTTCGATGGCATTTTTGAAAGTGTATATTTTTTGATGTCCTTAAGGTGCTGAGCTGATCTGGTATAGTGTTCTTATGTTGGCAAATGTGTATTTTATAGAAGCAGTTTTTACTACCTGCAATCTGTTGCTGTTGGCAACCGTACACCAAGTCTGTACATCAAGATCTACAAGAAGAGAGAAGTGAGCACTGTACACATAGAACACTGCTGCTATAGCCGCTGCTGAGGTGAGGGAGCGCAATCAACCTTACACATATCCAGCAGCAGTGTTCTGTGTGTACAGGCCTCACTTCTCCTTAATCACCCACTTGAGGGTATTTGGTTAAAACATCCTAATGCTAGGGGATACTTGGCATAAAGAAGTTGAGAACCAATGGTACGGAGAATGGTACTGGCTAAAACCCATGCATGAAATATAAAACGTGGTGGCTAATGTAAGACTAGTGCCACGTATTGCTATTAGAGCATCTACACCAAACCATGTGGGGAGAGCCCCAGCCCCCAACCGCTGCACCAAAGGAACTACCGCACCATCTAGCTATGCAAAATCTTTTACTGAAATTAATATTGGGCATACATGACAACACAATTAAAATCCATTAAAGAACATAAAATACACACATGACACCATATATTGTATGGGACACTGCACCATATATTCCCCTTGATCCTGATCACAATTAAATCATATAGTGCCACCTCTTTACATCCACATTAATCCCTATTTGTACATCTCCTCCCTTCAACAAAAGCCCAGAGATATCCTTTAAAGTGCTTAGTGCACTAAATCCCCACTATATAACCCTCTAACCCCAGAGATATCCTCTAAAGTGCTTAGTGCTGAGTGACTGAGATGTAGGACATCTCTGTCCTGATGAAGTGACAGGGTTTTGCCATCGTCACGGAACGCATGAAAAAATAGTGGTGATTTAGTAAGCACTTTAAAGGATATCTCGGGGGTTACAGGGTTATATAGTGGGGATTTAGTGCACGAAGCACTTTAAAGGATATCTCTGGGGTTAGAGGGTTGTATAGTGGGGATTTAGTGCACTAAGCACTTTAAAGGATATCTCTGGGGTTACAGGGTTATATAGTGGGGATTTAGTGCACTAAGCACTTTAAAGGATATCTCTGGGGTTACAGGATTATATAGTGGGTATTTAGTGCACTAAGCACTTTAAAGGATATCTCTGGGGTTACAGGGTTATATAGTGGGGATTTAGTGCACTAAGCACTTTAAAGGATATCTCTGAAGTTACAGGATTATATAGTGGGGATTTAGTGCACAAAGCACTTTAAAGGATATCTCTGGGGTTACAAGGTTATATAGTGGGGATTTAGTGCACTAAGCTCTTTAAAGGATATCTCTGGGGTTAGAGGGTTATATAGTGGGGATTTAGTGCACTAAGCTCTTTAAAGGATATCTCTGGGGTTACAAGGTTATATAGTGGGGATTTAGTGCACTAAGCTCTTTAAAGGATATCTCTGGGGTTAGAGGGTTATATAGTGGGGATTTAGTGCACTAAGCTCTTTAAAGGATATCTCTGGGGTTACAGGGTTGTATAGTGGGGATTTAGTGCACAAAGCTCTTTAAAGGATATCTCTGGGGTTACAGGGTTATATAGTGGGGATTTAGTGCACTAAGCACTTTAAAGGATATCTCTGGGGTTACAAGGTTATATAGTGGGGATTTAGTGCACTAAGCTCTTTAAAGGATATCTCTGGGGTTAGAGGGTTATATAGTGGGGATTTAGTGCACTAAGCTCTTTAAAGGATATCTCTGGGGTTACAGGGTTGTATAGTGGGGATTTAGTTCACAAAGCACTTTAAAGGATATCTCTGGGGTTAGAGGGTTGTATAGTGGGGATTTAGTGCACTAAGCACTTTAAAGGATATCTCTGGGGTTACAGGGTTATATAGTGGGGATTTAGTGCACTAAGCACTTTAAAGGATATCTCTGGGGTTACAAAGTTATATAGTGGGGATTTAGTGCACTAAGCACTTTAAAGGATATCTCTGGGGTTACAAGGTTATATAGTGGGGATTTAGTGCACTAAGCTCTTTAAAGGATATCTCTGGGGTTACAGGGTTATATAGTGGGGATTTAGTGCACTAAGCACTTTAAAGGATATCTCTGGGGTTACAAGGTTATATAGTGGGGATTTAGTGCACTAAGCTCTTTAAAGGATATCTCTGGGGTTAGAGGGTTATATAGTGGGGATTTAGTGCACTAAGCTCTTTAAAGGATATCTCTGGGGTTACAGGGTTGTATAGTGGGGATTTAGTGCACAAAGCACTTTAAAGGATATCTCTGGGGTTAGAGGGTTGTATAGTGGGGATTTAGTGCACTAAGCACTTTAAAGGATATCTCTGGGGTTACAGGGTTATATAGTGGGGATTTAGTGCACTAAGCACTTTAAAGGATATCTCTGGGGTTACAAAGTTATATAGTGGGGATTTAGTGCACTAAGCACTTTAAAGGATATCTCTGGGGTTACAAGGTTATATAGTGGGGATTTAGTGCACTAAGCTCTTTAAAGGATATCTCTGGGGTTACAAGGTTATATAGTGGGGATTTAGTGCACTAAGCTCTTTAAAGGATATCTCTGGGGTTACAGGGTTATATAGTTGATTGATGAAATAATTGTTTTACGCACTGTAGTGATGTTGCACATGGTTATTTTATTTGCACATGCATATTGCACTTTTGTTGAGGGGAGGAGATGTATAAATAGGGATTAATGTGGATGTAAAGCGGTGGCACTATAAGATTTAATTGTGATCAGGATCAAGGGGAATATATGGTGCAGTGTCCCATACAATATATGGTGTCATGTGTGTATTTTATGTTTTTTAATAGATTTCTAATTGTGTTGTCATGTATGCTCAATATTAATTTCAATAAAAGATTTTGCATAGCTAGATTGTAAAGTGGTACCGCGGTGGGGGGCTGGGGCTCTCCCACATGGTTTGGTGTATGTTGTAGATCGCTTCACAGGACTACTGCACACCTATTGATAATTAGGTTAAAATTTGGGCTGGTGCAGCGGAATAGTAGTGTTTTGTCTATCTATCATCATCTATGTCTAGAGACTAGTGGACGCGGCAAGCGGGTGTCTGGTGCTATAACCTAGAGCAGGCGGATAAGTGACGCTGTAGTATCCTGTCCAGCATTGATAAATGTGATGTCTGGAGGACACTGTAGAAATGCTCTCCCTGAATCAATGCATATGTAGTGCCTGAGGGAAAGCCGCCCAGAGCAACGCCACATATAACAACAGGAAAGCGCTGCAGAGAACGATAGGTAGAGCTAGTTAAGTGTGTCTAGTGCTTGGCACTGAAACAATTATTTCAGTTATTTATTACAAAACCAGCGTCGGCGCTCTAAAACTGGGCGCTCTATCGTTGAGCACCGAACTCTATATGAAAAAATACAATTCTGTGAGTACTCACCTGTAGAATTGGTATTATAAGTATACAGCACATCCTGTTCCAGAATATTCTTTACACATGAGTTATACATCCACAAGATGGCGCTAGACTGCAGAAAAAGACTTGTGGCCACTCCCGGCCCCTTAAATAGCCAGGAACCTCCCACTAATTCCCAGTATTGACAAGCAGTTAACAAGAAGCCAGGGGAATCAAAAATGAATAAGAATCCAAAATGAACAATCACCATACAGAGGTAACCAAGAACAATGATAACAAAGGGCGGGTGGAACAGGACATGCTGTATACTTATAGTACCAATTCTACAGGTGAGTAATCACAGAATTGTATTATTCAAAGTATACACCACATCCTGTTCCAGAATATTCCTTTCATATGGGACATCCAATAGCAGTGTCCGTAAGGTAGGGTGGGATCCCCAAAAGTACCGGCGGGCAGTTTAAACCACTGCCGCCTGCAGAACTTTGCGGCCAAAAGCAGCATCAGCTGAGGCCCTAACATCAACCTTGCAAAACTACATTACAAAAAGTATGAACAGAAGACCAAGTAGCGGCCTTGCAAACTTGTTCAACAGAAGCTTGGTGCTGAAAGGTCCAAGAGGCACCAATAGCACAAGTAGAATGAGCAGTAAGGCGGAAGGGAGCAGAATAGGCTTGTATTACCGCCTGACGAATCCACTTACTGATGGTGGATTTAGCCGGAGGCAAACCCTTCCTAGGTCCAGAAGGAAGAACAAAAAGAGCATCAGTCTCCCTGAAGGATTCAGTAGCAACCAGATAACATTTTAAAGTCCTAACCTCATCCAGAGAATGTAATACCCTCTCCTTGGGTTTACTAGGATTAGGACACAAGGAAGGCAAGACAATGTCCTGATTGAGATGAAATGCAGACACAACCTTAGGCAAGAAATCTGGCTTGAACCGAAACACCACCTTGTCCTGGTGTCTCTCAAAGTAAGGAGGTTTAATGGAAAATGCCGCCAACTCAGAAACATGCCTAACAGAAGTGATAGCCACCAAAATGACTACCTTAAGAGTCAAAATAGGCAAGGCAGCCTCACGAAAAGGCTCAAAAGGAGAACCCTGCATGGCAGATAAAAGCAAATTCAAATCCCAGACTGGCAACAAAGGATTACGTGGCGGGCGCACGTGAGTAACCCCCTGGAAAAAAAGTCTTAACCAAGCGGTGGTTGGAAAAAGACCTTTGGAAGAAAATAGCCAAGGCTGAAACATGGCCCTTGAGGGTACTAAGTTGAAGGCCCAAATCCAAACCATGCTGCAAGAATTCCAGAATCCTGGGAATAGAAAACATCCTACAGGGAAAAGACTTAGACTCACACCATGCAATGTAAGCATGCCAGACCCTGTAATAAATAAAGGACGAGGACTTCTTCCTAGCCCTAATCATGAGGCAGGTAACCCCTTTCCCATCAAGATGGAGGTTTCAGCAGCCAAGCCGTCAAAGCCAGCGTTTGTAAATTGGGATGGCACATATGCCCCTGAGTGAGCAGGTCTGGATCCTTGGGCAGGACGTACTGATCTACTGCCAACTGCACGACATCTGCGAACCACACCCTTCTTGGCCAACAGGGGGCCACCAGGATGGTTGCCACCCCCTCCTGGGCTGTCTTGCACAGCACCCTGCCCAGCAGAGGAAGCAGAGGGAACACAGAGGAGCTGAAAGCTCTTCCAAGACAATGCTAGTGCATCGATGGCCAAGGCCAGAGGATCCTGGGACAGAGAGACAAAGACTGGAAGTTTGTGATTGTGACGGGACACAAACAGATCCACTTCCGGCTGACCCCAGCAGGGACAGAGAGAGCAAAACACCCTGCTGCTGAGGGACCATTCTCCCAGACGAGAAGTCCCCCTGCTCAGGGAGTCCGTCTCCAGATTCTCCACCCCCAGGAAGTACACTGCCAAGATGCAGGGAACATTCTCCTCCGCCCATGACAGTATCAAAGACACTTCCTTGAGGGCCCTCTTTCTCCGGGTCCCTCCCTGATGATTGATGTAGGCAACCGCCGTCTGGTTGTCCGAGCGGATCTGAACAGCCCAACCCGAAGGTGAGGGGTCAATTGGGCGAGAACCAACCTTACCGCCCTCAGTTCCAGAATGTTGATAGGAGTATGGGCCTCCTGGGGGCCCCACTGACGCTGGAATTTCAAGGACTTCCAGAAACCCCCCAACCTGTCAGACTGGCATCTGTTGTTACAGTCTCCCAGCAAGGGGACAGAAAGGTTCCAGCCACCACAAGAGGGACCGTCTGGCCAGGGGGGACAGAGCAAACACCTAATCCAGGGACACAGGGTCCCGGTCCCACACTGATAAGAGGTGCAGCTGAGCATAGGGTACCGCCTCGAAGCAAGACAGCATCAGGCCCACCAGTTGCATCCCCTGCCGGATGGAGGGATGAGGACAAGAAAGAAGAAACTGGGCCTGAGCTTGAAGACTCTCCACCTTCTGTTGGGGGAGAAAAACCTTGACCTGAGATGTATCCAGCGTCATGCCCAGAAAGGACCTCACCAGAGACGGGAACAGAGAAGACTTGGGATGGTTGATCACCCAGCCGAATGACTCTAGTGTGGTCACCACCACCTGGGTATCCAGCCCTGCCTGATAGAAGGACTGGGACGAGATCAGAATGTCGTCCAAATAAGGGAGAATGCGAATGCCCTGAGCTCTCAGCAGAGCCATCACGCCCGCCAGCACCTTGGTGAATACCCTGGGGGCCGAGGTGATACCGAAAGGCAGTGCCACAAATTGATAATGCTGATCTCCCAGAGTAAACCTGAGGAATTTCTGATGACCTGGAAAGATTGGTACATGAAAGTAAGCGTCCTTGATGTCTACTGAGGTCATGAAGTCGCCTGGGCGCAGTGAATTGACAGCTGAGCGCAGGGTCTCCATGCGAAAAGGCTTGAATCTGACAAACTTGTTGAGACATTTTAAATACAAGATGGGCCTGAGGGACCCATCCTTTTTGGGGACCGTGAAGAGATTGGAATAGAAGCCTCTGCCCCTTACCCTGAAAGGTACAGGGCAGATGACCCCCAACTCCAGAAAATTTTGGACCGCAAGGCGCAGGCCCTGAGCTGACCAGGGGGTTTGAGCCATCCGGGATCTGAGGAATCTTGGGGGCGGCCAGGCTGCAAACTCTATCTTGTAACCGAAGGAAACCACCTCCTGGATCCATCTGTCTGCTACACGTCGCCTTCAGACGTGAGCAAAGAGCCGAAGCCGTCCCCCCACCCGGATGGGTGAGGGTGCCTCCTCATGCCTGAGGGGGCTTAGGGGAGGATTTGGGCTTAGGACCCCAGGAGAGGTCAGGGCGGCCATGTCCTCTGCCCCTGCCCCAATAATCTCCACGTGCTCCAGCAAAGGAAGCTCCTCGAGCAGCCCTGGAAGCGCGGTAGGAGGGGAGAAAGGCACCAGTCCCCCGAAAGGGCCGAGAAGGCCTCCTACGTTGAGGTAACCTACCACCCCTGGCAAACAAGTCCAAGCGTTCACCAAAGAGGCGCAGCCCCTTAAAGGGAAAACCAGTGAGAGCCTTCTTAGCAGCGTTATCAGCTACCCACTGACGCAGCCAGACAGAGCGACGTATAGCCACTAACAGAGCAGACGTCCTCCCACACATTCTAATGGCATCATCCATAGCAGATAGAAACAAATTCATAGCAAAGCAGGAGAGATCTATACTCCTCTCCTCCTCATCTAAGAGACTCTTAAGCAGCCCTTTAAAAGCAATAGCTGTAATGGCACAAACCGGGCGCAGTGCAGTCCCCACACAGGCAAAGGCATGACAAGCCAGCCGGTCCATGCGCCGTTCCTCACCATCCCGCAGGGTAGTAGTGTCAGGAGTATGCATGACAGATGTATTTGACAACCCCAGAACGGGCGCGTCCACCTCGGGAGGACATTACCAACGCTTAATCACATCAGCAGGAAAGGGATACCTCTTGTCCCAACCCTTGGGCACCCCAGGTAGCTTGCTAGGCCGTTCCCATTCCTTGAGCACCAGATTATTAAAGTGAGTCTGCTCAGGGAACTCCAAGCGTGGCTTCACTGTATGAAAAAGCTCATCCTGCTACTGCGGAGCCACGGCAGGAGGGGAAATACAAAGCACCTCAAAAATGTGAGACAACAACCTATCAGTGTCATCTGAGGACCATTGGTCTTCTCCAACAGGAGACCCGGTATCATCATACACCCTAGGTTGTTCCTCAGATGATTCTGAATCAGAGAATAGTTCCCCTTCCTCAAGGGGACCATAACCCGAGATGTCAGCCTCAACAGGGAAGAGGGAAACAGCGGGGGATAGATGCCGCTTCTTGGCAGAAGCCTTATGCGGGCCCGACCCAGCAATATGCTTTTCAATGCTGGCCACCCGTGCAGCCAAATCCGACTGAGACTCGCCGCTAGTATGCCCCTCGCTGGGGGTCAAACGAAAGCGTGGGGGGGGGGGTAGGTGGCGCCGCACCAGGGCCCATAGCAGGCGACCCAGACTGCAGCGCAAGTACCTGCTGGGCGCAGATTACACATACCCCGACATCTTCACTTATATGGGAAATCCCACACGCAACACATAGCCGGGCTTGTTGCGAAGGAACCCCAAGCACATTATCCCCAGAAGCCTCCATATGGTGATTTTTACAAAAGTGAGCACAATAATCAGAACAGGGACACAGCTAAACAGCCACCCTATATGGGATGCCCCCCAAAACCCGCTAGGGGAAGTGGGAGATTGGCAATAGGCAGGGCCGAGAGAGCCACAATCAAGGGACCCGCCTGCAAGACACAATAATGTACACCATAAGCATCCCTAGCCATACAATAATAACCAAAGATAAAAACCCCCTTAAGGGACTCACGGACCAAGCCGGCAAGCGCACATAAAAGCCGATCACCAACCACGTCGCAGCACCGCAATCGAAGGGCCACAAAATGGCGCCGACAGCAGTACCTAGAGGGGCGGGCCACGGGCGCATGACGCGGAACGCGTCAACCACGGTACCCGCCCCCCCCCGAAGAGCGCGAAAACAAGGCACGTGACATGCCGACGCCATGACAGTTAAACAAAAAACACAGTAAAAGCGCCGACCACCACGGAGCGCCGTACAACGGCCTCCACACACACCAAACACAAGTGACAAAAAACACAGTAGTAAAAACACCAGGGTATACTCCCCTGCTGATCACGCGGAATGCAATGAGGGGGTCCTGCACAACCAACAGTGTGAAAAGAGAGGGGGGGGGAAGGAGGGATAAATATCCTGAGATAAAGGGGCTGGGGGCATCCCAATGAGGCTCACCATAAAAAGCCTGTCGCTAACTACCCTTTGGTACAGGGTCTTGCGGCCCGGAGCAACGCTCCTTCAGCACCTGACCCTAGTGCTGTCCTACCTTCACCCGAACCGTCAGCCGTGGCTGGGAGGCAGTGGGTCCAGAACACAGAGGAGAGGCATCTTCATCTTTGCAATCCAGACTGCAGAAAGAATCTGGGAGGTTCCTGGCTATTTAAGGGGCTGGGAGTGGCCACAAGTTTTTTCTGCAGTCCAGCGCCATCTTGTGGATGTATAACCCATGTGTAAGGAATATTCTGGAACAGGACGTGCTGAATACTTGGAATAAGTCTGTATTTCAACACATATTCACCAGCACCAGAGAGAAATTATGTAATGACATTGTTTTAACACTGTAACACTACAATGGCCGACCTGCACATACAATTCTGCATAAAAAAAATAAATCAAAATATAACAATATAAGTGTTTGGTTGCCGGGCAGGGGAGGTCACACAATCATTTGTTCCTAAAATTGAGAAAAATAATTAAAACTCTATTTATACACAAGCAAAAAAACACCATTGAAATGTATGGGAGAACGCTGCTGAGCGACAGGTGCTACATGGCGCTGCTGAATATACAGCGCCGGCGCTATACACTGAGCCACCGCTAGTGATACTTGTGAAGCTACATAATGCTATTAAAGGTGCTCACCAGATTGACTTTCATATATATGGTTTTCACATACTGCACCTGACACTACGTGGTACTACGTGGTGTTAGCATTTCTTAAATAACCCCCCTAACAATAGTGCCACATTGTCAGCTTCGGCTCTGGTTAGTCTTTGAGATGTTTTTCTCCTGACAATCCTCCTTTCATAGCAAGGTTTCTTCTTTATTAAGCCACTGAATAAAGCAGAAGTAACAGACTGGAATCCAGAACATTTTTAATAATAGATATCCATCAGAAAGCAGCTAGATGTCAAATCAACTAATTAAAATGTATATTCAATAGCTGATAGTAGGATTAATATGTAACACATTGCTGACAGGGAGCTGGATTGAAGCACAGCAGAGAAGGTGTCTGATATGGAAAGGTTTAGCATACTGATGATATTGTGTTAAAAAGGTAACAGTTGGCATTAAAGTGCATCTCATTTGCAGTTGCATTTTCAGGTGCAAATAAAGAAATTATAATCTAGTACAGTGATACCCAACTGGTGGATCGGAGTCTGAATGTGGACCTCGGTGGCAGATTTCGGACCCCTGCCCTGACAGCCCTGCACTCAGTTGCTTCTGTGTTGCCATGCTCAGTGCTGCCCCCTTGATCTGTGATTTAGTGCTTAGTCTCCCTGACAGTATCATGGCTCCCTGGCATTGCAATATAAAGTACTGCGGGGGTGGGAAGGGGCATTGCAAGGTGCACACAAACTTTGTTTCTCGGTCTCTTTGCCCCATCCATTCCTGTCCTAGCTTTGCCCATCCAAACCCAGTCCCCTCAGCTCTGCCCCATCCAGACCAGTCTCTCTGCCCCATCCATTCCTGTCCTCCTAGCTTTGCCCATCCAAACCCAGTCCCCTCAGCTCTGCCCCATCCAGACCAGTTTCTCTGCCCCATCCATTCCTGTCCTCCCAGTTTTGCCCATCCAGTCCCCAGCCTCCCAGCTTTGCCCATCCATTAATTTTTCTTCCAGCTCTGACCATGTCCCCTCAGCTCTGCCCCATCCAGCCCAGTCTCTCTGCCCCATCCATTCCTGTCCTCCTAGCTTTGCCCATCCAAACCCAGTCCCCTCAGCTCTGCCCCATCCAGCCCAGTCTCTCTGCCCCATCCATTCCTGTCCTCCTAGCTTTGCCCATCCAAACCCAGTCCCCTCAGCTCTGCCCCATCCAGTCCAGTCTCTCTGCCCCATCCATTCCTGTCCTCCTAGCTTTGCCCATCCAAACCCAGTCCCCTCAGCTCTGCCCCATCCAGACCAGTCTCTCTGCCCTATCCATTCCTGTCCTCCCAGTTTTGCCCATCCAGTCCCCAGCCTCCCCCATCCATTAATTTTTCTTCCAGCTCTGACCATCTACCCCCAGCTCTGCCCATTCATTCCTGTCCTTTTAGTTCTGCCCAATCCCTTCCCCCAGCTATCTCTCCATCCCTTCCTGTTCTGTCTATCCATCCCTCTTCCTTACAGCTTCTCTCCCATTCGTCCCTCTTCCCCGAGCCCTTTCTATCCATCCTTGTTACCAGACCTTATTGCCAGTAGCATCTTGGGCCCTAGTCCACCCCTTTACACGGCCTGCACTGAATGCAAGGGGGTGAGGTTAAGGCAGTGTGTCACATGCCAGAGCTGTAGGTTCTGTGGGGCCCAAAAATAAAAGCTTCTGTTTTTTCACCAATGCCCAATAGGATTTTTGGCTTATTTAGTTTTTTTTTTGTTTTGCTTGGGCAATCTGTAGTCCTCCCCACGTGTGCTGATTTCTAACTATCCACCCCCCGCCCTCCACCCGGACCTTCAACTCTCACCGGATGCCTTTAAACCGGACCTTCACCATGATTTAATGAAAAGCCCAAACTCTTAAAAAACGATTCCCCAGCATCTAAAATTAATATATTTTACATTTTTAGTCACTAACTTATTATACTTTCCCCCACTGGGCTGCAACTCTGTTCATGAATTTAGGATACGGGCGCCGCCATCTTGACTCAGAAGCATCACACTTACTGAGGAGAGGAGAGTGGGATAAGGTACAGGGGGGCAGGTTATAGCTGTGCTTTGCTCAGACAGAGCAGAGCTGGGGTCAGGGAAAGGTCAGCAGTCCCAGAATGCAGAGCAGCACAGTCACTTCCTGTTTGCAGGCACTTCCCGTTTGCAGGCTGCCTGATAAAATGGCGGCTTCCATAAGCCGCCATCTTGGATGTTTAAAGGCTCATAACATGCAGTAGATGCAGGTAGGATGATTTTTAATGTGAGCAATCTGTATGTACAGTGTGGGGGAAACATATAAGATAGACTTTTATTCAGAGTGAAGGTCCGCTTTAAATGGACCTTTACAAGAAGCGGTTGAGTACCCCTGGTCTAGTGTTTAAGATGGCAGTCCATGCAATAACAGTACAGCTGAATATGTCCCAATGTTCAGGTTCCATTAACCCCAAATGCAAGCACCTAGAAATATAGAAGGTGACGGCCAAAGGAACACATAGTCCCCCCAGTCTGCCCGTATGTGTGTTCTTTCTCTTTATTATAGGAAAGTGAGAACCTACACACATAAGGGTGTTGATTTTTCAGCACCTGCCTTGGGAGTTTGTTCTAAGCATCCACTACTTCTTTATTTTAATATTATTTTATGATTCTGATCTTCCATCCAAATACTCTAGCAATATATATATATATATATATATATATATATATATATATATATATATATTATGCTTTCAATGCAGCCATGTGGGTGAAAACACAGAATTGCAGAAAGTCCAGGGTTCCACTGCCTGTATAAGTAAATGTGACAGGGTCCTGGTGCAAACTGGATGGGGCCCTGCCGATTCCACACAGTAAACTTTTTAAAAACGTATAAATATATACTTTATAAACTTCCATTAAACTAAATTGGATGCAGCTAGACAACTAATCGCCCAAAGAGATGATGCTTCCTCTCTCTAAATCATGCCACGTGAGCACAATGATGGGGCCTCCTGACCTCCTGTGCACCGGTGCGGTCACATACCCTGTACCCCTATAGTTATGCCCCTGACTGCCTGGCAAGTGTGGCCTGGGTACCTACTGCCTAAAACCCAAGACTCAGCCCTGCAGCCCGGAGACTAAGGCCCTCTAGAGCAGTAGTCCTCAAACTTACTCCTCAAGGACCGAGACAGGCCAGGTTTTGCAGCTCTCTATGCTGATGCACAGATGTAATAATTAGGGCTATAGCTCTGTCTGAGCACCAGTTAATTCACCTGTGGAGTAGCGTGGAGAGCTGCAAAACCTGGCCTGTCTCGGCCTTTGAGGAGGAGGTTTGAGGACTACTGAGCCTCCCAAAAGAGAAGGGTTTGGGTTTTGTTCTGCTTTAAAGTCTATGGGTCTATCTTCTGTGGGGGGTGATTTCTGTATGTATATGGAGTATAACGTCTAATATAACTACTAGCTACTACTACCTAAGTATTAACCAAATTTGCCAACTAAGATCTCTATCAGGGCTACTCTTCTGAGAGGGTTTTAATCGTTCCTACTTGTAGTTACTTACCTTTTTAACTGGTCACACTAACATAGATCTTCACTGGGGAAAGAAACATGGGAACGCTATAATAAATTATAATACTGCATGGAGTATGACATGTTACATCACATATTCAACAGGAGATACAAAATGTTGAAGATATAATACTTTGCAACAGCTTTACCTAGTCTTTAAATGTGATTAATGACTTGACAGGCTAGATTTACTGCAGTGTACAGCTATGACACATTATGACACTAGATGGCGCTGTGACCAATGCTTAACTGTAGAGTCTATGCATTTTACTGCTGTGTTGTTATTTCCTGCCCTTCCAGTTTCTCCATGGTACTTCCTTCACTTTCCTGTCTGTGTTTATCCACCATGTAAGGTGACATTCTCTTACTGCATTCATGTTCCAGTAAAGCCAGTTCCTGTTATACCATTAATGTATATCTGGCTGCACCCAGCACTCACACTCTGCAACATGTACCTTGTGTCCAGTGGAAATCTGTACTTTGACCTGATGAGGTATAATGTGTTGTTGTGGTCTTCAGCCACCATGTAAAATGTGAGCGAATGGTTTATACATGTGTGGTTCCCACTGTAAAGCATAGAGGAGGAGGGGCATGTTGTGTGGGGGGAGGGGTAATTCCTGGTAATACTTAGTGGCTTATTGAAATTTCATGGCTTGATGAAGCAGTTTAGCTGCCAAAGCATTCTGCAGCGACACACTGTGCCTTCTGGTTTGTGCTTAGTGGAGCTATTATTTTTTTTATTTCAACAGGACATTGATCCAAAACAAACCCCCGGGCTATGGAAGAGCTACTTGACCAAGAAGGAAAGTAATGGAGAGCTGCATCAAATAACATGGCCTCCACGATCACCCGACCTGAAGCTAATGGAGATGTCTTGGATGAATTAGACCACAAAAAGCAGCTCAGCATCTCTAGGGACTCATAAAATGTATGAGAATTGCTTCCAACTTCTCAAGGTAAGAAAGAGGGCCAATTTTTTAAATTAAAGCGGACCAACAGTCAAAAATGACTTAAACCAGACAACATACAGTGCTCATCATACACATCCCTCCCCGGGGGAATTTACATTGCTGCACATAAAAATTCATTAACCTTTTCTAACTCCTGCTGTAGTCAATTTTAAAAACAAATTGGAGGCTCATGCATCTTAAAGTGGACCAAAACCCAGGATTTTGACTATCCTGGGTTTCAGTCCTTTCCCCCCCAATCGGGGGTGCCCCGCTGTGTGAAACCCCCCAGAGACCAGCTCACGTCTTCCCGTCCCACGACGTGTCTTAAAGCAGCGGTTCTGAGCGCCATGAGCGACGCATCCACCGCTTTCCTCTAACAGGGAGCGTGCCCACGGCTATTCAAAAATGCCTGGCGCGGGCACGTGCTCTGCTAGAGGCATAGCAGGGATGCGGCCGCGGCTCGCAGATGCGCCGTTGGACCAGGGGGGGGTTCGAACAGCAGGGCATCCCGATTTTTGATGCTCCGGGGGAAGGGGAAATCGATTGGTCCAGGAATCTTATAGATTCCTGGGCCGATTGCTGTGGGTTTTGGTCCACTTTAAACCAGACCAACACAACAAACAGTGCTCATACGCATCCCTCCCTGGGGAAATTTAGATTGCTGCACATAAAAATTAATTTACCTTTTCTAACTCCGAATGTAGTCAGTTTTAAAAACAAAGTGGCGGCTCATGCATCTTAACACTTACCCTAAAGCTGACATTGAATTGTATTTAAGCAGACCAAAACCCTTTAAACCACTTTGTTGTGCTCACACTGAACAAATTGCATATTTACTGGATTACAGGATTCATGGATAATCTTCTTTATTACTACCACTGTATGTTGTATATCATTGCCTATTATTAAAACAAATGCTATGAATCATTCTGCACTGCAACTACAAGCAATGCTGGCCTTTAGCATATGGATTAAAATGTTTGGCAAGAGGTGCCATGCTAACCTCTGTTCTGCCCTATAAAGTGGACCAAACCGCCTGATTCCCTATTCCCCAGGCATCCACTGTGTTAAAACGGAACCATGCCCCAGAATCCCAAATTGGGATGCCTCGCTGTGTGAAACCCCCCAGTTTGCCCATAAAAACTCACCTCTCCACACTCCAATGGCGCATGCGCTGGTAATGAGAGCTGTCTGATGTGACCATGTCATTAGGCAGGCGGCTCTCATTGACTTGAATGGGGAGTGTAGTCTAATGATATAGTCACAGCAGGTGGCTCTCACTGGACAAGAGCCCGCACATGCGCTTTTGGAGTGTGGAAAAGTGAGTTTTTAGGGGCAAACTGGGGGGGTTCACACATCGGTGCATCCCAAGTCGGGATGCCCAGGGGGCACGAATCAAAATCTGGGAAAGTCAAACTCCCTGAGTTTTGTTTCGCTTTAATACAGTGGATGCCCTGGGGATAGGGAATAAGCCGGTTTGGTCCACTTTAAATGGCAGAACAGAGGTTAACATGGCATGGCAGCTTGAAAACCCAGCCACCAGCCCTGGAATCTTTCAGATTCTTTCTTTCAGATTCCAGGTTGGCCGCTTGTGGGTTTTGTTTTCCGCTTTAAAGCCCCTGGGATCCCCAGGCATAACCACATTGCAAGCAATGCCATGGCACATACATGCTTTTATCCAATTATCACTTCATTGTATAATATATATATATATATATATACAGGGCATAGAACTCTTTTTGTCCACAGAGTCCGGAATTCAAAATACATAAAGCATTTAAGGGTGGGGAAGAGGGACAATTGTTAAATTAGACCACACCCCCTCATTGAGGGATGGTTAGGAGATAGGATGTAACAGTTACAACAATAGAAACACTTTGAATGAAAATGAATCATTTATTGATGCAGATCTGCATGTTACACCTCAAAGAGGACAGGGGACACGGACTCAAAGGAGGGACAGTCCCTCCAAATGAGGGACACTTGGGAGGTATGCCTAAAGGCCCATATGACGGTATTTCATGTGAATTCTTATGAAAACAAGGGGACACTACCTCCACCTGTAGGAAAAAGAAAATAACCAGAAGTGAGGATCAGACTTTACCATGAGAAATGGTCAGGAACTGGTCAAAGCAGCAACTGCTGACAGCTTCAAAAAGGATTGCCTGTTACAATAAGCTGTTGCTGACCAATGCCATGTCTTTTGCTACCCACGTCCAGTGCCAAGCTCTGTTGCTGACTAAGGTCACATCTGCCCAAGTCCAATGTCAAATCCTGATGCTAAACAATGCCATGTCTGCTTTTCTGCTACCGGTCATTGCCCCAGGTTGAACCTTTAGCCACATCCAGCCATAACAGCCAGGGCAGTGAGCTGGTGAGTGGCCATGTGCAACACTGCGACACCTCTGCTTTAGTGGTTCCAGAACTTCAACCAAGGTGTGTAGCTTATTGATGGTATAGTTGGTGATCTGTTACATATGCTTATATTTTTCTCCTGGTGACAGGTTATACTATACCCAGAAAGGAAGTTTATGTCATCACCTTCTCTCCCCACCCCAAAACAGCATGTGTTTCTTTTCCTACTAAAGCCTTTGCCCAATATTCATAACAACGTGGACCGGATGCAGTCTTCTGCTCCAATGGTTGCCCATATTGCTTCCTGGTCGTGCACTACCCCCTGGTGCTTTCCAGCGATGATTCAGTTAAATGCAGCTCAGCATTGGGGGTCAGCCTTATCATTTATAATAACTGCAATAAATCTGAAAGCACTACAAGTTAAACTGCCATTATGTGGTAGTTTAGCTTGTGACTGAATACATTTAGCATATGGCCATCATTTGGACATCATACTGCTTCCTGATAGTCTTTTTATAAATATTGGGCAAATGCTTTAGAAGCACAGGCTATTTAAGGACTGGGGATGGAAAGTGATGACATAACATGGTCCTATACTCAGAAAGGAAGTTGAAGTTATGCTAATTTTGTTGCAGCATCTCCGTTTCTTCCCCACAGGTGCAGCCTCCTGGGAGTTTATTCTTCCTTAAACGTAACATTTTTTTTTACAACACAGTTGCAGACAAAAAATATTGTTGTTTCGTAACGATTCGATTAAGGAGCAGCCGTGCGTCTACATCTTATGTTAAAGAAAAACAATGAAAAAGTTGCTCCCCTAATGAGCGGGGACGGGCGAGATGCAGGAGGTCGCAGCTTGTGGCAGTAATTGGCAGCAGCATTTGGAGAGTAGTTAAGCTTACAGTAACTTTCAGTTTCTCAGACAACAGTAAGCTCAGCTATATCACATTCTCTCCAGGGAGGAGGTGCGCGCCATCTTTTGCAGATCATTAAAACAAAGTAATCTGCTGCTTCATTGTTGCGCTGCAGCTGCTTACTGTTTTTGCAAAAGCGGCAAGAAATACAGCAGGATTATTATATGAAAGTGGAACATCGGACTCCAGGGCCATCCAAGTTCCACTCCTTGGGGCATGCCCCGCTATGTTAAAACCCCCAGAAGCACAGTTTCACTCACCTTGTCCTGGAGCCCTCACTGCGTCTCTGCACGCAACAGCTAGGAGGTGAGCAGGGGATGTGGCCGGCAGCGTATTCAGCTCCCTCCGCTGCTGCTCGGCTGCTTAGCCATCAGTGGAGCCGTAGGGAGTCGAGTGAAAGCAAGCGTGCTGATTGGTTGAGCAGCCCACTCAGCCAATAAGCATGCTCGTTCTCACCCAAGTCTGCGCTGTGGGAGTGACATGAAGGTGAGTGATTGGGATGACCCGGGGGCATACACGCATTCAAAATCAGGATGCCCCCACTAACAAGCACAACACCCCGAAAACTGAAAATCAGGTGTGTTGTTCCTCTTTAAGGTAGAATCCCAAGCAAGGGTTCAAATTATGGTCACTCATGTTATTGGCAGTGGTGGATGCAGCCATTCTAGTACTGTAAGGAGGCATCCCAGTGTACCTACTGCTCCTTGTCACTCCTCTAAGCCCCCCTTCATTTCAAAGACAGGATGCCGCTTTCCTGATTACCTCCTAACTAAATAAATAAATATGGGCTCTTTAGCCTGAGCAGGTCCAAAATCTTTGAGGCTACTTTGACACTTGGACAATCGCCAGTGAAAAGCTGGCCATAGAGATCTATGGGTGCGTTCACATACCGGCAGGTCCAATCGCATCACAAAATGCTTGCAGTAATGGCGTCTGCGATCGTTGTATAGCAAATTGCGAACGCTAATAAAATGCTGGTCAAGCGCCTGTTCACAGAGTGACGTGGCAGCAGGGATTACCACTGCCGCTGCACCTCGCCCCAGTGTGAAACCAACCTAAATGCTGATTAAGAGAGCTTGTGGGTGTTCTAAATGCCTTGCACACATGGGCTCAATGTTTACAGCCAAATATAATATAGAAAAAATGGTGGTAAATGAATTTACTCCTATATACTATGCTACTATAATTTGTTTCAAAAAAATATCATATGGCCTTTTTGGTACCTTCATGAGACTGCTGAAGAATTCAGAATCAGTGCTCTGGTTATGTTTAATAATAGATAAAATGAATAAAGGGGGGTGGGAGCAGTTCAATCACTATTATTTATACAAAATTATTATTATTATTATTCAGGGCCTGGGAACTAATTTACCGCCCAGTTTAACCCTCTCATCAACTAAATATCAAGCAACAAACATGTCTAGCTGTGTGGAAAGACAGAGATTTGGTTGCATATATCTGCAGATACATGTGGAAGCCACACTGCCCCGACAAGGCACTCTGTGTTTAGTGTGGTCCCTACTCTTAATTTTGAGTCCCCAACATTGGGACATGCAATCCCACCCCCTTTGCTCATGTTTAATAATAGTCCATGTTTGGAGACATTAAACAGCCCTTAGCATGTTTGACAGAATAGATAAGGAGTCAGGGCTAGAGATGGGTGAACTCGAATCACAAACCTGAGTCCCGAGCACGGAAAAGCTGGTTGATGGGCTACTGAGTAGGAAGACACAGCAAAGGTGAGTTTTTTTATTTCAAAACTGTATCCTTTTTTTTTTCATTCACCTTTTGTGAACTGGTAAGGGATATAAGAGACCCAATACCAGTTCACAGGGTAGTGATGGCCAGAGCTATTGTATCCAGTACCAAATGCCAGATACTGGGGACAATCTGCCCGGAAGGCTTCCTAATAAGATTTCTTTATCAAATACTGTCCCACTATTAGATGCCTTCCCACGGAGTTAAAACCAGTTGTGGAAAGCATAATTGCGGTTCCAATATTGGGACAGTATTTGTTAAAGAAATTAGTTTTTTTGTGCATGGCTTTTGGGATACAGCCTGGACTTCCCTTGCCTTTAGAGTTTTAATAAGACTTGTTGAAAATATTTTTAATTTATATTTTTAATTTTTTAGTATTTTAATACCCTGCGCGGAGAAAATGTTCTTTTTGGTGTTAAAACCATTCTACTACCTCTATCCCTAATCAGATTGTCTCCGCTCCGGCTCATCACTACTCCATCAAGCTGGACCTACTGTAGATCAGAATAGGAGAAACATGCTAAAGCAATGGCCAGAGGCAGAGTTGCAAGGTGAACACTATACAATAATTAGACTGAGCGTCAAAAGTTCAATGAGTCAGGAAATAATTAACGTTCAACAAAGTCAGCGCAGACCACTAAGGTTTACAAATCAACCCAGGTCAATAAACCAGAGACCATAAGCATAGCAATGAGCGAGTGCTGAAGGACATTTTTGTGACTTTCCTCTGACTTACAGGATACTGTGTTCTGGAAGAGAGTCTGCCAGGTCCACATGGATATGATTCCATCTTGCCATGTTCCTCAGAACAGATTACGCTCTTTAGGATTCAGTCATAAATAGACCTTTGGAACAAGGAACTAAATGGATATGCACAGCAAAAAATTATAAAAAGAAGGTGCGGGCTGGGCGGGCTGAATAACCTAAATAGACATTTTTTATGGGAATAATCTGGGGGAGGAGGTAGGGGGTAGACAGGAAATCCCACTCTCTAGATTTAGTGGCGAGTTCCGGTCTGATCCCCTGTTCTAATTTGCACCCTTGTTGGACAAGGTTGAGGAAGCAATATATGAACAATGAATTGGGGAGACCTTGTCCTAACCACCCCTTCCCCTCCTCCTACTCCCTCAAAGAGGTAGGGGCGCAAAAGAGGGGGGGGGAGGAGGGAGAACACGGTCAGTGAGGCAAAAATTGGGTCCTTTGTTATCAACCTTGTAGTGTTATATAATAGTATACAGTAATATAGCCTTTTCCAAATCTCTATAGTATTCAATACATATATCAACCATTGATGCTCAGTAGTAACTAAATACAAAATTTATTTAGTTCTTAATAATACAGTTTTCTGTTGCAATCAGTTTGGTAGCAAGTTCTTAGTTTGTAGTAAGTGTTCTTCAGTATTGTAGCAAGAGGTTTATACCCACAGTTCCCATTCTTTTAACCAACCATAACATCAATTTTCATATCTACACGCTGTTAAAAGTCAATGAATATAAATGAAAAAGTATAAGACAATTGCTTTAGCCATCTATACCAAATGATAACTGCCTCGAGTATGTTTGTAATGCAAGTGCACCTACCCAAATATATATTCCAGATATATCCCAAAAAGGTACCCCCTCAAGGCTTTCTTGAGGGGGCACCTTTTTGGGATATATCTGGAATCCCAGATCCCATAAAAAATGAATAAATAGAACTTTGAGAACAGAAATGTGGTGATAGAAACTTACTAAGCCTGTGTTCTTTTAAGAAGCTGGTGATGCAAAAATATGGGTCAACATAAGCTTTAACAAATAAAACATCCATACATACTTTAACCTTTACTACCATAAGGCTTCAGTTGAATACATAAAGCGGATAATGCTCTTAATATCCAAAAAGTTTATTTTAGTTTTTTGTTTTCTTTACAGATTTCCAGAGATGATCTGGGTAATCGTTCTCTGATGCTATAAAAAAATGCTTCTGACGCGTTTCGCTGAAGCTTTTTCAAGGGAGAGTCAATTTATCTTTTCTAATCAACAGGGAAAACAATACACTGGTCACTTGTCATCCAATGGAGATGCAAAGACTTCATAGATCAGCTGTGTATTTGTATGAGCATTATGTTGAGGGGACTTGCAAGTGTGGACTGGGGACTCTGATGTTGTTAAGGCTCCAAGATTTCAATGTTCAGTCGCCATTGCTGGGCCCTTCTGCTGCTATCTACACTGACATATGATTAAAAATATGATATTCCCATTTCTGATATGCCCAGGCCCAAATCATCTTGTAGGCTTAGTAACGTTAGTCACAGGTTATAAACTGGACAGACGAGTGTGCAGAGGGTTACATTTCTTTCAGGCCCACATCATTAACAATAGCATTTTTTCAGGGAGAGGGAAGACCAGATATGGAAAAGTCTAGCATACCTCACGTTTGGCAAGGGTCCCAGCAGGAGACCCTGGCTCCAAAGACCCCCTGATGTTCCCACTTACACCTCCGCTAGATCGAGTGGGGCCAGAAAGGAAACATTCCGGCTCAAGCATGGAATACGGAATTCTTGGACCTCACCCTAAACAAATGCATATTTGGATTCTGCAACTCATAATACATCTGTACACAGTTTTAAAACAATTCTGAGACATGTAGAGACTGAGTTACAGAGAACTTGTGACTATCAAGCCCCGTGGGACACCCGCCTTCTAGGTAAGTCCACAACCCCAATCTCCGCTGCTAGCTTCAGCTATAGCCAAGCCCCCGTTTGCCGAGACGCTTTACACGCCTCACCGGACATGGTTGCCCCCGGGACTTCGTAGCACAAAGGATGTGGAATTACAGGGGTGAAGGCGGATGAACCTGAGGCAAGACTGGGCGGCCAGGTAAGCTGGGGTCATACACAGGGTATCAGTCCTATATAGTGCAGCACCAAAGGGAAGAGACAAGAGAAGAATCAGGATCGAGCCAGGCATCAAGCCGGGAGGTCACGGGTACGCAGTACAAAGGATGAGATGGATTCATGGTCAGATAACAAGCAGAGGTCGGGCCAGGCTTCTTAGACAAATTCACACCCAGCAGCACGCTATCACGAGGCAACTGTGGGGAAACAACCTTTAATTGAAGGGAGTAAACGGGATTGGTTAGAAGGGAATGTCGTGATTGGTGCACATCGGAACCTTGGGCTGATTTCCCAATAAAAACTCTAAAGGGAGTTTTCACCCATTGGCCCTGTAATGCAGCATCCGGAGGGCGCGCTGTGTACAGCGCCACCGGTCATAAGAGAGACATTTGCGCAAGCATGTTCAGAGAAGCCGGGGACGCGGCAGTGAAGAGAGGAGACAGCCGTGCTCGGCGCCGCACGAGTCAACGGCGCTCCAAGCCAGTGCTTGGCACGGCCGCCGGGCAGAACGAGCTCCGGCCAGTCTCCCGGATACACCGCGGGACCGATCCCAAGGTAAGTTGATTGTGATAGTGACCAGAACCATATCTCAGAGCGGTGTTTGGATGTGCAGTCTGTTAACAGCAGATACCAGCTCTCTGGTATTGTGTGATTTTGCACAATAGGGTCGATTCACGCATGTGCGCCAAAGTATTTACATTCAATTTTCATTTTCAACCAAAAATGGTTTACTGAGGTTTTTCCCCTTCCTTCCCGATTCATGAACCACATTTTTGTGCGCCAATTTTTGTGTATGAAGATGTCATGCGCAAATCTACTCCCAACAGTATATTTGCGTGTGATTCGTGTGTTTGTTTTGAGGGCTGTAAAGATGTTTCTTTCATGCGGCAGTTCCCGCCAGCAAAAAGCATGAGGAAACTGCCGACTTCACTACCTTGCTTGTTTCATTCCTAAAACACAAGCCGGTGAAAGGCTAACTCTAGACCAAATTCAAATATGTCTAAGCCAGTTTCAATCTTGTTGCACCATGTGCTGTACTGGAGGTTATAGGGCAACCTCAGGTATTCTGACTCTCGAGATGCCGGAATCGTGCAATGTATGTTCAATACAGCAGCAGCAGCAGGTAAAAAGACTGTAGACTGCAGGAGGGAGCACCACGTGTGCACTGCTTGGATGCAAATTTGAAAATGGCTGAAGGAGAGGGGAAGAAGCTAGACTAAGGAAGCCAGGAAGGGACAAAAGCAGTTAAAGGTACAATGCTTGGCCTATGTAAATAAACACCATATCAACCCTGGGTAAAACCTTTTACCCTGGGTAAAATGAAACACACATCGTGGGACATGACATCAGGTAAGCTGCTCCCATTGCATTGTATGTACGATGGGGGTTGTCATAGATTAAAGTTAGGACTGCACCTCACAGAGGCACCTTGGCGCCTGGTGGTGCAGCTTCAGCATACTTCTGCAGATGTTGACCAACCCAGACCTCAGACCTACCCAGATTGTAGAGATATATTATAGGATTGGTTGCTAGTTAAGAGGGTTGAGTGATGTGGCTGCTTTAAAGTGCACCAATACCCAGAAAATAAAATGTTGTGAATACTCACCTGTAAAATGGGTATTATAAGTATGTCACACACCCCACTTCAAACATTAATAATTACAATAGGGTTAACGCACCGCTAGGTGGCAGCATTGCAGAGAATCTCCAAAAACTTCAACAGGCCCCTCCCGGTCTATACATACCTGGTACCTCCCAAGAACCTCCCAGTATTAGAACAGCAGTAAGACAAGGTACCAGAAACAAACAATGTAACCCTCAACGTAAAGAACTAAACTTCACCAAATAAAGAGCCAGGATACCGAAAAGGGCGGGTGAAGTGGGGTGTGTGACATACTTATAATACCCATTTTACAGGTGAGTATTCACAAAATGGTATTATTCTAAGTATGTCACACACCCCACTTCAAACATTAATAATTACAATAGGAACATCCAACAGCAGTGTCCAGAAAAGGGTGGGTATCCGAATCAGGCAATAACGCAGAAAAAACTCAAACCACTGCAGCCTGCAAAACCTTGCGGCCAAAAACAGCATCCGCTGAGGCCCGCACATCAACCTTATAGAACTTAGAAAAAGTATGAACAGAAGACCAAGTTGCAGCCTTACACACTTGTTCAACCGAAGCCTGGTGCTGAAAAGCCCAGGACGCACCAACCGCACGAGTAGAGTGAGCAGTAATGCGGAAAGGAGGATCCTTCCCTTTAGCCGAATAAGCACCAACAATGGCCTGACGAATCCATTTACTAATGGAAGATTTGGCCGGAGCCAAACCCTTCCTAGGCCCACATGGCACAACGAAAAAGGCATCAGTCTTACGAAAAGAAGACGTAGCACATAGATAGTACCTGACACAACGTACCACATCCAAGCAGTGCAAAGCACTCTCCTTGACATTCTTAGGCTTAGGACACAAGGAAGGAAGAACAATGTCCTGGTTAAGATGAAAAGCAGAGACCACTTTAGGGAGAAAGTCTGACTTGTATCGAAAAACCACTTTGTCCTGATGATCCTCAAAATAAGGAGCCTGAATAGACAAAGCTGCCAACTCTGAAACACGCCGAACCGAAGTGATGGCCACCAGAAAGGCAACCTTCTGAGTAAGAATGGACAAAGCAACATCCCGCAAAGGCTCAAAAGGAGGAGCCTTAAGAGCAGAAAGAACCAAATTCAAATCCCACACTGGGAGCAAAGGCTTCCTAGGAGGCCGCACATGCGAAACCCCCTGGAAAAAGGTCTTGACCAAGGAATGACTAGCAAAAGACTTCTGGAAAAAAATAGACAAAGCAGAAACCTGCCCCTTCAAGGTACTCAGCTGAAGACCGGAGTCCAGCCCCGACTGAAGAAACTCCAAAATCCTAGACACAGAAAAGACCCGGCAAGGCAAAGACCTAGCCTCACACCAATCAATATAAGATCTCCAATACCTGTAATAGATGGAAGAAGAAGATCTCTTCCTGGCACTAATAAGAGTCCGAATGACCGCATCCGAAAGACCCTCCTCCTTTAAGATGGAGGTTTCAGCAGCCAAGCCGTCAAAGCCAGCGTTTGTAAACTGGGGTAACATAGTTGACCCTGAGTGAGAAGATCTGGCCGAAGAGGCAGATCGAACTGATCTATGGCCAGACGAACGATGTCCGCGAACCACACCCGCCTTGGCCACCTTGGAGCCACGAGAATGGCGGGAACTCCCTCCAGAACCAACTTTCGCAGAACCCTGCCTAGCATGGGAATCGGAGGAAACAGATAAAGAAACCCCAGGTCCCTCCAGCTCAGGGTCATGGCATCCACCGCCAGAGCCAGAGGGTCCCGGGACAGGGACACAAAGGACGGAAGCTTGTGATTGTGACGAGAGGCAAACAGATCCACCTCCGGCGTCCCCCACCGGAGACAAAGTGACCGAAACACCTGGGGATGGAGAGACCACTCCCCCCGACGGGACACCGGCTCAGAAAATCCGCCTCTGTGTTTTCCACTCCCGGAATGTAAACTGCCGAGATGCAAGGGACATGAGTCTCCGCCCAGACCAAAATCAGAGACACCTCCCTGTGGGCACCCAGACTGCGAGTCCCTCCTTGGTGATTGATGTAAGCAACCGCCGTCTGATTGTCTGAACGAACCTGAACCGGCAGACCTTGTAAATGATGCGTCAAGCGAGACAGAACCAACCTGATGGCTCGCAATTCCAGAACATTGATGGGCAAGTGGGCCTCCTGAGGGTCCCACTGCCCCTGAAACCGAAGATCCTTCCAAAAACCTCCCCAGCCTGACAAACTGGCATCCGTGGTGACAGTTTCCCAAAGCGGGGTCAGAAACGACCTGCCCTTCAGAAGGTTGTCCGAGACCAACCACCACAGAAGGGACTGCCGAACCCGAGGGGACAACCGGAAGGACCGATCCAACGACCCCGGACACCGGTTCCAAGACGCCAAAAGAAGAAGTTGAAGAGTCCTCGTATGAAACTGAGCAAAGGGAACTGCCTCGAACGAGGCCACCATTAACCCCACCAGTCTCATCCCCAGACGAATGGACGGATGAGGATGGGAGAGGAGCAGCTGGACCAATTCCTGAATCATCAGAACCTTGGCCTGAGGGAGAAACACTCTGTGCTGGCAGGAGTCCAACGACATCCCCAGAAAGGTCACCACCCTGGCCGGAACCAGCGAGGACTTGGGGTAATTGATCACCCAGCCGAACCTCTCCAACATAGACACCACCGTGCTGGTGTCCCCCTCTGCTTGACTGAAGGAAGGTGCCATGATGAGAAGATCGTCCAGGTAAGGCACAATGCGAATCCCCTGAGCTCTGAGCAGGGCCATCACCCCCGCCAACACCTTGGTGAACACTCTCGGAGCAGAGGTGAGGCCGAATGGAAGAGCCACAAACTGAAAGTGCCGATCCTCCACCACGAAACGAAGGAACCGCTGATGAGCTGGAAAGATCGGAACGTGCAGGTACGCATCCTTGATGTCTATGGACGTCATAAAGTCCCCCTGCCGAAGCGAACCGATCGCAGACCGCAGGGTTTCCATGCGGAACTTCCGGGGACGAATAAACCTGTTGAGAAACTTCAAATCCAGAATAGGACGGAAGGACCCGTCCTTTTTGGGAACCGTGAAGAGATTGGAGTAAAACCCGCGCCCTACCTCTGAAGAAGGAACCGGGCAAACGACAGCTAAGTCTAGAAGATTCCTTACCGCCGCCAGGAGCCCCTGCGCGGCCAAAGGATCCAAAGACACCCGAGACCTGAAGAACCTTGGAGGAGGACGGGACTCGAACTCCAACTTGTAACCGGCCGAAACCACCTCCCGGATCCATCTGTCCGAGACCTCCTGGTCCCACACCCGGGAGAAAAGTTGCAACCGTCCCCCCACCCGAATGGGTGAGGGCGCCCCCTCATTGCTGGGTGGGCTTGGCAACCGGCTTGGGCTTGGCACCCCAGACGCGAGCGGGACGGCCACGGCCTCTACCCCTATTCCAACTGGCGCCCCTGGGGGCCGAGGAGCCCGCACCCCTACCGGCTCCGGCTCCCCGAAAGGACAGATTGAAGGAGACCGTCCCCCGAAAGGAACGGCGAAATTTCTTGCGCTGAGGTAACTTACCTCCCTTGGCAACAGAATCCAGCCTCTCACCAAAAAGCCTCAAACCCAAAAAGGGCAGAGCCGTGAGCGATCTTTTAGAATTAAAATCAGCCGTCCACTGTCTCAACCCCACACAGCGCCGGATAGCCACCAGCAAGGCAGTAGCCCTGCCACACATCAACATGGCATCCTCTTGAGCGGCCAGGATAAAAGACAAGAAAGAATCGCAGCGCTTAAGCGCAAGGGACTCATCACTGGTGGGCTCGAGATCCACACCCAAGTCCCTGACAATAGACCTGACAGCAAAAGTCAAAAGAGCCGAAGCACAGACAGGCCTTAACACCGAACCCGCACATACAAAACCATGACAAGCAAGCTGATCAACCCGGCGATCCTCGCCGTCCCTGAGCGAAGTCGTGTCAGGGGAATGCACGACCGCCGTGTTGGACAGTCCCAAGACCGGAGTATCTACCTCAGGGGGGACAGACCAACGCTTCATCAATTCCGCCGGGAAGGGATACTTCCTATCCCAGCTAGACGGCACACCAACAAGACGTGTAGGTTGCTCCCATTGCTTGAAAACAATTTCTTCAAAATGCTGTTGGCTGGGAAACTCCAAACGCTGCTTGGACACCCCAAAAAGCTGACCCTTAGGCCTAGGAGCAACCACCGGAGGATCCAAATCCAAAACCTCAAACATCTGGGTCAGAATGGTAGAGGAATCGAGAGGGAGGCCGTCAGCCTGATCCCCCTCAGAACCCAGCAACTGCTGAACATCAGAATCTTCTTCCTCAATGAGCTCACCATCTTCAAGGGGACGATCCGACCAATCCAGATCTCCCACAACTTTGTCAGGATTGTACCAAACACCCGTCTGTCTTAAGCCAGTATCCCCCAATCTCCACCGCCACTTCTGCCTATAGACAAGCCCCCGCTTGTGGGAGACACGAGCAATGCCTCTCCCAGTCGGTTGCCCCCAGGACTTAACAGGCGCAAAGGATAGTAGCTTAAGGTGCAGCTTGGTGTTAGGCAGGGAATCCCGAATGAGGATGCCGGGTGCGAAAAGTCCGTAAATCAGGCCGAGGTCAAACCAGGAGGTCACAGGCGAGGTATCCAAGGGAGATGACAGAGAATGGTCGAGGGTAGCCGAGGTCAATTCCAGGAGGTCACAGGCGAGGTACAGGAGGGTCAGGCAAGAGAGTGGTCAGGCAAAGCAGGAGGTCAGGGCAGGCAGCTAGCAAGAATAGTCAAGGTCCAAATCCAAATCCAAAATCTTCACAAGTACAGCAGCACACATCCAGAACCCAGAAGCTATAACGGGCACTGGGAAACTGGAACAGTGCAAATATATAGGGAGGTCTGGCCAATGGGAAACAGGGAAAAAGGAGGGAAGGAAGGTGCTTGGTGCAAACAAGGAAATGGGATCGGTCCCAGGAGCTGGACGGCCCAGGCCAGACAGGCCGACCAGTCCCTGGGTCCGATCCCAGGAACCAGCCACGGATTGGACATTTTAAACTCGCCCCCGGCGGGCGCGCTGGGGGAAGCGCCGCCGGGAGGCATAAAGCAGACGTGCTCGCGCGCGAGCACGTTGAGGATCGGGCGCGCCCCCGCCAGGAAGGGGAAGCGCCGAGTCAGAGGGGAGAGCCGCAGGGCCGCGCAGCCGCGCGGAGCGGGCTGCGACGCGGCCACCCACGGCGTCCTGCACCGCCAGCCCCTGATCCCCGCGACGGTGCCGAGGAGCTGGCAGACCCGGGGACCGTCGGGCCGCAGCCCGGTGGGAGCCACCCGGCAAGGCGCCGCGGGACCCGGACCGGCGGTGAGGTAAGTGCCTAACATTAGCCCCCCCCTGAGGAGGGGCCACTGGACCCTCCAAACTGGGTTTTAAAGGATTCTCTCTATGAAACTTCTTTACTAAATTCTGTGCATGAACTTCTCTGGCAGGAACCCAAGATCTTTCTTCCGGACCGTATCCCTTCCAGTCAATAAGATATTGAAGAGAGTTCCGAAAGAAACGAGAATCAAGGACCCGGGCAACCTCAAACTCCTGATGCCCATCAACTACCACAGGACTAGGAGGACTATTAGGTTCATGGTTTCTTGCGGACTTAAGAAGTGAAACATGAAAGGATTTACAGATTTTCATGGATGAGGGGAGGGCCAACCGGTATGTCACCTGATTAACTTTGTGTGTTATGGGGAATGGGCCAATAAACTTAGGTCCTAACTTAGCTGAGGGTTGGCGTAGCGCCAAGTTCTTGGTTGAAAGCCAAACCCAGTCACCCACTTTAAAGTTAGAATTAGACGATCGCTTGCGATCAGAAAATTTTTTCTGTAAACAAGCGGCCCTAGTTAGGTGTTGTTGGATTTTATTCCACTCCCCTGGCCATTTGGAAACCCATTCATCCACGGAGGGAACTCTAGAGGGTTGGTCCGAAAGAGCAGAAAACTTCAGATCCTTGCCATAAACACAGTGGAAAGGAGAAACCCCTGTGGATGAATGCGTAGCGTTGTTAAAAGCAAATTCCGCAAAAGGTAAGAAGAAGGCCCAATCAGTCTGAGAACCCGCCGTAAAACAGCGCAAATATTGTTCCAGGGACTGGTTCGTTCTCTCGGTTTGACCATTCGATTGCGGATGAAAGGCCGAGGAAAGGGAGACAGTGAACCCCAACTTGGCACAGAAAGCCCTCCAGAACCGGGAGACAAACTGGACCCCCCTATCCGAAACAACATCCATGGGAATACCATGAATCCTAAAGACATGAGTAATGAAAAGTTGAGCAAGAGTTTGAGCTGAGGGGAGTTTCTTTAAAGGGACGAAATGGGCCATCTTGCTAAAGCGGTCCACAATTACCCAAATGACCGTATGACCCTGAGACGGAGGAAGGTCAGTAACAAAATCCATGGCCAGATGTGTCCACGGGGAGGCAGGAATGGATAATGGAAGGAGTGGGCCTTCCGGTGAGCTCCTCAAGGACTTACTTTGGGCACAGACTTTGCAAGCGGAGACAAACCTTTGAACGTCCTTCCTGAGAGAAGGCCACCAAACTTGGCGTAACAATAAAGCTATGGTTTTCTTAATCCCTGGATGACCGGTTGTTTTGGTATCATGAAAATGGGACAAAAACTCAGACCGGTAAGTAGAGGGCACAAACAGGGCTGACGCGGGTTTCCCAGGAGGAGCTTGGGCCTGGAACTGAGTAAGATCAGGAAGTTGGGGTTGAATGGCGGCCACCACTAGGGAGCGAGGTACGATGGGAGAAACCACCCTTTCCGGTAAGTCAGGGGGAGAGAAACTCCGAGACAGGGCGTCCGCCTTTATATTCTTAGACCCGGGTTTATACGTTATAGAAAAATTAAACCGAGAAAAGAATAAGGACCAGCGAGCCTGTCTAGGAGTTAACCTCTTGGCGGACTGGATGTATTCCAGATTTTTATGGTCCGTAAAGACCGTAACTGGATACTGAGCCCCCTCCAGCCAGTGTCTCCATTCCTGGAAGGCAAGTTTGATGGCCAGTAATTCTCTGTTGCCGATATCATAATTCTTTTCGGCCGCTGAGAATTTTTTGGAAAAGAAGGCACATGGATGGAGGCGTGCAGGTGAGCCGTAGTATTGGGACAAGACCGCTCCGACCGCTATCTCTGAAGCATCCACCTCCACAAGGAAAGGTCGTTGTTCATCGGGATGGACTAGGACGGGAGCAACGCTAAATACCCTCTTAAGATTCCCGAAGGCCTGGACAGCTTGAGCCGGCCAAACCGGGGGGTACCCGCTTTTCTTAGTCAAGTTAGTTAGTGGTGTAACCAGGGTAGAGAAATTCTTAATGAACCTTCTATAAAAATTGGCAAAACCCAAAAACCTCTGCAGGCCCTTCAGATCTCTGGGCTGCTCCCATTCTAAAACAGCCCTCACCTTAGATTGGTCCATAGACAGACCAGATTTGGAGATAATGTAACCGAGGAACGGAACCTCAGATACCTCAAATTGACATTTCTTTAGTTTGGCATATAAACAATTCTCCCTAAGTTTCTGCAAAACTAGGCACACATGTTTACGATGCTCATCAAGGGATGAAGAAAAAATTAAAATGTCATCTAGGTAGACAACCATAAACCGGCCAAGATAATCCCTGAAAATTTCATTGACAAAACTTTGAAAGACCGCAGGGGCATTGCACAGGCCGAAGGGCATAACCAAATATTCATAATGCCCTTCAAGGGTATTAAAGGCCGTTTTCCACTCGTCCCCCTGCCTAATTCTTATGAGGTTATAGGCCCCTCGGAGATCTAGTTTAGAGAAGACCTGCGCCCCGACCACCTGCGTAAAGAGTCCCTCAATAAGCGGTAGGGGATATTTATTTTTTACCGTGATGTTATTTAAGCCCCGGTAATCGATACAGGGGCGAAGTCCCCCATCCTTTTTTTCCACAAAAAAAAACCCTGCCCCTGCTGGGGAAGATGAAGGCCGAATAAACCCTTTTTCTAAGTTCTCGGCGATATATTCCCGCATGGCAAGGGTTTCTGCTCGGGTCAAATTAAATATTCTCCCTCTGGGAGGCATCGTACCAGGGAGCAGTTCTATTGGGCAGTCCCAAGGTCTATGGGGAGGAAGTTTGTCTGCTGCCTTTTCTGAAAAAACATCAGCAAACTCCAAATATGGAGTAGGAATCCCCATAGGGAGTAGGCGCGTGACCCTGAGGGGAAATTCTAGGCAGTTCCGGAAACACTGGTGTCCCCACTTGGTAATTTGCCCCGAAACCCAGTCAATTTGAGGATTATGCTCCTGCAGCCATGGCAACCCCAGAATCAAGGGGGTACCAGGCATGCTCAAAATCAGGAACCTGATAACCTCAGAATGACTGGCTCCTACTTTGATTTGCATGGGAGGTGATTGGAACCGAACTAACCCCCCGGCCACTGGAGTGCCATCAATGGCTGACACCCGGATAGGAGTAGGCAAGGTCTGTGCCATAATTCCTAGAGTCTGTGCTAGATCAGAGTCTAGGAAGTTCCCAGCTGCTCCAGAATCGAGAAGAGCCTTTATATTAATATATTTAGCACCAATCATAAACTGAACTGGAACAAAAACTGGAGACGATACTTGAGGAGATACCTTACAGCCTAGGAGGGCCCCCTCGAAACCCCCTAGGCTCTGAAGTTTCCCGACGGTTTCTTTGGGCAAAGTCTAACCATGTGGCCGGTCCCACCACAGTAAAGACAGAGCCCCTCGGATAGGCGTCGTCGTCTCTCGCCTTCGGTGAGCCTGGTGGCACCTAGCTGCATAGGCTCTTCAGAAGGTTGAGCGACGGGAGCCTCAGATTTTGCAGCGGATTCAGAATGTGATCCTTTCTCCAGGCGCCTTTCCCGGAGTCGGCGATCAATGCGGATGGCCAAATGCATTAACTCATCCAGTGTTTGGGGTTCCGGGTAGTTCACCAGGGTGTCCTTGATAGAGTCAGCCAGACCTAATCGGAATTGGCCACAGAGGGCAGGATTGTTCCAGCGTGAGTCAACTGCCCAACGCCGGAATTCGGAACAGTAGTCCTCGGCTGGACGGCGTCCCTGGCGGAGGGTACGTAACTTAGCGTCAGCTGAGGCCCCTTTGTCAGGATCATCATAAAGGACCTCCATTGCAGCGAAGAAACTATCCACCGACTGGCGGATGGGGTCCTGAGCTGATAAGCTAAAGGCCCAGGACTGAGGGTCTCCATGTAACAGGGAAATAATCAAGCCCACTTTTTGTTCCTGTGAGCCCGAGGAGACCGGGCGAAGCTGGAAGTATAGTTTACAAGAGTCCCGGAAATTGGCAAATTTTGCCCTATCGCCAAAAAACTTTTCAGGGAGCGGGATCTTGGGTTCCACCGTCATTGCGGCCGGAGTCCCCTGAGAAGTGGGGACAATGGGAGTTGGACGGTTCTCCTGGGCCGCAACTCGATGAGCCAGGTGCTCCACCGCCGCCGTCAGGGCCTGCACCTGCTCCAGAATTTGGTCCATTCTTCTTTTAGGCCCGTTATAATGTCAGGATTGTACCAAACACCCGTCTGTCTTAAGCCAGTATCCCCCAATCTCCACCGCCACTTCTGCCTATAGACAAGCCCCCGCTTGTGGGAGACACGAGCAATGCCTCTCCCAGTCGGTTGCCCCCAGGACTTAACAGGCGCAAAGGATAGTAGCTTAAGGTGCAGCTTGGTGTTAGGCAGGGAATCCCGAATGAGGATGCCGGGTGCGAAAAGTCCGTAAATCAGGCCGAGGTCAAACCAGGAGGTCACAGGCGAGGTATCCAAGGGAGATGACAGAGAATGGTCGAGGGTAGCCGAGGTCAATTCCAGGAGGTCACAGGCGAGGTACAGGAGGGTCAGGCAAGAGAGTGGTCAGGCAAAGCAGGAGGTCAGGGCAGGCAGCTAGCAAGAATAGTCAAGGTCCAAATCCAAAATCTTCACAAGTACAGCAGCACACATCCAGAACCCAGAAGCTATAACGGGCACTGGGAAACTGGAACAGTGCAAATATATAGGGAGGTCTGGCCAATGGGAAACAGGGAAAAAGGAGGGAAGGAAGGTGCTTGGTGCAAACAAGGAAATGGGATCGGTCCCAGGAGCTGGACGGCCCAGGCCAGACAGGCCGACCAGTCCCTGGGTCCGATCCCAGGAACCAGCCACGGATTGGACATTTTAAACTCGCCCCCGGCGGGCGCGCTGGGGGAAGCGCCGCCGGGAGGCATAAAGCAGACGTGCGCGCGCGCGAGCACGTTGAGGATCGGGCGCGCCCCCGCCAGGAAGGGGAAGCGCCGAGTCAGAGGGGAGAGCCGCAGGGCCGCGCAGCGGGCTGCGAAGCGGCCACCCACGGCGTCCTGCACCGCCAGCCCCTGATCCCCGCGACGGTGCCGAGGAGCTGGCAGACCCGGGGACCGTCGGGCCGCAGCCCGGTGGGAGCCACCCGGCAAGGCGCCGCGGGACCCGGACCGGCGGTGAGGTAAGTGCCTAACAAACTTCCTCATCTGAATCCGGCGGAGGCGGAGACAGATGCTTCCGCTTAGCTGGAGCCTTCTGAGCGGCCATAGCAGAAAACCGCTTCTCAAGGCTGGTCAAACGGGCACATACCTCAGACTGCGAATCCCCGCCCAGGACAACGTCACACGGGGTCCGGAATAAGCGAGGGGGAGAGGGAGATGGCGCGGCTGACGAAGTGCTAGGCACCGGAGTACTGGACTGCCGTGCAATGTTCTGCTGTGCACAAGGGATACACAAAATGACATCATCTCCCTGGAGCGGAGTCCCACAACCCCCGCACACCTTGGATTGTCCCGAAGAACCATTCCCGGTATCTGTGGCAGCCTCCATGTGGTGAAATTTATGGTATTCGCAGAACCCAGGGATTTATGCGGTACGCGACCCGGGATGCCCCTTAATAACCTAACAATTGTCTAAAGATTGTCAAAAGATCCTGACCCAGGGGAATAGCATAAAACCCTTATATATATATATATATATATATATATATATATATATAGTTTAATGAAAACACCCCCCACAAGCCAGGTATATAAGACCGGGAGAGCCCTGCCAGACGGGATCCCAGGATCTGAAAGACACAAAAGAAGAGGGACAAGAGTCAATCCAGGCACAATAATACCTATACAAGCATACAAGCATAACATACAACCCCCCCCTCCCCCCCCTCATTAACCATAGACAAAAAGAGATGGTTAAAATACACAACCAGCACTTTAAAAGACGTGCAGGAGCGAGGAGGCGGGAGAAGGAGGGGACGTAATACAGGGGGCCAGGCCACCAACCTTATGTGAACATCCCCCGCAAGATATCAGAAAACGCCTACCTGAGAGAGCACAAGCGCAGAGAGGCACCGCAGAAGATGGCGGCCCGAACACCGCTCCGAGAAGTGAGGGAGGGGAAGACGAGCCCCGGGAGCGCGGGAGCCGAGAAGGCCCCGCCCCTCCGGAACAGCCAATCAGCGCGCGGCCCCCCTGCAGCGTCAGCGCCAGCAGACAGAGACCGCGCTCAGCCTCCAAGACGGGACCGGCGGAGCAACCTGCCGGTCCCAAGTGCGCACACAAAAGGACACACACACTCATCACCCTCTGTTCCCCCCTGTGCAGACCGGGCACGCCAGGCTGCAAGCGCCGCGAGGCCCCGCCCCCCCGGCTCCTGAGGGGAGAGACGCCATTCACGCCAACAGCAGTGACAAAAAAGACACACAAGGCAGATCCTCAATAAAAAATCGCCACAGTAAACAGCGCATAAGCCCTCACAATACAGCAGCAGCCACACTCACACACCATGTCACTGGTCCCAGAGCGCGCCACACACCCCGGAGTGTTGAATAACTAAAGTCCCAGGGCTAGGCACATCCTGACCGCTAACCTACTATTAAATGGGGGCGTCCCACATCCGGATCACCACTCCGGAAATCCCGCTATGCCCCGCAATGAAGGGTCGAGCGGAGGAGCTAATCTCCTAGGCACCAAGGGTTCCGGCTACCTTTTGCCCAGCTTACAGCCGAAGCTGGGAGGCTGCCAGTAAACAGGTATACTACCAAACAAGAGCCGGGCAGAAATAGACCACGGGGGGGGCGGGGGGATACCCCGGCTACCTGCAAGCAGGAGACTTCTTTCTTCTGTCTTGTCGCCACCTTGCAGAGAACAACACTGGGAGGTTCTTGGGAGGTACCAGGTATGTATAGACCGGGAGGGGCCTGTTGAAGTTTTTGGAGATTCTCTGCAATGCTGCCACCTAGCGGTGCGTTAACCCTATTGTAATTATTAATGTTTGAAGTGGGGTGTGTGACATACTTAGAATAGGAAGTTTATGTTGTCACCTTCCATTCCCAGCCCAGTGCCCCAAAACAGTCTGTTTTTCTTTCTTTTTAATAAAGCCTTTGCACAATATTGAAAAAAAAAAAAAAAAAACAGGAAGTAGTATTATGGTGAATGGCAGCCATATGCTAATTAGTTCAGTTACAACTAAACTGTCATATTCGAGCTGATTCAACACAGTGATATTTTTTTTTCTGTGAGAAAAACATTGCTTTACTGATTTTTTTTTCCTTAGTGTAATTCAGCACCATTTAGCTGAGCACATTTTTAAATAATTTACACAGCTAAAAACGCTCAGCCAATCAGCACGTTCTCTTTCAGCTTGAGTCTGTGCTGTGGGAGCGACTGGAAGGTGTGTTGATGGGGGCGACCTGGAGGAATACACACATGCGGGATGCCGCCACACGGAGGATCAACAGACGGTAATGGGAAATTCCTGTGTGTTGTTCCTCTTTAACCCTTTTGGTGCCAAGCACGTAACACCTACGTGCTGGCTTGGCTGGGCCTTAAGTGCCAAGCACGTAGGTGTTACGTGCTTGACTTTCCTCGCTTGTAGTTTAAAAAGTAAAAACAACAAATACTCACCTGACCCCTTGTTGGATCCGGCCGGGTCTCCTCTTTAATTTGGTGCCATCCGATCCCCCGTGGGGGGTCGGATGGCTCCAGGAGAGCCCCCGGAATAGGCCGCCCCCCCCCCCGCTTCTGCAGCAGCAGCTTCTAACTGTAAAAAAAAAAAAAAATAAAAATGACATTCACTTACCTGTGTGTGCGCTGGCTCCCGCTGTCCCTCCTCTTCACCTGGGGGGCCTCCGATCCCCCCCCAGGACTTACCGATCTTCAGGAGAGAGCCTGGGAGGCTCTCTCCTCTCTTCTGCACGATGGCGGCCGCCATCATGCCTCTAAGCCCCGCCCCCTTGGGGGCGGGGCTTATGAAGTCATCCCGGCCCCGATCTCAGGCTTCAGCCTTCTCAGCTTCTCAGATGCCGGTGATCGGCACAGGGGAAGGAGGTGACAGGAGATCCTCTGATCTCCTGCCTTCTCCTTCTCTGGATGCCGATCACCGGCATCTGTCAGCTGAGCGGCGAGGGACAAGAGCTTGCAATCGAAGGTAAGTACAGTAAAAAAAAAATTTTTTTTTTCTAATAAAATACTTTTTATTATTGTGTGGTGTTTTTTTTTCACATTAACCCTTTGTGAGCTGGTAAGGGGTCCATGAGACCCCTTATACCAGTTCACAAGGCTGGGGGGGTGGCAAGTCACCTGCCCTAGCGGGTGGCTTGCCATTAACCCCCGCACCCCCATTACCTGCCTCCCCAAAGGCCAGGGGGGGGCAGAAGAGCCCGGGCCCACATAGGCTATGTGGGCTCGTAGGCTGCAGGGTGGGGGGGCCACCAAAGCTGGCCCCCCCACTCTGTGCCTACAAGCCCCCATAGCTGGTCCCGGGCTGGTTACTTTGGGTAAGGGGGACCCCACGTCATTTTTTTTTTGGATTTTGAAGGGTTTTTAACCCTTCAAAATCCAAAAAAAAATGGGGTCCCCCTCCCCGGGAAGGGGGACCCTATGTCATTTTTTTTTTTAATTAACCATTTGTCATCCAGCAGCTATAAAAGGCTTCTGGGCAGGAAAGGGTGTCTACCTATACATATGTGGTATCGCTGTAACCGGGAGAAATTGGGGTTTCTCACGCAATAAGATTTTATTGACAAACTTACATTTTTTATTACAAAAAAACTCTACAAATTGTAAAAAAATGTTTTTTTTTTGTTTTTTTTCACACATTTCACCCAAAAAAATTGAGAATACACCTAAAAAATACAAACAAGACATTTCATGTTAAAGCCCAGACTCTGTTGAAAAAAACAATATATAATTTTCCTGGGAAATCCCTGGAAATCCCTTCAAAAATGACAGTTGAATATGTGTAGCGCAAAACAGTGAAACTCAGTCTGGCAACAGGGAGTGGCAAATGCTGCAGGTAGGCTGGCAGCGAAAGGGTTAATATAATCCACAGATCAGATGCATTGTCTGGCTTTATAACACAGACATAACAGTCTAGTATCACAATTCCCGCATCCAAAGAGTCTTCGTTACTCAGCTCTCCATCATCCGACAACATGTCCTGCAATATTCTCTGTATATATTATGACATTATTGGAGAAGGCTTCTTCATTTAGTAAAGATCTGGACATAATGAAATAAGTTAATAATCTTCTCTCTCTTGCTTCATTCATCTTCTAAATGGGAGTGAAGTTAATGGGCCCGATCTATCTTGTCTGACTATCTTCCTGAACACAAAATGAGAGCAATGTAGAAAGATTAGACCTTGTCAGGTATTGAGCTTGTAGGAACTTTATTAAAGGGCCACTCCAGCCCCTTCCAACAAAATAAAAATAACTCCATCCTGCCCCGGCAAAATGTGCAAAACACATATATAAAAGCAAAAACCAAACCAGCTGTCTCAATTCAGCGCCGTGAGTTAAGGCATTTGTGCATGACTTTCATTAGTAAAGGATTTACTCATATTTTTCCACTTACGCCCCATTCATAAGACCTGGTTTTGGATGAGTAATTGTTTTGGAGCGAATGTGCACACTGAATCAGATCTCTTTTCTGTGTGGTCCTGGAGGTATAAAATTGAAAAAAGGGCAAAGTTGGAGCCCTGCTACTGCAGTTAATGCACTGCAGGTAATGGATGAGAAGCACATGGGACAGGCATCAGGCGAGCTGCTTGCTGGCTTATTATTGCCTTTGGGTTTAGAGTCTCTTTAACTGTTCCCGTACATGTAGCCTCTCTTCCACAACAAATTCCTTGTACTTGTGTAATGTATGTACCTGGCATAATAAATCTGATTCTGATTAATTGTGGCCTGGTTCTAAAATACCCAACAAGATGCTAATTACCAACCTTGTGGAGTGTGCTTTTGCTAGAAAATACGGAGCGCTCCACACCATACTTATCAAAGAAGGACACACACACAGCGTCGGCCCTCTGGATCTGGTCGCTGTAGCATAGAGCGCCAGACACTGTGTGATTAAAGTCTGTTTTGAACACATATCCACCAGTAACAAAGCGAAAACACATGGAATGACACTGTTTTAACACTGTGACAATAACACTTTAGTGCCAGACCTGTAATGACAATTCTGCATAAAAAAAATCAAGGCAAGGAGAGGTGACACAAATATTTGAGAGCAAAAAAAAACAAAAACCCTTTAAATAGAATAAAATACCTGACGCTCTGGAAGCTAGAGTGCTGGCGCTATACGCTGAGACACCTGTAATGATGAATCGGACGCTCGCTACATGGCGCTGTTAGACACCAGACGCTTGCAACACCACGTTGAGGTCCCAGTGCCTCACTGAGCTGAATTGCAGTTATCAGTTGGCCAGTTATCATCTGCCTCCCCTTCTGGTGATATGCTTGAGATATTTTTATCACACACACACTCTTCTGCCTGTAACCAGCAGAGGATGCAATGAACCTCCCAGCTGAGTGGCTGTTACATTGTACAAATAAGAGTTGAATGGCCATTCAGATAGGCCGGGGGTGCACACTACACAAGGAAACCTGACATGCGGCCAGTGAGCTGGCACACGTAATCCGGCAGCATATTGTTCGGCCAGTCGTCGAGGGCGTGGCTTTGGCAGCAGGAAACACTTTTTTTCTATTTTTTATTTTAAAACTGCCAGTGTAACCCAAGGTACTCGGGCAGGGAAGGCAAAAATGGGCTTGTTCCTCTTTAAAGTTGACCAAAACCCACCCTGGAGTCTATGAGACCACCCTCCCCCGTGGAGCATCTCGAATTGGGATGACCCACTCTGTGAATCCCCCCGAGTCGTCTGATATTCTTACCTTTTCCTAAAACCCACGATTCATTCGCTACCAGCGTTGGCATCACTTGCTTCCCTTCTCAGCTGTGCACGGTCCCGTCCACCTCAAATGAATGTTGCCGATGCCACTTGCAAGTGCCGATAGGATTCCAGCAGGCTGCTCTAGCCGCAGCGTGGGCCTGAGGAGAGGTAAGTGACCTCGGCAACCTGGGGGGTTTCACACAGTGGGGCAACCCAAACCGCGGGGGCCCCAGGAGGACAGGCCAAAACCCTGGATAGTGAAAATTCTGGGTTTTGGTCTACTTTAAGCCAGACATACATCTCCCCTAAAATAACTTGCAAACCCTAATGACAGTGTCTGTCCTCTTCTGTAAAAATGTCCCAAAGACACAATCAAAAATCTTGTGGAAATTCTCCCCTTTAGCTGCAAACAAATTGGGGAAGGGACATATTGCCTATGGATTTAGAATGGGTTGTTAGAAAAATACTTTTGTCCATATAGAGTAAATACTTGGAAAGCTGCAACATACTAAATGGACTCCAATTGACCTTCACCTCTATGTAGATTTTCTGGAAAAGAAGAGTGGCGATAGAGAAAATGCTTTTATGTTTTAGTATTGCAACTTACCCCTAATAACACATTTCTGTTTCTATTGCCGGCAAATGTGCAATTTAAAAAATGGAACAAATATTCTTTGTTATTAGAAAGGTCTGAATAGATGCGTGGCGAGCGTATGATGCTCTTGTAAATTGAAGGCTATCTGATCTGTCCATTATTTTCACCTTGCGGTCTGCACCATAAAACGATCAGAAGGCATATACACATTTGCTCAATGATGCTACAAGAGAAAATAAAAAGACATTAGGAACAATCGTAGTAAAATTGACCCATTATAGCAATTCCCTCATGAGTGGATGGTAATGATTTATTTTTTAGATGTATGCTAATTACATTTCTTTTTTTCTATTTAATCTTGGTGAAATGCGTAACGGTTAGTTAGGCGGGCAGCAATTTACTGGTACAGTCAGAGTGTATCACGGTGCAGAAGACCTAATGAGAGGCAGACAAGCCACAAATTGATGTAGGTGAGACTGACAGTGATGTATGAGACTCTGGGTCTGCGATTACTCCTATGCTGGGGATATGGCTTTCTGTTCTGGCCCTGATAATAATCATCATTACATTATATTATTAATCATTATATTAAAAAAAAAAAAAGAAGTAAACTAGTGCAGGGGTTCCCAACAGGTGGTACTTGAGATCCTCTCGGATGGTCTCTCTGCAGACACCAACTTGATGTGCTGCCAATTATACTTCATTCAAGTGTAATTTGAAGCATAAATATATTAAAAAAACAAACTGACCCATATTTTGTGTGATTCATTCACGTGAAACTGATGTTTTGTGCGTTTTGCCCACGGTTCGAGGTGACAAACAACTCAGGTGGTACTTGATAGAATCAGAAAAAATTTTTTTTTTAGTTCTTTATGGATAAAGTTGGGAACCCCTGCACTACAGTAATAACCCACACATGGGGCAAAAGGACAGGAAATAAAAAAAAACACAAGGGTAGGATGTGTTTCTACTGGATATTTCTGATGTTCCTCTCAGCTAACCTCCCACACTGCGTTTTGGATGTCGGCATTATCTTAAATGCTGACATCCTGCTGAATTCCACCACCCCCTTTCCACCCCCTCCGTCCCTTAACCATCATTGAATGATGGCAGCATACTCACCTCCTCGCCGGCAGCTGTTCGAATCCTGCGCACTGCTCCTCAAATCTTGCGTGCGCCTGTGCCCAGTGTCATTGCAACCTATGCAATGACACAAAGCCAAAGGCTTCGTCTGTCGCGAAGCCTTTGGCTTCCAAGATAGCACTGCCCTATAGAGGATGGCAAGGTAGCGGAGGGCTGCCAAGCACGATGTGACTGGAGAGGTAAGTTTTTAATAGTTAAGTGCTAAACCGGAGGGGTGGGCAAGCCAGGTTTGGCGAGTTTTATTAAGCCCTGTAATGTTCCTCTTTAAAGTGCCTACTGTAAAACAAAGATACAAATACAACAACAACAAAGGCACAAGGGGCATTCTTAGGATGACCAATTAAACAGTCCTCCAAGAACCTACTAAATGGTGGGCCAAATAGCAGACCTCATGCCACGTGAAAAGTCACGTGTCAGAATTCTGGATATGCTGGGAAAGAGCAGCTTAAAGACTGAACCTTAGATCTTGACTAAGAGCCTTAGACCTAAAATACATTGCTACTTAGTTCCTGCTTCCATGACAGGATGAATTGAAGTGTCAGCCGCCTATATCAATCAATATCAATAATGGATTCCTGAATCATGAATTGAAGTGACATTTTGGTGTGCAATCCTTATAGGGCCTGTAGGCAGAATTCATAGCTCCACTGTCTGTAAGAGGAACATGCAAGTGTTGCAGAATAAAATGACAAACCTCTGGCCTAAGGGTTGGCTGTCAGGTTCCTTGCTAGGAAGTGAATGCAGACAATATACATTTTATAAGGTATGCTTACACAGGGGGTCTGCATACCTTCTCTGATTTGGAGGGACTGTCCCTCTTTTGAGTCCGTGTCCCCCCATGTCCCTCTTTGAGGTATAACATGCAGATCTGTACCAATAAATGATTCATCTGCCTATTTAAAGTGTTTCTATTGTTGTAACTGTTACACTCTATCTCCTATCCATCCCCATATCCATGGGGGGGTGTGGCCTAATTTAACAAAGGTCCCTCTTTCCCACCCTGAAAAGTTGGTAGGTATGGGTATAAGAAGTGCTGATAAGTGGAGCAAGTGCCCTCGCTTATGAGAGCGGCGGGCACCTTTCTGGAGCACTGGCCGTAGCCAATTTGACAGTGGGACTGCAAACCTGAGGAAGTGTCCAGTCGCTTACTGCTGCACTCTCTGCAATAGTTTAAAGCACCCCCCAACTTTTTTTTTTACAGTCCCGGTGGCAATTCTGCCTCTGGGGGCACTTTGACAGACAGGCCCTATCTGTAGCAAAAGTGCCCCCAGAGGCAGGATCCCTGCTCAAAGTTCAGGTCCCTATTGATTTCAGTGGGGACTGGTTTCAAACATCTAGAGGTTCACCCTAGATGGAGAGATACACAGGGACTATAACAGGAGCAGGAACAATAAAGGGAATTAAATACCAGTTACTGCACATTTCCATTTGATTTGCAATCCAACCTATTATCAATGCTAATCCTAAGGTGGGGAGGAGTTTCAAGGGCTAGTCCATATCTTATTATTTGATGCACATTTTTAGGAATCTGTTGTTCGGGTACTTTGTAGCCCAGGGATAAATGCTGTACCTATGTCTGGAGGCTTTTGTTAATGGGAATCCGTGGCCTTGATTCAGAGCTGGCCGAGATTGCAATCTCAGTCGTTTCTTTGCGAGAATAACCTGTTCTGGACACATTTTCTTACTCTCATGATTCAGCAGGACCATTTTTGGACCGAGTTTTTTTTAGGAAAGAATTTTCATTTTTTGCAAGAACAGGAAAATTTACTCCAAAAGCTAAAACTTTTTTTAGGATCAAAACGTAAAACTTAGGATCAAATCCTAAAACTTAGGATCAAAACGTAAAACTTAGGATAATCGGATGTGTTTAGGTGTGATTCAGAGAACAGTTTTCAAACCTCTAAATACGTTTTAAAAGAAAGCCACTGCCGACACCTTTTAGCAGTCGGATTGCTGTTCTTGATCAGGTTTTTTGGCTATGTGGAGGAGTCTGCGCGTCTTGAGCTCCAATGAACTGCATGTATCAGCATGGCCGAGGCCATAAATTGTATGGCAATGCATACCTGATTCATGTATGCCTTATAAAAGCATTTTAATGTGGACCTTAATTAGTCATTTGCATGTAAACCTTTATTTTGCAATATATTTGCGTTAATTAAAGAAACTTATGTCCTTTGTTATTTATTTTTTAAATTGATGTACTAGAATAATATTTTTAGATTGCATTTATTGGTGTAGTTGTTTACCTTTACTTTGTTTAATTATTTAAGCACATCTTTGGTCAGATGCATCACACTTACTGAGGAGAGGAGAGCGGGATAAAGTGCAGGATGTGGGTTACTGCTGTATTTTGCACAGACACAGCAGAGCTGGGGGCACGCAAAGGTCAGAAATCAAAGAATGCAGAGCAACACAGTCACAAGGCCCTTTCTGTTTGCAGGCTGCCCGATAAGACCTGACCCGCCATCTTGGCTGTTTCTAGGCTCATAACATGCAGAAGTTGCTGGGTGTTTTTTAATTTTTGAGAGCAATCTGTATGTAGAGGGTGTGGGTAACCACACACAAAATTTTAAGTTGTACCATTTGAAGCCAAAATATTAAAATTAAATCCACAAGTAAAAAATGCAAGTTAACTAAAAATTAAACAAAGTAAGATTTACTTATGCAAATGCATTCATTAATGGTTGGTTACTACAAAATGAATGAAATAAAGAAAAATATAAGACCAAATATTTAGAATGCACTTTAATGAGGTAAGTTTGTAGTGCGCATCCGCAAGATCAGAAGGATTTACGTCCAGACAAAAAAGGAAAAAGGGCAAAACCAATGTTGCAACCTGAGAAATGAAACGGAAAATTCAGGATGGAAACTGACATAGGTCTGATTCCCGAACTGCCATACGAACGGACGTAAATTTTAGGATAGAAACGTATTTGCTTATAGAATCACTCGCAAGTTCATACGAACGCACGAGCGTACGGGAAAAATAGGATGATCGGCACCAAAATCCAAGCTGTTACATGTTTCTTTGAATCGACCCTTATGTCTTCAGCCTCAAGGCAGAGGAACTGCGACAATAGGTAGGCTAGTCCTGCAAAGATTGCTCCCTACCAGCTCCCCACCCCTAGGGCCACTACGAAGTCTGTTGGTGACTGTAGGTATACTGGAGTCTGTAGGTATACTGGAGCTGGCCCCCTGAAGATGTCTTAAAGTGGACCAAAACCCACCCAGGAGTTTAAAAGACTCTAGGGCAAGCATACTCACTTCCCCCAGGGCATCCAGATTCGGGATGCTCCGCTCTGCGAAACCCCCAAGGTCGCCCAGAAACTCACCTTCTTTCCCGGTCCAACAGCGCATGAGCGAACCATCCCGCTATCCCTTTAGCAGGGTGCGTTCCCGTACCTGGCATTTGTGAATGACTGGCGCGGGCACGATCCCTGTTAAAGGGTAGCGGAGGATGCAGCCGCCAGCAAGCTTGCATCCCCGATCAGAGTGCCCCGCAGGCAAGGACCAAAACTCAGGAAAGTCAAAATCCTGGGTTTTGGTCTACTTTAAAGTGGAGCAAAACTCAGGATTTGCCCCACCCCTCCCAAAGTTTTAGCCTGTTTTACAGGGGCATCCTCTGCTATTTTCAAGCCTCTGGTTTGCTCAATATCTCGATCCTGCAATTGCATGGCTCATGAGCCCCTGAGGGGCCCATGCCTGGATCTCTTCTGAGAGCATGACGCACCAAGCAGACCTAAAATGCTAATGGAAGGTGCAGACACACTAGTGCTTGCAGCACCAATGAACATTGCTGCTACATCAGACGCCCTCCCCTTCTCGCTCCGGTAGGTATTAAAGTCTGCCTGGCACAGTGTATGGGCTCTCCAGAGATGACTGGGCTCACAGAAAAGGCCATTGCACCACATGACTATGAGTAGGAAGGTGAACTGCAGCAAAAAGCAGTAGTTAACTCCCCAGAGCAGCGCTACATGGCCCTTGCCAAACTCTTGCAAGGAAGGAACATTGAGGAAGATGGAAACCTGTGTTCAAACCTTTTAGCCAGTCACACAGATGGTCAGCTCAGAGATTTGGGGAATATGTCATACAGATAGCAAGACCAATAACAACCAAATTATTTAAAAAAAATGATGCTTGAGCAGTTTGTAACTGGGCTCCTCTTGCTATATCTGAGAATAAGTGCCAAGAAGTTGGGATCATCCTTTCTGTGTCCGAGTTGGAGATACATCAAGAACCAGTAAGTGTAAAGATCAGAAGAACTGGGCCAATGCTGAAAAATTATGCACCATATACCATAATCTTTTTCTTGAAGTTTAACTGAATATATGTTTCATTGTTTATTGTGATTATTTACTTTGGTGTATAAAAATACCCTGTACCAGGAAAATGTACATTAAACAGAACTATTCACATTTGGGTATTTACCCTTTTGCTAGGTCTCTTTACCTTCCTACATCATCAAATTGTCCTTATATATTGTCAAGAAAGAAATTCCTGGTGAATGATAGAAAGGCAATACAAATCGAATCAAATTATATCCAATAATTTGGTGTCTACAAGAAGAAACCGAATTGTGGATATAAGCCAGGCAAGGCCTTATGAATGCCCTGAGTAACCTATTTTAGGCTATCACAACACCCCCCCCCCCCCCACCTTCCAACACTACCTAAGCAGCGAGGCCATCAAGGAGCCTTCCAACAGCAAAGTGCCATCAGTCTACTCTCAAGCTACAGTCATTAGCCAAATGGTTAGTGTTAAAGGATAGGATTACAGATGTCCCCACTCAAATAGTATGTCTGAAATAGTATGTCTAAGATTCTGCCATTTGTTTATGCCCCATGAATATTCACAGCTAGCTGCCAACAACCTCACCTCTTGGAAAGGAATCCTTGAATTTCTAATTAGGTTGGACACAGACGAGACATTCAAATACACATTAGACACAGACTTTGGATGTTATTTGTGGAGAGCTGTGTAACTCCTGAAATATGACAGTTATGGCTATATTAATGAGAGAGTCTTATTCGGGATTATAAGACCTTTCATTTGATATCAAACATGGCATATATTTATTGGCCAGAGCCTGATAATCCACATAGAATCACTCTGTATGATATGTATTTAATGCTTAGGTTCATTTAAGAAATTAATGGGGATCATAAATTTCTTGGTTACAATACGATAACTGCCTGTAATATCTAAGTTTATCTGGGGAAACTAGTAAACCCGTTTTAATTTGTACATCTTACTGTGTGTGCGGGGGATAATTTCTCACAGGATAGATTGTATGTGCAAAGTATTTGAGGAAAATATTTCTCGGGACATTTCACTGGATGTATGAGGAGAGCCTCAGTGACCATTCTTGACGCAGCAGACGCAATTTCGCAACTGAAAATCTATGCATGCTCGTTTGCACTGAATTGGAGCCCGTCCGCCACGTGCTCGTATCTGCTCCTGGGTTGGATGTGGCAGGTGCGTGTCCCATGTGCATTGTGCATGCACAGAGGCAAAAGTTTGCACGCATGCATGAGAATGTGTGCACCAAGACATGCATTTAGGGGGCCTGAGACAGAGGTAAAATGACAGCCGATCTTCTCTGAGTAATGTCCGCCTTCCTGGTGATGACTTCGGCTTGTCTGACTACCAGCTCTGGTTCCGGATCCCAGCTTGGCCGACTTTGGCTCCCGATCCTGGCTTATCCAACTACCAGCTCTGGCTTCAACCTCCATTCATCCATTGGTATCATGCCTGTGTTTGGTGAAGGTTTGAGACCCTGGTTGTGCCTGCAGCCCAGGCTGCACTCCAGTGAAGACCAGGCCTTCGAACAGACTCCCCACTCTGAAGCGTGCACATGGTGTTGACCACTTGTTCCAGCACTTACCTGCTCCAGTACTTACATGTCCAATGATCATCAGTTCCAGTCTACTGCAAACACTCCAGCTTCTCTTGATGTAGTGCCCTCCCTGCTGCTAATTCATGAGGACACAAGCAGGTAACGCTGGTGCTGGTCGAGACTCTGCAATCGTTGGAAGACACTCAGGTACTCCAGTGCTCTATTTGGATAATATAAAGGATTTATTCTTTAGGGGATGTACCCGTTGGCTTCACTCGAGCTATATTTTGAGATTAGTTGGTGTGCTTCCCATATTGATGCACAAACTTACACAACAACAGAACTAGGGGTAAAGGGGAAAATATTTTCCTGGACTCCTCCCACCTCGGACAAGCCCTATACCAGTATCTATCATCTGGACGATGTTTTAAAGTTTCAGCATGTAGGACTTTCTAGATCTAGGAATAGTTTCTTCCCTCTGGCTATTTGCACCTTGAACAAAATCTTAATTTCCAGGGCCTAGAAGTGTAGCTTGCATTTATTCATGCTTTGTATTTTAAAGAGGAACATCGGGGAGGTTAAAGCCTTCCCCCCCCCATCCAGTTTTACCTTGGGCATTCGTTACTCACCTCGACAAGGTATCCAGCTTCCGGGTCCCTTAGATTCCAGACGATCTTCTGATGGGTGGCGCCATCTTGCATCCCATCAGGCCCCGATCTCGCACCTGCGCAGTGCCCATGAATGAGATGCAATTGAGCCGTCCAAAATCCCGTGAGACTTTGCTGAGCAACGTGGGACTTTGAAGAGGCTGGCTAATGGCGCGCTGTCACTTACAGATAGCAAAGCTGCGGGAGGTAGAGGATCAGGCCCTGAAGCAGCTGCATGTCGCCACAGTGACATCCAAAAGGTATGTAGGGGCCAATGGGGGGGAGGGGGAAATTGGCCCCTTTTTTATTTTTGGTCTGATGTTCCTCTTTAATTTTGTTATAGATTCCTTGCTTATTGTGTCTTTTTGTTCCAGTGTGTATATGACAAAAAGAAGCAGAAATGGGAAGTGCAAATGCATACTGCATAGCAATCTGTCAAGAACACACATATGTGCAAATACAAACTCTTACTACAAAAACCAAAACCCTGAAAAAGTGGCATTAGGAGCCACAGAGCACGTAGGTGTCGCGGCCCATCTGCCTTCAATGTTCCAGCATCTTGGTGATTATTATGATTATTTATTCATATTATTTCTCACTTCCATAATATTTTCACTATATCCAGTCCAGGTCGTCCCAGAAGTAATGACAGTTGGGTAATCCACCGTTGGGTGGCACCTGACTGCAGGATCAAAAGCTGTCGCTCCTCCTGGCCTCCTATAAAACAGGTGTCTCTCTATGATTCCCCAGTGTTCTTCCTGCAGTCTGCTGCATAAGGATCGTATGGATACTCTCTCCTGGATACTGCAGCTGAGCGGGGCCTCCCAGCCTGTCGGCCGCTGCATCCTTATTGCCACCGTTCCCGTTGGACCCAGTACTGCCTCCCAGCTTCGGCTGACCGGGACGGTGAAGGCCGGGGTCAGGCGTTGGCAGAACTAGGCTCTGGGCCGCAGACCCTTGCCAAAGGGTAGCCGGTCATAGGCTGATGGTGAGCCTATCTAGGGGGGGAGAGGAACCACCTTATGCCCACGGGTTCATTCCCTCCCTGCCCCACAAGCTTTATTGTTGTATTGTGCTGGTGTTTATTGACTGGACTTGCTATCCCTTTCGTGCTGGTGTGTTTTTTTTACTGACTTTTTACCTCACATATTTACCCTCCTGTGTTTTTTACAGAATTTTTACCTCACATACTCACCCTCCCCCCTCGTCGCTCCGCTCTCTCCCCTCTCCTTCATGCTGCCGCGCTGTGAGGGGGGCGTCAGCGCTGCATGGGCGGACGGAGTATGTCTGGGGCTGTGGGCCCCGCCGCCGGGTGCGCGCGTGCTGCCGGCCGGCCCGGGCTGGCGATTCTGCTGGGCTCCTCCGTGGGCTGCCTGATGTTGCGGGGCCCTCCGCCATCTTGGGGGCGTGCTCGATTTTCGTGCCGTCGGGGGGGGGGATGGTGCGCACGATGACTCTTCGCGTCATGGTCGTGCGGCCCACCACTCGAGGAACGTGTGCCGCTGGCTGATCCGCACCATCTTCTCCTCCTGCATGCTGCTGTCGTCTCTGTGAGCCTTTTGAGCAGTGTCGTGAGTCCCTCTTGACATATTGTCTTATGCGCTGGGCATGTGCTGTGGGATGCTTATATGTTGTTCACTTTGTGTCTTCCAGGTGGGCCCCTTGATATTAAGGGTTGTGGTTCCTCTCGGCCTCCGGCCACCCCCCCCCCCCCACTGGTTCCTCTCGGCCTCCGGCCACCCCCCCCCCACTCCCTCCAAGCCCTCTACCTGTAAAGAGGGTTCACTTAAGAGGGATCATTTCTTGCAGACTGGCCAGGTTGGATCGTTAGTGCCTTGCACCTGTTAACATAACTCAAATCACCATAATGGAGGCTTCTGGGGATAGTGAGCTTGTGACCCCATCTGGGCGGGTGAAGCTCTGCCCCATGTGCGGTGCTAGCCCTCTGGGTGGACTCAGCATGGCTGTGTCACTTGCGCCAGAAGTGTTATCTCGGAGCATGATCGGGCGGGGCATATCTGCCCCTAGCCCGTTATTGCCTGCGGCCTCTCCAGAACCCCCGCGCTTGCTGTCACCCCCAGCGAGGGGGAAGCCAGTAGTGGGTCCCAATCTGATTTGGCGTAGCCTAGAGAGACAGATCTCTCGCTCGGCTCCTAAGAAGGCCACAAGTAAGAGGCGGCATATTGAGCCGCTCTATTCTGATAATGATGGAGATGATGATGATGATCTCTTTGGAGGTGTTGGCCTTGATAGTGGGCCCGGTTCTTCCTCGGATGAGGATACATGGCTCCCTGATTATACGGAGCGGTTGCTGACTGCGATCTTGAGACGCTGCACACTGTCCCTCCTAGTGTGGCTAAGAGGAAGCAGGGTGGATTGTTTCGGCCTGAGAGACAGAGACGAGTCTCTCCTGAGCAGGCCCTTTTTTTTTTCTAACATGATTTTCAAGGAATGGGAAAGGCCTAACAAGTTACCGTCGGTGTCTAAGGGCCTGGACAGGCGGTATTTCTTTCCCGAGGAGCTGGTCCGGCTATGGTCCCGTCCTCATCGGGTCTGTCCAACTCTACGGTCATGCCTTCACCCGAAACTGCTTCCCTACGTGATCCAGCTGACAAGCGCATGGATCAGTTGGTCTGCCATGCCTTCACCTTGCCGACCAAGAAGGTACTCACTAGTATCCCCTTTGTGGGTCACAGGCAGTTTGGGGAGCGTCTGGACCTCCTGGTCAAGAACGGAAGACCTTTCAGGGTTCATCTGCCTATCGCTCCTTCAAGGAGGAAGAGGCCCTTCATTTTCATGTGCTCGCAGAGATTCCTGGTGACGTGGTAGGTCCCGCGGCCGACCCAATCCCACCTGGGGATCCAGGCCGCAGCCCCCTACCAAGGCCCTCTGGCATGAGGGGGAGCCCTCACCCATCCGGGTGGGGGGGGCTTCTGCTATTTGAGCACGTCTGGCGCACCAGCGCGTCTCGGATCGGTGGAATCAGGAGGTGGTTTCCTCCAGTTACAAAACAGAGCTGGCAGTCTGGCCGCCCTCAAGATTTCTTCAGTCACGGATTTCCCAGAACCCATTGACGGCACAAGGCCTGCGGTGGGCCGTCCAACACCTTCTGCTGTCAGCTGTGATTTGTCCCAATTTGTGTGATTTTTGTCTCGGCAGGAACGGGGCCAGGGCTTTTACTCCAATCTGTTCACAGTGCCCAGGAAGGACGGAACGCTGAGACCCATCCTGGACCTGAAGGGTCTCAACAGGTTTGTTAGAGTCAGACATTTCTGCATGGAGACCTTACAGTCCGCAGTGAGCTCACTTCGACCTGGCGACTTCTTGACCACGGTGGACATCAAGGATGATTATCTGCACATCCTTATATTCCAGGGGCATCAGAAGTTCCTGAGGTTTGCGCTGGAGGATCAGCAGTACCAGTTTGTGGCGTTGCCATTCGGGATATCCTCAGCCCCCCGTGAGTTCACCAAGGTGCTGGCGGGCGTCAGGCTATCCTGAGTATCCAGGGCATTCGCGTGCTGCCTTAGTTGTCCACTCTCGAGGATTTTGGTTGGGTGGTCAATTATCCCAAGTCTTCAATCACTCCCTCGATGGTGGGGTCTTTTCTGGGCATGATGTTGGACGACTCTCTGGCCAGGATATTTCTGCCACAGCAGAAGTTGGTGGGTCTTCAGACCCAGGTGCAGGCCTTGCTGTCTTGTCAGCAACCATCTGTACGTCTGGGGATGAAACTGTGGGCCTGATGGTGTCATGCTTCGAGGCAGTGCCCTTTGCTCAGTTCCACTTGTGACCTCTTCAGTTGAATCTGTTGACTGGTTGGGATCAGACGCAGGAGTCACTGGAACGGGAGTTTTCGCTGTCTCCCCCGGCCAGGCAGTCCCTTTTGTGGTGGCTGGACTCCAGAAATCTGCTGGTAGTCAACTAATTTCTGCCTCCACGGTGGGAGATCGTCACCACGGACGCCAGCCTAACCGGCTGGAGAGGCTTTTGGCTGACTCAGAAGATCCAGGGTCAGTGGGGGCCACAGGAGGCCCACTTACCTATAAATATTTTGTAGTTGAGAGCGATCCGGTGGTGCTTCTTCACTTGACTCCCCATCTAAGAGGTCGTGCGATTCAGGTTCGCTCGGACAATCAGACGGCGGTCGCCTACATAAATCAGACGGGACTCGGAGCAAGCGAGCCCTCAAGGAGGTGTCCCAGATTCTGACTTGGGCAGAGGAGAAAGTTCCCTGCATCTCAGCGGTTTATATTCCTGGGATAGAGACCCAGAAAGCAGACTCCCTGAGCAGGAGCGCCTCGCGCCTGGGGGAATGGTCTTTTCACACTCTTGTCTCCGCTGGGGTCAGCCGGGCGTGGACCTATTTGCGTCCAGACACAATCACAAGCTCCCGGGATTCGTCTCCCTGTCGAGAGATCCTCTGGCCTTTGCCACAGACGCTCTGGCAATTCCTTGGACGGAGTTCAGGCTCCTTTATGCGTTCCCTGCTTTTCCCTCCTGTGCCGAGTGCTGCGCAAGATAGCCCAGGAGGGGGCACCAACTATCCTGGTGGCTCCTCGCTGGCCGAGGCAGAGTTGGTTCGCGGACAGAATTTAGATGTCAGTCGTTCGCTACGTCTTGCCCGACGATCCAGGGCTTCTCATGCAAGGGTCGCTGCGGCACCACGTCCCTTACTCTCCTTCCCCTTAAGCTTAGCAGCAGCCCGAGGATGGCTTCCAGTCAGGGCACTTATGAGTCCCGCCCCTCCACCCAGGCAAGATGGCGCCAGAGCCTACCTCCTTCTCCTCCCCTGGTTGGGCTCTTCTTCACTATCGGGCCTCTTTGCAGCAGGTCAGCGCCTCCCGCACTGTACACAAGCGATCACTTGAGCAGCAGCCAATCGGGCGCTTGGCTCGTCGGGTCTGGTGTGTTCTCGCTTCCTCACTGGGCTGGTCAGAGCCAATCAAAGGGCCGTATATGGCCCATGGCCGTACAATGCCCAGGTCTGCATAAGAGCCTAACCTGCACTGGCCAAGAGTAATGAGACGTGGTACATTAGCTCCTGCAAATCACATATAAATGCGGCATCAAAATGTCTGCCAAGTATCATTTTACATCGCAAGGCAAAAAAGTTTTACAACGTACAAAAAAAACTTAAAATTAAAACAACTTCAGAGATTTGAAGATCCCTTAGGTTATTACAGCTACAACATCTACCAGAGGCAAAATGAACTTTGGGTTTATTGTATGTAAACATCGTCCAATAAAACTTTAGTTATTGCTAAAATAAAAATGCTCCCCTCTGCAGCAATGAAGTGTTCTTGGGGCAGCCTTTAATTGGAAGCGCAGCCCAAACTGGATTTTGGAAAGGAAACTATTTTTCTTTAATTTTTTCCCCAAACTGGCTATTGGTGATTTTTTTTTTTTTTTATTAGATGGGGGAAGAGTGAGAATACTTTAATTACAGCATAACACTGGCAGATTTGCATATTTTCCTGGGGAGTCTTTCATATCTCCTGCAAGATGTGCTCCATTGCGCCACCTGTCACAGGCTGCATGTAAACGATGAACTCCGAGGCTTCCTCGCCTTGCGTGTACACGGTGACCGTTTCGATCCCTTCGACTTCGTCTGAGGAAACCACCAGGTGATGTTGCTCACCCAGGCCCACGGACGCCTGCTGCAAGGCCTCCTGGATCATCACAGTGTGATTGGCCGACTGCTCTTCTTCGGTCACCTGGGGGAAGCAAATGAAAGCTTAGGTTACAGATCACAACATAGAGTTATTAAAAGTCAGATATTCCAGTGGATCCCAGGAACACGAAGGCTAGAATCTTATCAAAGTAAGATGTCCTACACCAACGTGGGACACATAACATTTTAATATCCCTCCCCTGTGCAGTTAGAAATTCGACCAAGGGTGGGATAGCACAGAAAATTACCTATACACTATGGTGGAAGCATAGAATTTTATGAAATAACAAAACATGGCTGGAAAAAAGGGTTTTCTTTTCTAAAGAAGCAAAGTGTGATGAATCACATTGGACATCCAGAGCAACAGGTGTTCTACTCACCTCAGGAGGTAATCATAGAGCACAGCAAGACAACAGAGAGTGGAATGGAGGTCTGACCTCTTAAGCAAGGAGTCATACTTTTGTCTTGAGGCAATGATAGCCAGATGAGACCATATGAGCAAAGGCAGAAAGAGGCTTTCACAAGGGAATTCACACTGGTGCTGAAGACACATGGGCAATGACCAGAAGAGGCCTTCATAAAGAAATGTTACACTGGTGCTAAGGACCACATGGGCAATGGCTGGTAGAGGGCTTCATAAGCCAATATCACACTGGTCCTAAAGACCACATGGGCAATGGCTTCATAAAGGAAAGTCACACTAGCCCTGAAGACCACATGGACAATGGAAGGAAGAAGCCTTCACGAGGGAACATCACAATGATACTGAAGCCCACATGGGCAATGGCTGGAAGAGGCCTTTACAATGGAACATCACAATGGTCCTGAAGACCACATGGGCAATGGCTGGAAGAAGTCTTCATAAGTGAACATTGCACTGATCCCACTCTTGGCATTATGGTGATGGGTGGCATAATTTATGGTAGCTGGAACCCTCTAGTATCTATTTCAAAGAGCTCGGTGGGTGGGTAGGTAGGTGGGCCCGCCCGTCTATTGCAATGAACAGACGGCACTGCGTGACTGGCACGATCCGGCAGCATCTTCAGGGCTCGAGCCAATGGCGAGTACTGCTCGCTGTTGGATGGGGAGCAGGGAGCACCCCCACACTACTGCCATCAGAAACTGGGGAGTTTTGAGTGGCAGACAGAGCTGCAGATGCTACGTGGGAGCGAAGGCGAGTGTCTGTTTTTTTGGGTTTGGTAAGAAATAAAAGAAATTAACAGGCATGATTAGCATGGGCTTGACCCAGCAGGGAAGAGGATTCTTTTTGTAACAGCTGGTAACAGAGGGAGTGCACTTCTGCTATCAGATCAGCTGACCTGGGGGTTAAGGTAAGTATACGGTACGCCGCTTGTTTTTTTTTTTTGCCTATAGGTACAGCAGCTTTAAAGATATAAGTACTACCGGATGCTAATGCTCCACGTGCTCTTTTCACAAGGAACAAGGGCCCCTTTTTTGTTTATTTACGTTTAATAGGTGCGCTCATATACATAGAAACTGCTGTTTTTTTCCTCCATTGGCACGCTTTAAATGCTAGCCATGCAATAACAATCCGTTCTCCATCCTTTCTAGTACGGGAAAGTCACAATACTGTGTTGAGATTTGCATTTCAAAGTCAGTGTTTACATCGTACCACTTTTGAACATTTCTCATTTACATTCTTATTGAACAGCCCGGAGCTGCGCCCCCCTCCTCCACCGCGCCACCCCTCCGCCGCATAATAAGCAGGCGCGAACGGCGGTGCTAAATGAGCGATGATGCCAGCTGCAATTCCTTTAGTTGGCACTTCTGCTCAGGTTTGATATGAACAGGGTGTTTAAAGGGAAAAATGAACGCTGCTGTTAAAAGATCAAAACCCTGCAGGTTGGGGGGGGGGAGGGGTCTTTGCTGGTGGAATATTAAAAGGGAATTTCAGCTTTTAAAATGCCAAAGAAACTCATCAGGTGAGCGCACAACGGTATTGTACTGCCGCTAGAATCTCAAACAGGGATGTATTTCCCATTAGGCAACCCTAGGCACGTGCCTAGTGTGGAACCCTGGAAGAGAGGGGGTGCTGCCCTTACTACCCTAGTAAAGAAAATAAATTAAAACTCCCATAGTCAGAACAATAATGCCTCCTAATGAGCACCCCTAGCAGCATGCAAGGGGTTGAACACAGGCCAGAGCATCTCCCCTCCGCTGCTGTGGTCATGTGACTCCTGTATGTCAGAATGCCAGAAAGATAGAACATGCCTGCTTGCTCCTCTGCATCTAACCCATTGCACCCTCTCCCCCTCCACACTTTTTTTTTTATATGGACGGTGACCAAACACAAAAAAAAGGGTGCGCAAGCACATAAAGTGCTTAGGGTGTAATGAACACCAAATACGCCCCTGATATCAAAACGGACCTCCAGACTTGATCTGCTGCATGTGCTTAGTAGTCCCCCCCCCCCCCCCCCCTCACCTCACAGCCTCACCTTCCAACACAGAGAAGCAGGTGGGCTGCAGTCTCTGCCTTTGGCCAAACACCGTTCATTGCACAGGATGATGCGGCCCCCTGGTACGTCTATGTGAATGGGTGATGAAAGGAATAGTTCCCTCGCCCCTTGCAATACAACTATAGCTGCGGAGACGGGCGGAGGAGTCTGCTGACAGGGTGCTGCAGGTATATGTATTCCAAGAGCCAGCAGGTCCCCAAAACTTAAAGCAGACCAAAACCCACTTAACTTGTGAAATACATTTGGCCAAAGCCCCCCCCTTCTTAGGGTGTAGAACTAGAAATGAATATTTTTGCTTTTCAAATAGTCCTGTAACATTGTTTTTGTTTTTTTGCCTTTCATCTCTGTAAGATGGCAGATGATAAGTCATTACATTGGTGTGGCAATGACATCATTAACACACACAACAGTGGCAATGAATGGAGGAGGCAGGGCTTTACAGCTAAAACAGACGCCATTATCTGGGATTAGAGTGATGTAGGAGCAGTGAAAATTAGCAAAAGGTACTTTTCATGGGGGAAGCAATTCAAGGGATGCTAGTTTAAAATGTGGGTTTTGGTCCGCTTTAGAGGTTAACTCTGGAGTCTACGATTCCCGCTCTGAATTGGGTTGTCCCACTGTGTGAAACCCCCCTCCTGTTTGCCTGCAGTTCTTACGTTCCCGCAGAGCCCATGGCACATGCGCAGGATCGCTCGCATCCCTGCTTGGCTGTGTGCGGCCACACCCGCTGCAACAATGGCTGTGCATTGCTGCACACAGCCTTAATGAATGTGTGTGGCTGGGGATTGCACTTAGCTTCTCCAGCCACACATTAATATGCGCGGACAGAGAAGCTGACTGGAGGAGCGGCAGCAAATGCGTTGTTCGACCGAGGAGGGATGAGTATAGTCATTGGAATTTAAAACAACGGGGCACCTCAAACCGGAGATGCCCCAGGGGGACAAACCAAAACCTGGGATAAAATCCAGGGTTTTGGTCCTATTTAAACTGGAACACCACCCTAACATTAAGTTTAGCCCCTCTGGATTGCGCATTTGTGCTATCCAGATTGCCAGAAATAAAAATCACTTTTTTTCCTCTTGAAAATCGATCCTTACTTCAATTAATGGTGGCCACTGGGCAGCCTGTGGCTGGAAAAGCAGAAACTGCTCTGCTTGGCAAAGAAGAAGCGCTGCTCAACTCTAGAGCTATCAGCTCCTGCTGGCTGTGACAGTACCTTGTGGGAAGGGGGGGTTGGAGACCCATGTCAGCATAGAGCGCACATGCCCTCTCAATGAGCCAGCATGGGGGGTGCAGGCTGTGCACACACACCCGAGAGCCAACTTGCTTCAGAAGATAAATCATAAGGTGAAACTCTAAACCCCGATATCTCAGCCATTTCTTCTTCTCTTAAAAAACAGTCAGGGCCAAATGTAGCCTGACACAATGGGCTATGCCTGGTCTATCACTATAAAGTGTACCAAAACCCAGGTTTTTCGCTCACCTGGGTTTTGGCCCATGTCACAGGGGCATCCTGATTTGGGACGCACCGCTGTGTGTATCCCCACAGATGACCACATAGATGTACCTTTCCGGCATTCCCATGGCGCGTGGTAGCCAATCAGTCCACTCGGCTCAATTCAGCTTCTCCTCGCCAACCAGACGTCAGGTTGGCTAAGGAGCTGAATGGAGCCAAGCACGCCACTGCCTGCATGCCTGCTAGCCCCTAACTAGGGGCAGGTCATTCACAAATGCCTGGTTTGGGCACATGTCTAGCTAATGGTAGAGCAGGGCCACCGCCTGTGCATGCTCCTTTGGATCGGCACCTAGGTAAGTGTAGGCGGAGTTTCACTCAGCCAGCAATCCAAAGCCAAATTGGGATGCCCCAAGGAGATCGAATAGGCCAGCGCTGGAATCTTTTAGACTGCAGGGATGGTTTTGGTCTGCTTTAAACAATGTAGTATGCGCATGAATATTGGGGAATATTGGGGAATGTAAGGAAGCAATTCTAATATACCTTCGGTTTCACATATACGATGCCCGAATGGCAAAAGAGGTGGGGATTTTTACCGTAAAGGGGACCATCTGTTGCCATACATATATAAAATAAAGCGTGTCTTTGAGGGTTTTGCACACACCGTGGCATCTTAAATAAGGATGGCCCTAGAAAATGGCCACTTTAAAGTTATGTTGTGCCAATGTAAATACCACTACAAAAACAACTCACCTGTTCAACCACAGTCACCGTTCCTGGCGCCATGGCAACCACAGAGGCAACAGCATCGTGGGACTCCGTGCCTAACTCGATGATTTGCTGGAGAATGTTCACAGACGTGGGGTCGAGCTTTTCGTCTTACAAAAAGAAAGAAACTAAATCAATAAGTAGAAATGATCCACAGCCATGACAAGAACGTTCAGTAATAAGCTCTCCGCCCTTAGCGGCCATCTAAAAACCCCCGGCCAGACAGCGGAGATTCTCGCATACACCTGCCTCTTCCAAGTACATTATAAACACATAATTAAAGGACAGGAAATTAACACAACTTTTTTTTTTACTATGTGAGCTGCTTTGTAGAATTTCATTTATTTGTGTCCTCTGTTGTGTACGCTGCCTCCAAAGCCGCCATCTGTGAGCCCATTTGCAGCTCTCCCAGTAAACAAAGCAAGTTCAAGCAAGATCAATTTGCAGATAGAAAATCAAATGTTCAGAACGAGGCTTTATATTTCTCTCTTAAAGCAGAACAAAACCTGGGATTTTGATTATCCTGGGTTGTGTTTCTTGCCAACCGGGCATCCTGATTTGGGATGCCCCACTGTGTAAAGCCCTCCAGATCGCGCAGTTAAACTCACCTCTCTCAGGTCCTATGGTGCATGCACAGGTTTTTGTTCAATCAGAGACGTTTGTCGTGCATTTTAAATGTCCGGCAAATGGTAGTATTTACGGCAAAGGCAGTACTGCCTGTATTAGCATGAGGCTTTCCTTTGGCGGGGAGAGGATTGAAAAAAGGGGAAAGGAGTGATTGGTTAGCATTAGTTTCTGAATGGAGGGACGTCTGTCGGGCAGGACAGTGATGGGCGATGCCCAGAAGGAGAGGGTTTGTCAACTGGAGCCCGGAAAGAAGGGATTCTCGGGCTCAAAGTGAAAGCAAACAAAGGTCAGGGCTCCAGAGGCAGGAGACCTGCATAATAAGATTCAACCCCTGCCTGAACAATGGAGTCGGGGTGGAGGAGGCCTGTTCAGGTGCAACCTCGGCCGCAGACTTGTTTTTCCTCTCGGCTATTTGAAGTAACGGATAGGGGCAGAACCCTCGTCTGGGAAGGCACCTAAATCCCATTGGCTGGGGGTGGGAGCGCGCTACCAGTCCAAAGATGCTGGTGATGCAGCCGTCTGATGTTTACATTGACGAGGGAGCCAGGAAGCAGGTGACTTTTGGGGCCCTGGGGGGGGGGGGGGGGGGGGGGCACACAGCATGGCATCCTGATTTGTGATGCCCTGAGGAAAGGCCAGCAGCAGGCCTTGGAATCTTTTAGATCAAGCAGATCAAAACCAAGGAATTTGACTTTGTTCATGGCCCGGGGGCATCTCAAATTAGGATGCCCCACCAAAGGAAACACCCCAGTTTGCCCAGGAAAACTCACCTTTCCTTGGTCCAACGGCACATGCACGGGCTCTCGTACAAACCGATACCTTTGCGGTGTTTGCATCCTTCGACAAGGGGCTCTGCTTGTCTTTAATGGGGAGCCTGCGCTGCATACCAGGTCGCGTGCACGGTCCCTCCCCAGCCTAAGTGAATGACTGGGGCAGGAGTGCACGCACATTGCCGAGGATGCAGTTGTGTGCACTCCATTGTAAATAATCAGAGCCTTTTGGCAAAAGGACAAGAGCCCGCACATGTGCCACTGAAGAGGGGGAAAGGTGAGTTACTAACAGGGCCATGGGGGGGGGGGGGGGGGTTTACACAGAAAGTCAGTGGACAGGAAAGCCAGAGGAAGGCCCTGGAACCTTTTAGATTCCAGGTTTTGCTCTGCTTAGCAGAACTAAACTTTTCCTGGTAGCTCTGTCCAAGGTGGGGTTCAGCTACCCAAGAACCCTAACCCACATTACTCCTGCCGTGCATGAGAGATGGATTTAGGAGGTATTTACCTTTTCCTTACAGAGCGCTGTATGATGGGGGGGGGGGGCAGAAAACAGCTGCGGTGAGAAGTGTGGTACATGAGCCATTCCCAGTCCCCCGATGTATGGAGCCAACCTAAGAAAAGGAGAGATTGGCCTTGATTCTCATTTTCATTGAGTTGAAAAGAAAACCTTTCCACTGTAGGAATCCAATGAAAGTTGATGGCACTTTTTACTACAGGTAAAATGTTTAATACTTTTCTCAGGAGTTACTGACTTCCATTCTATTCTGGTGATTCACTAAAAGTGAAATTCTACTATCGTGATTTTTTTTTCAACTCTTAGTGAATCAAGGCCATTGTCTCTAATGAAAGGATAGCTGATGGGGTGAGATCTTGCCAAATGGTCAGGTATATTAAAAAAAATGGGGCTTCCCCTAGTTACAGCAGGGGCGACTGTTTAATAAGGGCTTTCAGCTGCCAACTCCATCAGGATTTGTCTAAAGAAAGTGTGGCCGTGGGACATTTACAACTCCCTCCATGGCCCATTAAAACAGACCTTTGCAGAGTACCAGTTTAAACTAAATCTGTTCCTTTAAAACACAGCAGGTGTTGCTAAAATAAACAGGCTGACAGTGTAATAGAGATGTGCCGATATTTACACCCGGCTCTTTATAATTCATGTGACATCCCAGGAAAGGCTGAACTTCATGCTCCACTTACTGGTTTCCGAGGTGTATCTTAAATCCTGGAGAGCGGCAACAGCTGTCTGTGTTCCCTGAACATCTGCTTCAGCGATATGAAGGAACTGTGCAGAGATCTCCTCGGTCACATCCACCGGCTGCTGAATGCCGCAAACAGAAAGACGACTTAATAAACAGAGAGAGAAAAGAAGAGAGCAAATACTGTACCTAGTTCTTATTTACCAACTTATAAAGATATTTATTTAGGCTCATCCTCTCATACGAGTATTCCAACCCCTATAGCGTCCCTCTATTTACCTCTATGTTGAGGATGTTCACTACTACAGATAATTCTTTCCTCCATCACATCATCTGGTTCTCTCCTGCCCTTTGTCATCTATAACCTGTTCCTCTCCTATGTAATCTATTGCTTTTTCCAAATCAACGTCATCTTCTCCTCTATGTAATCTCAGGCTCTCTCCACTTCCACATAATCCTTTGTTCTCTCCTGTTCATCGTCGTCTCCTGCTCTCATCTCTCACCCTCTCCTAAGTCATCTCTCGCTCTCTCCTAAGTCATCTCTCGCCCTCTCCTAAGTCACCTGTCGCTCTCTTCCAAGTCACCTGTCGCTCTCTTCCAAGTCACCTGTCGCGCTCTTCTAAGTAATCTCTTTGTCTCTCCTAAGTCATTTCTTGACATCTCCTAAGTCATCTCTCGCTCTCTCATAAGTCACCTGTTGCTCTCTTCTAAATTATCTCTCACTCTCTCCTTTCATCTCTCCTACATCACTCGCTCTCTCCTAAGTCATCTTTTGCTTTCTCCTAAGTCATCTTTTGCTCTCTAAGTCATCTTTTGCTCTCTAAGTCATCTTTTGCTCTCTAAGTCATCTCTCGCTCTCTAAGTCATCTCTCGCTCTCTCCCAAGTCATCTCTCGCTCTCTCCCAAGTCATCTCTCGCTCTCTCCCAAGTCATCTCCCGCTCTCTCCCAAGTCATCTCCCGCTCTCTCCCAAGTCATCTCCCGCTCTCTCCCAAGTCATCTCTCGCTCTCTCCCAAGTCATCTCTCGCTCTCTCCCAAGTCATCTCTCGCTCTCTCCCAAGTCATCTCTCGCTCTCTCCTAAGTCATCTCTTGCCATCTCCTAAGTCACCTGTCGCTCTCTTCTAAGTCACCTGTCACTCTTTCCTAAGTCACCTGTCGCTCTCTTCTAAGTCATCTCTCAGTCTCTCCTAAGTCCCCTTTTGCTCTCCTCTAGGTCATCTGTCACTCTCTCCTTTTCTACACCTCTCGCTCGTTCTTTTCCTACAACATATTTTGATTTCTCGTCTCCTAGGTCATCTCTTGCTCTCTTTTTTTCTATAGCTCTGTCTCCCTCCTTTCCCACAACATACCTTGCTCTCTACTGTGTCATCTCTCACTCTCCCCACTCCTACATCTCTTGCTCTCTCCTCCCCTCTGTTGCCTCTCATTCTCTTTTCCTATGTCATCACGAGTGCTTTCCTTCTCTTTCCTCCTCTACATCATCTTTTAATATCTTCTCTCCAATAATATCTCTCGTCCTCTCACCTGAATGTAATCTTTCGCCCTCTCCAACATCCTCTCTCACTATCAAATTACAAAAAGCTTTATGTATAGGATTAAATAAATTTAGCAAAGCAAAATAAACTAAAATTTCAAGGGACAAGGCATTAAATGGAAGAGGCTGTGTTTCATTTTTCCCCAGGAGTAAGAATACTCCTCCCTTTCGGTCACATTAAACGGATTCTTCAGTAAATAAAGGCTTGGACCTGGTCTTTTATTTTGGAATCAGATCCTTGTACAACGATGGTGCAAATATATTTATAGATATATAGTGATCCTCCTATTACTTTATAAGTGTCCCAAGCGAATGCCACCTTTCATTACGTTTTCTTAAAGCTGTGTTGTCAGTACTTGGTACCAAACATTACACGTGTTTATATCATCTGCTTAGTGCATAGTCTTTGGGTTTCAATGGGCCTTTGTTGCCATAATAGATCTGGTATACACTGTAAAGGTCATCTTTAACCCTTTTGTTGCCAAGCACGTAACACCTACGTGCTGGCTTGGCTGGGCCTTAAGTGCCAAGCCCGTAGGTGTTACGTGCTTGAATTTCCTCGCTTCTAGTTTAAAAAAAAAAAATAAAAAATACTCACCTGACCCCTTGTTGGATCCGGCCGGGTCTCCTCTTTAATTTGGTGCCATCCGATCCCCCGTGGGGGGTCGGATGGATGGCTCCAGGAGAGCCCCCGGAATAGGCCGCCCCCCCCCCCCGCTTCTGCAGAAGTAGCTGCTAACTGTAAAAAAAAAATAAAATAAAAATGACATTCACTTACCTGTGTGTGCGCTGGCTCCCGCTGTCCCTCCTCTTCACCTGGGGGGCCTCCGATCAGGACTTACCGATCTTCAGGAGAGAGCCCGGGAGGCTCTCTCCTCTCTTCTTCTCGATGGCGGCCGCCATCTTGCCTCTAAGTCCCACCCCCTTGGGGGCGGGGCTTATGACGTCATCCCGGCCCCGAACGGGCTTCAGCTTTCTCAGCTTCTCAGATGCCGGTGATCGTTTTTTTTATTATTGTGTGGTGGTTTTTTTTTTAACAGTTAACCCTTTGTGAGCTGGTAAGGGGTCCATGAGACCCCTTATACCAGTTCACAAGGCTGGGGGGTGGCAAGTCACCTGCCCTAGCGGGTGACTTGCCATTAACCCCCGCACCCCCATTACCTGCCTCCCCAAAGGCCAGGGGGGGGGGGGGCAGAAGAGCCCGGGCCCACATAGGCTATGTGGGCTCATAGGCTGCAGGGTGGGGGGGCCACCAAAGCTGGCCCCCCCACTCTGTGCCTACAAGCCCCCATAGCTGGTCCCGGGCTGGTTACTTTGGGTAAGGGGGACCCCACGTCATTTTTTTTTTTGAATTTTAAGGGTTTTTAACCCTTAAAAATCCAAAAAAAAATGGGGTCCCCCTCCCCGGGAAGGGGGACCCTATGTCATTTTTTTTTTAATTAACCCTTTGTGTTCTGTCATCCAGCAGCTATAAAAGGCTTCTGGGCAGGAAAGGGTGTCTACCTATACATATGTGGTATCGCTGTAACCGGGAGAAATTGGGGTTTCTCACGCAATAAGATTTTATTGACAAACTTACATTTTTTATTACAACAAATTGTAAAAAAAAATTTTTTTATTTTTTTTCACACATTTCACCCAAAAATATTGAGAATACACCTAAAAAATACAAACAAGACATTTCATGTTAAAGCCCAGACTCTGTTGAAAAAAACAATATATCATTTCCTGGGAAATCCCTGGAAATCCTTTCAAAAATGACAGTTGAACATGTGTAGCGCAAAATAGTGAAACATCGTCTGGCAACAGGGAGTGGCAAATGCTGCAGGTAGGCTGGCAGCGAAAGGGTTAACCCTTTAAGTGCCAGCCTACCTGGAGTTTTTGTCACACTCTGTTGCCAGACCATTTTGCACTATTTTGCGCTCCCCATGTTCAAATGTGATTTTTGAAGGGATTTCCAGGGATTTCCCAGGAAAATGATATATTGTTTTTTTCAGCAGAGTCTGGGCTTTAACATGAAATGTCTTGTTTGTCATTTTTTAGGTGTATTCTCAATATTTTTGGTTAAATATGTGCAAAAAAAAAAAAAAAAAAAAAAAATTTTTACATATTGTAGTTTTTTTGTAATAAAAAATGTAAGTTTGTCAATTAAATCTTATTGCGTGTGAAATCCCAATTTCTCCCGGTTACAGTGGTACCACATATGTATAGGTAGACACCCTTTCCTGCCCAGGAGACTCCCCCAAACTGAAACAACGCTTTAGGGGATTTTCAGATAAAATACAACTGTGCTACGCAATATGCGCACCTTGCAGTTTTTCCAGAAAAACAACCCTTTACATTTGAAATACCCCCAACAAACTATATATTCTCTGGAAGTACACACCTCAGGCTTTCTAGGCGTACCAGGCTTGTTGATGTGCCCATAGTTTTCTGGAAGTAATCCCTCAATGGATTCTTTGGTTGCAAAGAGTTTCCCTAAAAAAAGGATAAAAAAGCAGAATCAAAGCCACATTTTCCTAAAAAAACTATATACAAACAAGAAAAAACAAGTTTAATCTGGAAACGCAACATCCCCCGAACAGAACAATACCCAACATGCATAGGTTCTGTCAAGGGAAGAGTTGCCAAACACCCCAAAGTAAAGCATGTGCGTAACGGTAATTTTACTTGAAAATTTCAGCTCTGCAGACAAAGTGCGCACCTTGCGATTTTTCAACCAAAACAACCCTTGACATTTGGAATATCCCCGATAAACCATACATTCCCTGAAAGTACACACGTTAAGCTTTCTAAGGGTACCCAGCTTGTTGTAGTGGGCTCATCTTTCTGGAAGTAATCCCTCAAAGAATTCTTTGTTTGCGCAGGGCTTCCTTAAAAAATTTATAAAAAAGCTGAATAAAAAACACCTTTTCCTAAAATATAAATATGCAAACCAGAAAAAACAAGCTAAGTCTGAAAGCGCAAGGTCCCCCGAACAGAACAATACCCAACATGCATAGGTACTATTAACCCTTTTAATTGCCAGCCTACTTGAGATTTTGTCACCCTCTGTTGACAGGCCATTTTTCCCCATTTTGCGTCATGTTTTGCGCCATTTTTGCTGGAACTTTCAGGAAAATTATATATATATTTTTTTGCAGCAGAGTTTAGGCTTTAACATGAAATGTCTTGTTTGTAAATTTTTTTTTTTTTTTACAATATTATTAAGTAAAAATAATAAATAAATAAATAAAAAATGTTTTAAAAAAATTGACTCCTTTATTTTAAATAAAAAATGTATTTTATTAAGGAAAATCATATTGCATGTGAAAGCCCCATTTCTACCGATTAGAACGGTACCACATATTTATCGGTAGCCCCCTGTTCCTGCCCAGGAGACCCCCCTAACTGAAACAAGTATTTAATAACATTCACAAAAAAAATACAACTACCATCCACACTACAAAGGGTTAAATCGAGAAAAAAAATGACATAGGGTCCCCCCTCCCAGGGGAGGGAGACCCCATTTTTTTTTTGATTTTTAAGGGTTAAAAACCCTTAAAAATCAAAAAAAAAATTGACGTGGGGTCCCCCTTACCCACAGTAACCAGCCCGGGTCCAGCTATGGGGGCTTGTAGGCACAGAGTGGGGGGGCCAGCTTTTGTGGCCCCCCCACCCTGCAGCCTACGAGCCCACATAGCCCATGTGGGCCCGGGCTCTTCTGCCCCCCCCTGGCCTTTGGGGAGGCAGGTAATGGGGGTGCCAGGGGTTAATGGCAAGCCACCCGCTAGCGCAGGTGGCTTGCCATCCCCCCAGCCTTGTGAACTGGTATAAGGGTCATGGACCCCTTACCAGTTCACAAGGGGTTAAATGTAAATAATCACACAGACACAAGCATAGAAAAAATATTTTATTACTTTTTTTTTTTTTTTTTACACTGTACTCACCTCCCATCCATCCTGGAGCCCTCTGTCCCTCGGCGATCACTGGCTTCTGCTCACTTGCTAGAAGCCTTTTATAGCTGCTGGATGACAGAACACAAAGGGTTAATCAAAAAAAAAAGACATAGGGGTCCCCCCTCCCAGGGGGGGGGACCCCATTTTTTTTTTGATTTTTAAGGGTTAAAAACCCTTAAAAATAAAAAAAAAAATTGACGTGGGGTCCCCCTTACCCACAGTAACCAGCCCGGGACCAGCTATGGGGGCTTGTAGGCACAGAGTGGGGGGGCCAGCTTATGTGGCCCCCCCACCCTGCAGCCTACGAGCCCACATAGCCCATGTGGGCCCGGGCTCTTCTGCCCCCCCCTGGCCTTTGGGGAGGCAGGTAATGGGGGTGCCAGGGGTTAATGGCAAGCCACCCGCTAGCGCAGGTGGCTTGCCATCTCCCCAGCCTTGTGAACTGGTATAGGGGTCATGGACCCCTTACCAGTTCACAAGGGGTTAATATTAAAAAATGACACAGACACAGAGAAAAAAAAATCTTTATTTTTCTTTTTTTTACACCATACTCACCTCCGATCCGACGTCCCTCGCCGCTGTCCCTCGCCGCTGTCACTGACAGATGCCGGTGCTGATCGGCGCAGGGCGGGTGACAGGCGAGGGGGCTCCGATCGGAGCCTCCTCACCTGACATCCGCCCTGCTCCGATCACCACCGGCATCTGACAGATGCCGGAGCTCGGAGGGGGTATAGGAGGAGCGGGATGACGTCATCCCGCTCCTCCCACAATGGGCGGAGCTCAGCGGCGGAGGCCAGCGCCGCCATTACAAGAGGTGAGGACCCGGAAGAGGGTCCTCACCTGAAGACTGCGCAGCCCAGGGGGGGGATCGGACCCCCCCCTGGTGAAGAGGAGACCCGGACAGAAGGCTCGGGCGCGGAGGTGAGTAAATGACAGTTTTATTTTTTTTTTTACAGCGGCGATCGGCGATCAGCGCTGGAAACGGGGGGGGGGGGGCGGCTGGTTTCGGGCCCCCCCCTGAAGACGGAGGACGACGGGGGGGCGATCGGATGCCCCCCCAAGGAAGAGGGGACCCCAGGCTTCACAAGGATACCGGAGGTAAGTGATTTTTTTTTTCTATTTTTTAACTGTTTGTGGGAAATGCCAGGCACGTAGTTTCTACGTGCTTGGCACTTAACGGTAGGAGAGGCAACCACGTAGAAACTACGTGCTTGGCATTTAAAGGGTTAAAGCTTTCACCTGTTGCAGAGCTTTCAGAAAAGTTTACACCATTTGCCATTCATTCTGCCAATTTAAAAATATGTTCTTATGTATTTCTCGGCATGTTATTATTCTTATAATGCAGCCTTAGGGCAGTAAGCCCTTACCTTGAGGTGTGTTATATACACTGGCTCCGCTATCTTTTTAGATTTGTTTTCTAAGCAGGTTTTTGCAGTGCATTTGGAACTCTGGGTTCTCAGGCTTTTGCAAACCTTTAAGCAGTGTGTAGCATAGTATGTTTGTGTTTTTTATTTGTTGTGCGTGTTAAAGGATGTGGGAACTGTATTGTATTATGCTGCAAATATAGTTTCAGGCTAACTGATACCATTTTGCCTAAGATAACCCCCACATCCTGATGACTACATGAAACACATCTGAGATCCTTCCAAGTGTCTATACTAAACAAGCCAAAAAATGAGCACGCCTTATTCATGAAGGGATAGCGACAGGTAGTGCCTTGTAAGCGGCAAGTAGCGGCAGGTGAACGCCGGACATGGCACGCAATTCCAAATTTATGAAGCCGAATCTGGTGAGCGACTGGAACAACGCCATGTAGCGCACGATTCATCATTATCCCAGGCTCAGCTTATAGCACCGGCGTCCAGGCTTGCAGAGCGCCACGTATTACCTCTCGCTACCTGGCGCTCTCCCATACAATTCTATGGACGATCCTTAATTCCCTTTCTGATCCCTTAATCACACAGCTTCTGGTGCTATGGGCTACAACTACCCGATTTTGAGCACCGGCGCTGTTTGAGGCTGTTTTTTTGATGAATGTGGTGTGAGTCGGTTGCACTGAGCAGGCGCTACCGTCCGCTCCCATACAGCATAGTACAGAGACTCACACAACATATTCATCAATGCCAGCCAGCGACTGAGGCGCTCTAAAACAAAGAACCATGGCCGAGCACAGCGACTACTAGTGGTCGCTCTAATATCCTGCCCATGATACTGCTGACTGCTGGGGGCACAGTGTTGTCTATTTACTGTACAGAGATGCAGGGATGCAGCAGCAGTGCACTCAAGCCATTGACAACAATGAGAGACGTCCGTTGAATGACATAAGGCAGACTGCTCTCATTGGAGGAGAGCCTATAGCATTGGAGTGGGGAAAAGTAAGGGTTTGCGGACTCCCTGGGGGGTTTCACACAGTGGGACATCCTGATTTGAGATGCCCGGGGGGGGGGGGGGGGGGAGGACAGCATGTCGGGTGTTTTTTCTTCACCCGATGTCTAGGAAATATTTTTGTAGCAACAACCTGTTCCTCAAAAAGGTTCTGACATGAGGACTGTTTTGGCTTCCTGTCAAACAGTGCAGCGACAGTGACACCTGGTTGTGGCCAGGGAATAGATCAGCCATTAGACACGCAGTTCTGTAGATGCATCGGAGCAGTCTGCACATAAATCACGGCCCACAAGAGCAGCTTCCAGAGCATAGATCTACAGCTTATCCGACAGCGCACTGACAAGCTGAACATCCATCACCAGCCTCACGCTGCCCAGCTACACCCAGCTATGCTCTCCATGGAAATTCAATGTGCTTAAAAGAAGCAGTGTCCGACAGAACCACTTAAAGTGGACCAAAACCCATAACTCTGACTATCCTGGGTTTTTGTCCTTTTCACAGGGGCACCCTGATCGGGGGTGCATAGCTGCATGAAAATTGTCGAAGTTAAAAACTCTTCCCGGTCTTATGGCGCATGTGTGGCCACTCGTCCAATCAGCGTGATCGGATCTGCTGACGTCACGTCGTCTAAGCCTTCATCCAAGGCCAGCGGCTCCAAGCGTGCTGGAGGGCGCATCCCCCGCTTCCTTCTAACGTGCCCGCATTGTACATTTACAAATGCCTGGTGCAGGCATGTGCTCTGCTAGAGGGATAGCGGGGATGCAGTTGCAGCTTGCACATGCGCCGTTGGATTGGGAAGCAAGGTAAGTTTATGGGGCGACCTGGGGGGGTTTCACACAGTGGGGCATCTGGATTTTGGATGCCCTGGGGGGAAGGAAACGATCGGCCTGGGAATCTTATAGATTTTGGGGCCAATCGTGGGGGATTTTGGTCCACTTTAACCCTTTAAGTGCCAGCCTACCTGGAGTTTTTGTCACCCTTTGTTGCCAGGCCATTTATGACTATTTTGCACTATGCATGTTCAAATGTGATTTTTGAAGGGATTTCCCAGGAAAATTATATATTTTGTTTTTTTCAGCATAGTCTGGGCTTTAGCATGAAATGTCTTGTTTGTGTATTCTCAATATTTTTGGGTGAAATATGTGAAAAAAAATAATTTTAAATAAATTTTTTTTTTACAATTTATAGTGTTTTTTTGTAATAAAAAATGTAGTTTGTCAATAAAATCGTATTGCGTGTGAAATCCCAATTTCTCCCAGTTACAGCGGTACCACATATGTATTGGTAGACACCCTTTCCTGCCCAGGAGACTCCCCCAAACTGAAACAGCGCTTTAGGGGATTTTCAGATAAAATACAACTATGCTATGCGCACCATGCAGTTTTTCCAGAAAAACCCTTTACATTTGAAATACCCCCAACAAGCTATATATTTTCTGGAAGTACACACCCCAAGCTTTCTAGGCATACCAGGCTTGTTGATGTGGCCACAGTTTTCTGGAAGTAATCCCTCAATGTATTCTTTGGTTGCAAAGAGTTTCCCTAAAAACGTAATGGTAATTTTACTTAAAAATTTCAGCTCTGCAGACAAAGTGCGCACCTTGCGATTTTTCAACCAAAACAACCCTTTACATTTGGAATATCCCCCATAAACCATATATTCCCGGAAAGTAAACATGTTAAGCTTTCTAAGCGGACCCAGCTTGTTGTAGTGGGCTCATCTTTCTGGAAGTAATCCCTCAAAGAATTCTTTGGTTGCCCAGGGTTTCCCTAAAAAATGTATAAAAAAGCAGAATAAAAAACCCCTTTTCCTAAAATATAAATATGCAAACAAGAAAAAACAAGCTAAGTCTGAAAGCGCAAGGATCCCCGAACAGAACAATATCCAACATGCATAGCTACTTTTAACCCTTTTAATTGCCAGCCTACTTGAGATTTCGTCACCCTCTGTTGACAGGTAATTTTTCCCCATTTTGCGCGCCATTTTTTCTGGAATTTTTAGGAAAATTATATATATATATATATTTTTAGCAGAATTTAGGCTTTAACATGAAATGTCTTGTTTGTAAATTTTATTCAGTGTTTTACAATATTAACTAAAAAAAAAAAATAAATACATTTTTTTTTTTAGAAAATTGTCTCCTTTATTTTAAATAAAAAAATGTATTTTATTAAAGAATTAACACACATTTCTACCGATTAGAACGGTACCACATATTTATTGGGAGCCCCCTGTTCCTGCCCAGGAGACCCCCCAAACTGAAACAAACAAACATTTACAAATAAAATACAACTACTAGCGATGAGCGAATCGATCTGGACGAACCCGGATTCGTTCCGAATTTCATGGAAAATTCAATTCTGAACGAATCCGAATTTCCCCGCGATTCGATCGATCGAAGTTTTCCTTTTAACTCCATTCATTTCAATGACAGGCATTCTAAGATGGTGGACGCACATGTCCAGACATGTACCCTGGGGCAAGGTATGATGGGACAGTCACATGCAGCCTATCAGCAGCCAGGAAGCCCGGTGACGTCACCGTGCTATATAAAGCGGGGGCCATCTTGCTTGTGCACATTTCGGACTTGCATTTGTGAGACAGCGGTGGTTGCTGCAGACAGGGACAGACAGTTAGCGATAGGTAGGGAGAGTTACAGATAGGTAGGGAGAGTTACAGATAGGTAGGGAGATTTACAGATAGGTAGGGAGATTTACAGATAGGTAGGGAGATTTACAGATAGGTAGGGAGATTTAGAGAGGCAGACAGAGCCAGGGAAAGACAGTGGAAAACCGGAACAATCCAGGGACAGCATAAAAGTGACAGTGACAGGGTGATTTGCCTGATCAGTTTTCAATTCAATTTGATTTCTTTGTGCTGTAAACCGTAATCTGCCTTGCCACTGTGCATGCCATCTATGCAGTGCCTTATGTAACCCTATCTGTTAAACACAAGCATTGAAATAACTGGATTAGTGTTAATATTTTTGGGTCTGCTTTAAATACACCAGCCCACTGTGCTTGCCATCTATGAAGTGCCTTATGTAACCCTATCTGTTACACACAAGCATTTAAATAACGGGATTAGTGTTAATATTTTTGGGTCTGCTTTAAATACACCAGGCCACTGTGCATGCGATCTATGCAGTGCCTTATGTAACCCTATCTGTTACACACAAGCATTTAAATAACTGGATTAGTGTTAATATTTTTGGGTCTGCTTTAAATACACCAGGCCACTGTGCTTGCCATCTATGCAGTGCCTTATGTAACACTATCTGTTACACACAAGCATTTAAATAACGAGATTAGTGTTAATATTTTTGGGTCTGCTTTAAATACACCAGGCCACTGTGCATGCGATCTATGCAGTGCCTTATGTAACCCTATCTGTTACACACAAGCATTTAAATAACTGGATTAGTGTTAATATTTTTGGGTCTGCTTTAAATACACCAGGCCACATGGGCATCCCAAACCTGCACTTAGCAGCCTATCGGATATACTAAATAAGCGTTGTTCAGCCTCAGCTTTATTAAGTTATTGCATTTTGAATTGGTTTTTGTCTGCTTTAAATACACCAGGCCGCAGGGTATCCCAAATCACCACGTGGCACCCTGTTATACTAAATAAGCGTCTACAGCCTCAGCTTTATTAAGTTATTGCATTTTGAATTGGTTTTTGTCTGCTTTAAATACACCAGGCCGCAGGGTATCCCAAATCACCACGTGGCACCCTGTTATACTAAATAAGCGTCTACAGCCTCAGCTTTATTAAGTTATTGCATTTTGCATTGGTTTTGGTCTGCTTTAAATACACCAGGCCGCAGGGTATCCCAAACCACTACGTTGCACCCTGTTATACTAAATAAGCATCTACAGTCTCAGCTTTATTAAGCTATTGCATTTTGCATTGCTTTTTGTCCTGCTGTCAATACACCAGGCCGCAGGGTATCCCAAACCACCACGTTGCACCCTATCTGTTATACTAAATAAGCGTTGTTCAGCATCAGCTTTATTAAGCTATTGCATTTTGAATTTGTTTTTGTCCTGCTGCCAAAACACTAGGCTGCAGGGCATCCCAAACCTGCACTTAGCAGCCTGTTATACTAAATACACTTGTTCATCTTTCTTCAGCTGAATCAAACTATTGCATTTTGAATTGGTTTTTGGTCTGCTGCCAAAACACTAGGCCGCAGGGTATCCCAAACCTGCACTTAGCAGCCTGTTATACTAAATATGCTTGTTGATCCTTCCGCAGCTTAAGCAAACTATTGCATTCTGAATTGGTTTTTGGTCTGCTGCCAAAACACTAGGCCGCAGGGTATCTCATATTGCCAATTTTCATAGTATCTGGTGCAGAGAAGCAGTTCCTCACTTTATTTAGCTTCTTTTTAAAGTAAACACATTTTTTATCGTACCTATTGCGCATTTCAAATACATAAAAATGTCAGGCAGACAAGTGCAAGGATGTTCAAAGAGGAGTGGCAGAGGCCAAGATTCTGCAGGCAGAGGTAGCAGCAGACTAGGAGCGAGTGGCAGCAGGAGTCACGGTGAGAGACCTGGTCTGCCAGTATCTGCTAGCGGTCGTGTCTCCACCAGTAACGCATCTGCCGTGGTAGATTGGTTAACGCGCTCATCAACATCATCACAAGTTACATCTGAGACCCCCAGTCTAGGGTCGGTAGGTTCCTCTGACACAACCCTGAGTTGGCATGCCCCGAGAGCAGTCCCTGTCCTCCCATTGCCTCTGTCCTACGCCGTTTCCTCCCCCAGCGACGTATCCTATGCTTTGGGTTCAGCTCCACTCTTTAGTGAGGAGGAAGATCAGATAGAGGACAGTCAGCAGCTACTGCCCAGCCAAGAAATGGAGGTGGCTTCTTTAGCTAGGCAGACAAATAGTGATGTGGACAGTGTCATGGGTGTTGCGAGCGTTCCAGCTCCTGCGCCAGACACTGTTGAGGAAACCGAGAACATCAGTGACGTGCAGCCACAACTCAGTGATGATGATGATGAAGCCAATCGCACTTGGGAGCCGGGTGATGAAGGGGCTTCATCGTCATCATCAGGAGAAGAGGGGCGCAGGTTGCCCCGGAGTCAGCAGCTGAGGCAGCAAGGTGTTAGCTGCATGGTTGGCAGTCAGCATGGGGGCACAATTGTAAAGCCTGGAGCCAAACGGGGCCGGGGTAGAGCACCTGCTGCGCGGCAGGCTACCTTATAGGGAGGTAGTGGAGCAGGGGTTCCTGGAGTTGGCGACAGTAGCAGTGAATCAGTGAGGCCTGTTGGTGGGAAAAGTAGCTACTCGCCAATGTGGCAGTTTTTCCTGAAGCATCCGCAGGAGGGTAACATGGCCACATGCAAGATATGTAGGCAGAAGGTGAAGCATGGCCAGGGCCCAAATGTTGGCACCACAGCCCTGCGTCAACATATGATGCGTCACCATAAAGCGGCCTGGGAGAACCGAGGCTTCAAAGAGGTGGTCCAGCCTGCTTCCTCACCAAGTGGCATGCCGCTCCCAATTTCTGCCAGCCAAGGCTCCAGCACCTCAGCCGAAGGCAGCTGTGCGTCATACCCATCCTCTGTCGCTCCTGCTCCTCCTCCTCCAAGTCATGCATCCCGCCAGCAATCCATCAGCGAAGCCATGTCCAAGAGACAGCAGTATGCGCCCACTCATCCTACGGCGCAGAAGCTGAATGTGCTCCTGTCCAAGTTGCTGGTGCTGCAGTCGCTCCCTTTTCAGGTGGTGGACAGAAGGTGGGCCAGTCCTTGAGCCTGTCGGTGTGTAGCAAAGTGCATGGCAGCGCCGACATCTGGAGCTGTAACTACGGTCAGGGACAGTACATGTCATTTATGGCCCACTGGGTGAATGTGGTCCCTTTGCAGCAGCAACTTGGACAGGTCACGCCGCTTCCGCGCTCCGCTGCCTGTTGGGCCTGTGACACCGCGCGGCTCGTCCCCCTCATCCTCCGCCATCTCCTCACCCTCCACTGTAGGCTCAAGTCTCGTTGGAATTCCACCCTTCACATGTTGGACTGATTATATTAACAGAGGAAAGCCATCACGGATTTCCTGATGATCCAAGCGGATAGGGGGACTCCCCTGTGTAACTTCAATGTCAACCAGTGGCAGCTCATACGTGACACCTGCCGTTTGCTCAGGCCCTTTGAGGAAGCCACTTTATTTGTCAGTCGGCAGGATTACGGGATGAACAACGTGATTCCACTGCTTCATGTACTACAGCACATGTTGTAAACCATGGCTGGTCAGGGCACTGGAGACATGGCGTCTACATCTTACGGCCACATGAACCCCGTTGGAGCTGAACTGGAGGAGGAGGGGGGGCACAGTGAAGAACAGTTTAGGCTTGGCGAAATGGCTGGTTTATCTAGTCAGCGGACAGGAGAGGAGGACAGGAGCAGCCAGAGGAGCTAGAGGGTTTTGAGGAAGGCGAGACAGAGGACCCGGACACACCGTGGCAGTATGCAGTGGAGATGGAGACAGGTAGTCCCTCCGAGTCACTTGTGCAAATGGCAGGAAGCATGCTCACGTGCTTGCGTAGTGACCCCAGAATTGTTTCCATTTGTCGGCGGGATGACTTCTGGCTGTCCAGCTTATTGGACCCTCACTTCCGGCACAAAATGGGGGCATTTTTTAAATCCGCCGAGAGGGAGGACAAACTGAATTACTACAAAGACATTCTGCGTAGTCAGTTGGCCGATGCCTATCTGCGCCATGGTCCATACTCTCGCAGGTCTAACTCGGGGGGACGTCTGCGCTCACCTTCCACTGCCATGCCTGCTGGGGGGGTCGCCAGGAGCAGCAGCTCCATCAGCAGCAGCAGCTTCATCAGCAGCAGCCTCAGTCGCTAATGAGTAGCTTTCTACACCCGCATAGTGAGGCTACTCATGAGCAGCAGGAAGACCTGGAGCAGGATCTGAACCAGCAGGTCATGTCATACCTTGACATGACCATGCCAACCCACCTTGAGGATCCGCTGGACTTCTGGGCAGCCAAACTTGGCTTGTGGCCGCAACTAGCAGAGTTTGCCCTGGAAAAGCTGTCCTGCCCCGCAAGTAGCGTGCCATCTGAGCGGGTGTTTAGTGCGGCAGGGGCCATAGTTACGGCGAGGAGAACTCGCCTGTCAACTAAAAATGTGGAGAGACTCACCTTTGTCAAAACGAATCAGGGATGGATCAGCCAGGATTTCCACCCACCAATGGCTGATGCATGCGACTAGATTCAGCATGGTGCCACGTTTTACACTTTCCAAATGGTGCAAAACATATTTATGTCTTTAGACCAATTTTTGGCCTCCTGCTGATGCCAACTTCAGGGTGTGCCTTTCAGCCAATTTTTGGCCTCCTGCTGCTGCCAACTCCAGGGTGTCTTTCAAGCAATGTTTGGGCTCCTGCTTATGCTGCTGCCAACTCCAGGGTGTGCCTTCCAGCTCATGTTTGTGCTCCTGCTGCTGCCAACTTCAGGGTGCCTTCCAGCCAATTCCTGGGTTCCTGCTGCTGCTGCTGCCAACTCTAGGGTGTGTCAGTAAATTTTTGGGCTCCTGCTGCTGCTGCAAACTCCAGGGTGCGTCAGTCAATTTTTGTGCTCCTGCTGCTGCTGCTTGCAACTCCAGGGTGTGATTCATCCAATTTTTGGGCTCCTGCAGCCAAATCCAGTGTCTCTTTAAAGTAATGTTTGGGCTCCTGCTCCTGCTTGCAACTCCAGGGTGTGATTCATCCAATTTTTGGGCTCCTGCAGCCAACTCCAGTGTATCTTTAAAGCAATGTTTGGGCTCCTGCTGCTGCTTGCAACTCCAGGGTGTGATTCATCCAATTTTTGGGGATCCTGCAGCCAAATCCAGTGCCTCTTTAAAGCAATGTTTGGGCTCCTGCTGCTGCTTGCAACTCCAGGGTGTGATTCATCCAATTTTTGGGCTCCTGCAGCCAACTCCAGTGTCTCTTTAAAGCAATGTTTGGGCTCCTGCTGCTGCTGCTTGCAACTCCAGGGTATGATTCATCCAATTTTTGGGCTCCTGCAGCCAACTCCAATGTCTCTTTAACCCTTTTGTTGCCAAGCCCGTAACACCTACGTGCTGGCTTGGCTGGGCGTTAAGTGCCAAGCCCGTAGGTGTTACGTGCTTGAATTTCCCCGCTGCTAGTTAAAAAAATACTCACCTGACCCCTCGTTGGATCCGGCCGGGTCTCCTCTTTAAATTGGTGCCGTCCGATCCCCCGTGGGGGCTCAGATGGCTCCAGGAGAGCCCCCGGAATAGGCCGCCCCTCCCCGCTGCGGCAGCAGCTGCTAACTGTAAAAAAAAATTTAAAAATAAAAATGACATTTACTTACCTGTGGCCACGCTGCCTCCCGCCGGGTCTTCTCTTCACTGGGGGGGCCTCCGATCGCCCCCCCCCCCCCCCCTGGCTCTTCAGCTTCAGGGGAGAGCCTGAAAGGGCTCTCCCCCTCCTCTCCCGACTGGCGCCGCCATCTTGCCTTTGGGGGCGGGGCTTATGACGTCACTCACCGGGTGTCGTCCTGGCTCCCTGCTGATGTTCTTTCAGATGCGATCATGCTGGCCACAGGAGCAGACAAGGGAGCTGACGATCGGAGGTAAGAAAAGTAAAAAGAAGTTTTTATTTTTTAATAAAACTTATTTTTTCTTATGTGTCAGTGTGTTTTTTTTTTTTTTTACTGTTAACCCCTTGTGAACTGGTAAGGGGTCCATGAGACCCCTTATACCAGTTCACAAGGCTGGGGGCTGGCAGGTGACTTGCCATTAACCCCCGGCACGCCCAATTACCTGCCTCCCCAAAGTCCAGGGGAGGGGGGGGCAGAAGAGCCCGGGCCCACATAGGCTATGTGGGCTCGTAGGCTGCAGGGTGGAGGGGGGGGGCACAAAAGCTGGCCCCCCCACTCTGTGCCTACAAGCCCCCATAGCTGGTCCCGGGCTGATAATGCTGGGTAAGGGGGACCCAATTTCATTTTTTTTTGATTTTTAAGGGTTTTTAACCCTTAAAATTCCCCCAAAAAATGGGGTCCCCCCCCTGGGAGAGGGGACCCTATGTCATTTTTTTTTTTTTTAATTAACCCCTTATGCTTTGTCACCCAGCAGCTATAAAAGGCTTCCAGCTGCAGCAGGAGAGCAGAAGCCAGATTGATCAGCGTGGGACACAGTGCCCAGGGATGGATGGGAGGTAAGTGTAAATAAAAAAAAAAAAAAAAAAATAAAAAAAAATGTTTCTCTTTTTTTTTTTTTATTTAACCCTTTGTGAACTGGTAAGGGGTCCATGAGACCCCTTATACCAGTTCACAAGGCTGGGGGCTGGCAAGTCACCTGCAACTAGCAGGTGACTTGCCATTAACCCCCGGCACCCCCAATTACCTGCCTCCCAGAAGAGCCCGGGCCCACATAGGCTATGTGGGCTCGTAGGCTGCAGGGTGGAGGGGCCACAAAAGCTGCCCCCCCACTCTGTGCCTACAAGCCCCCATAGCTGGTCCCGGGCTGGTAATGCTGGGTAAGGGGGACCCCATTTTTGGGGGGAGGATTTTTAAGGGGTTTTAACCCTTAAAATTCCAAAAAAATCATGTCCCCCCTCCCCTGGGAGGATGTCTTTTTTTAAATTAACCCCTTATGTTTATAGTGTGGATAGTAGTAGTATTTTATTTGTAAATGTTATAAAGTGCTTTTTTCAGTTTGGGGGGTCTCCTGGGCAAGAATGGGGGGGCTACCGATACATATGTGGTACAGTTGTAACCGGAAGAAATGGGACTTTCACATGCAATATGGTTTTCTCTAGTAAAGTAAATGTTTTATTTAAAATAAAGGAGACAATTTTCTAAAAAAATTTTTTTAATTTTTTTTTTCTTTTTACGCAAAAATTACAAACAAGACCTTTCATGTTAAAGCCTAAACCCTGCTGCAAAAAATATATCTACCAAAAATCACGGTTAAACATGGTGCAAAATGGTGAAAAATTACCTGTCAACAGAGGGTGAAAAAATTTCAAGTAGACGGGCAATTAAAAGGGTTAATAGTACATATGCATGTGGGGTATTGTTCTGCTCGGGGGACCTTGCTCTTTCAGATTTAGCTTGTTTTTTCTTGTTTGCATATTGATTTTTTAAGAAAATGTGTTTTTCATTCTGTTTTTTTATAATGCAACCTAAGAATTCTTCAAGGGATTACTTCTAAAATGAGGAGCCCACTACAACAAGCTGGGTACGCTTAGAAAGCTTAACATATGTTCTTTCAGGGAATATATGGTTTCTGAGGCTATTCCAAATGTAAAGGGTTGTTTTGGTAGAAAATGTACAAGGTGCGCACTTTGTCTGCAGAGCTGACATTTTCAAGTAAAATTACCCTTACGCACATGCTTTACTTTGAGGTGTTTGACAACTCTTTCCTTGACAGTAACTATGCATGTTGGGTATTGTTCTGTTCGGTCCATGACCCCTATACCAGTTCACAAGGCTGGGGGGATGGCAAGCCACCTGCGCTAGCGGGTGGCTTGCCATTAACCCCTGGCACCCCCATTACCTGCCTCCCCAAAGGCCAGGGGGGGGCAGAAGAGCCCGGGCCCACATGGGCTATGTGGGCTCGTAGGCTGCAGGGTGGGGGGGCCACAAAAGCTGGCCCCCCCACTCTGTGCCTACAAGCCCCCATAGCTGGTCCCGGGCTGGTTACTTTGGGTAAGGGGGACCCCACGTCAATTTTTTTTTTGATTTTTAAGGGTTTTTAACCCTTAAAAATAAAAAAAAAATGGGGTCCCCCTCCCCTGGGAGGGGGGACCCTATGTCATTTTTTTTTTGATTAACCCTTTGTGTTCTGTCATCCAGCAGCTATAAAAGGCTTCTAGCAAGTGAGCAGAAGCCAGTGATCGCAGAGGGACAGAGTGCTACAGGATGGATGGGAGGTGAGTACAGTGTAAAAAAAAATAAAAATTAATAAAATTTTTTTTTCTCTGCTTGTGTCTGTGTGATTATTTACATTTAACCCCTTGTGAACTGGTAAGGGGTCCATGACCCCTATACCAGTTCACAAGGCTGGGGGGATGGCAAGCCACCTGCGCTAGCGGGTGGCTTGCCATTAACCCCTGGCACCCCCATTACCTGCCTCCCCAAAGGCCAGGGGGGGGCAGAAGAGCCCGGGCCCATATGGGCTATGTGGGCTCGTAGGCTGCAGGGTGGGGGGGCCACAAAAGCTGGCCCCCCCACTCTGTGCCTACAAGCCCCCATAGCTGGTCCCGGGCTGGTTACTTTGGGTAAGGGGGACCCCACGTCAATTTTGTTTTTTATTTTTAAGGGTTTTTAACCCTTAAAAATCAAAAAAAAATGGGGTCTCCCTCCCCTGGGAGGGGGGACCCTATGTCATTTTTTTTCTCGATTTAACCCTTTGTAGTGTGGATGGTAGTTGTATTTTTTTTGTGAATGTTATAAAATACTTGTTTCAGTTAGGGGGGTCTCCTGGGCAGGAACAGGGGGCTACCGATAAATATGTGGTACCGTTCTAATCGGTAGAAATGGGGCTTTCACATGCAATATGATTTTCCTTAATAAAATACATTTTTTATTTAAAATAAAGGAGTCAATTTTTAAAAAATTTTTTTTATTTATTTATTTATTATTTTTACTTAATAATATTGGAAAAAAAAAAAATTACAAACAAGACATTTCATGTTAAAGTCTAAACTCTGCTGCAAAAAAATATATATATAATTTTCCTGAAAGTTCCAGCAAAAATGGCGCAAAACATGACGCAAAATGGGGAAAAATGGCCTGTCAACAGAGGGTGACAAAATCTCAAGTAGGCTGGCAATTAAAAGGGTTAATAGTACCTATGCATGTTGGGTATTGTTCTTTTCGGGGGACCTTGCGCTTTCAGACTTAGCTTGTTTTTTCTGGTTTGCATATTTATATTTTAGGAAAAGGTGTTTTTTATTCAGCTTTTTTATAAATTTTTTAGGGAAACCCTGCGCAAACAAAGAATTCTTTGAGGGATTACTTCCAGAAAGATGAGCCCACTACAACAAGCTGGGTACCCTTAGAAAGCTTAACGTGTGTACTTTCAGGGAATATATGGTTTATGGGGGATATTCCAAATGTCAAGGGTTGTTTTGGTTGAAAAATCGCAAGGTGCGCACTTTGTCTGCAGAGCTGAAATTTTCAAGTAAAATTACCGTTACGCACATGCTTTACTTTGGGGTGTTTGGCAACTCTTCCCTTGACAGTAGCTATGCATGTTGGGTATTGTTCTGTTCGGAGGATGTTGCGTTTTCAGATTAAACTTGTTTTTTCTTGTTTGTATATAGTTTTTTTAGGAAAATGTGGCTTTGATTCTGCTTTTTTATCCTTTTTTTAAGGGAAACTCTTTGCAACCAAAGAATCCATTGAGGGATTACTTCCAGAAAACTATGGCCACATCAACAAGCCTGGTACGCCTAGAAAGCCTGAGGTGTGTACTTCCAGAGAATATATAGTTTGTTGGGGGTATTTCAAATGTAAAGGGTTGTTTTTCTGAAAAAACTGCAAGGTGCGCATATTGCGTAGCACAGTTGTATTTTATCTGAAAATCCCCTAAAGCGCTGTTTCAGTTTGGGGGAGTCTCCTGGGCAGGAAAGGGTGTCTACCTATACATATGTGGTATCGCTGTAACCGGGAGAAATTGGGATTTCACACGCAATAAGATTTCATTGACAAACTTACATTTTTTATTACAAAAAAAACTACAATATGTAAAAATTATTATTTTTTTTTTTGCACATATTTCACCCAAAAATATTGAGAATACACCTAAAAAATGACAAACAAGACATTTCATGTTAAAGCCCAGACTCTGCTGAAAAAAACAATATATCATTTTCCTGGGAAATCCCTGGAAATCCCTTCAAAAATCACATTTGAACATGGGGAGCGCAAAATAGTGCAAAATGGTCTGGCAACAGAGTGTGACAAAAACTCCAGGTAGGCTGGCACTTAAAGGGTTAAGGGTTAAAAATACTTAAAAATTCCCCAAAAAATGGCATGGGGTCCCCCTTACCCATCATAACCAGCCCGGGACTGGCTATGCAAGGCTTGTAGTAACAGGGCGCAAGGGCCAGCTTTGGTGGCCCCTGGCCCTGCGGGCTACAAGCCCGCATAGCCCATGGCCACGGGCTCTTCTGCCCCCCCCCCCGAGCTTTGGGGAGGCAGGTAATTGGGGGTGCCGGGGGGTTAATGGCAAGTCACCCGCTAGCCGCTGGTGACTTGCCATCCCCGAGCCTTGTGAACTGGTATAGGGGTCTCATGGACCCCTTACCAGTTCATAATGGGTTAAATGTAAAAAAAACACCACACAGAAAAAAATATATTTTTTTTTAAACAAAAGACAAAAAAAAAAAAAACATTACAGACAGGGAAATCACGAATACAGTCCAGTGTGAGAGACACATGCATTATAAAAACATATTACAGCATACTCAAAAAGGTCTCGTGCACATTACAACCATATCAAACATGTCAAGTCATCCCCCCCATTAATATAGTTGAGACCTCCTCTTCCTGCAAATTCTCACATCCCTGTTATTCTAGTGGGCATTCAGGGAACTGGAGCAGTCAAGCAAACCACCTCCCACACCAAATAAAGGAGGGTGTGGCCCCCAACCACCTCTCCCCGATCCGCTATCCATGCTTCAACTTCACTACTGGAGGCCCATATGGTTTCAACTTCTCCTGGCTTCTTCCGGGGGGTAGATCAGATTATAATATTATCATGGTCTGGACAAATGGAACAAGACAATACGAAGGGAAGTTTTCCCTTGAGAAGGGGTACAGAAGAGGGGGGAAATGGAAGGGGGGGGGGGAGAGGGCACCTCATCGCAGCATCCCGGATCACCGGTCCCGGAGGGGGAGGGAGGGTGACGGAACAGGAGTGGGGCCCCGCGTGTCGGAAACCTCCAAATGCAATCCTGAATCCAATCTCCTACTGTGGGTTTAGATTCTGTTTTCCAGAATCTAGGGATCAAAACTTTTGCCGCATTGATCAAATGTCGTAGTATTGACTTTTTGTAGATTGGGATACTATGCGAGGAGTAATGTATCAACATAAGGGTCGGGGAACATGGAATCCGTAAGCCGGTAACTTCAGCCATAATTCCGGCAACACTGCTCCAGAATGGTTTAATCTTCGAGCACATCCAGAAAGTGTGGAAGAGTGAAGTGGACGAGGCTTCTGGGTAGAAAGAGGCTAAACGTTTTGGGGTATAATACCATCTTGACAGGTATTTATAATTTGTTTCCTGTACGTGGACAGAAATAGACGACTTATGAGCCAAAGTACAAATTTTCTCCCATTACTCATCTGTGAATGTCCTGGCTAGGTCCCTCTCCCACTACTTTCAGAAGGGGGGTCTGGCTCTTGTCCACCCTCTACTAGCTGATAGATCTGTGTGATCACTCCTCTCTCAGGGTCCTTTCTGGTGACCAAATCTTCAAATCCAGTAAGGGCGCGTCCGATTGCGGACTTAGGTCCCGTTTTCTGTAAAAAGTGCTGAAACAGTAGCAGGCACCAGGGGTCAAGATGCTGGTTGTTCCATGCTTCTCTGAGCTCTTCTATAGCGTGCCACTCTCTGTTTCTGATCAAGTCCCTTCCGCAAACTATCCCCAAACTCTCCCATCCTCCCCGGGATCGGGAACCCATCCCGGCCGGTAGGTCGGGGTTGTCGGTCACCGGGATCAGTGGCGATGGCCAGGGAGATATGTCCTCTCGTTTCCGCGCCCCCGAGTTTTCTACCGCAGCAATGTTGTTAAAGGCGCAGAGAAAGTGCCTACCCAGCACATCCAAGAAATCCTTATAATAAGCAATCGTCAGGCCATCTGGTCCCGGGCACCTACTATTCGGCGTGGCCTTCACTGCCTCAGTTCTTCCTCCGAAATTGGTTCCTCCAGTTGTGCTGCCGCATCTTCACTCAGTTTAGGCATCTCCGATTTCTCAATATATTGTCTTTTCCTAATTATATCTATCTTGGGGTCTCCCGCCACGCGTGGGCGCAGATTGTAAGTGTATGATAATAGTCCTGAAACACTTTCGCGATGTCCGCAGTGTTGTGCCGTTTCTGTTGTTGATCATCCACAATTGAGGCTATAAAGTGAAGGGACTGCTGTTTTCTAAGAGCTCTTGCAAGTAGCGTACCGCTTTTGTTTCTCCACTCATAATAAAAGCGTTTGCATCTCTTTATGGAGAACGTAGCTTTTTGTAAGAGTAAAGAGTTCAGTTGTTCTCTGCATGCCGTCAGTTCACGTAAAGTGTCCTGCATCTGGGCCACCTTATGCCTCTTTTCTAAGGTTTGGATCTGTTCAAGGAGTTGGTCTAGTTTTTCTTCTTTAGTCTGGATCCGTGCTGTATAAGAACTCCTCTTATTACCGCCTTATGGGCTTGCCAAACCATCATGGGAGATATCTTGTCTGAACAGTTTAGACAAAAATACTCAGAAAAGGCAGCTTGTACCGCTTGTCTCGTCACCGGATCTTTCAAGAGAGTCTCATTCAATCGCCAGGTCCAGGCGCCTTTCCTTTCTTCTCGAGTAGACAAAGCTATCCCAACTGGTCCATGGTCAGAAAGAGATGCCACCTCTATGGTAGGGTTTAGCACTCTTGTTAAACAATGGGATATGAAAAATACAATTCTGTGAAATACTCACCTGTAGAATTGGTATTATTTGTATACAGTACGTCCTGCTCCAGATATAGTACTTACACTTGGGGTTATCCTCCGCGAGATGGCGCTGCACTGCAGAGACATGCAAGACAGGCTCCTCCCGGCCCCTCAAATACCCGGGAACCTCCCACAAATCCCCAGCATTGAAAAGCAGTGAATAATAAGCCGGGATAATAAACCACCGAAACTGGTAACTATAACAATGGTAACAATCACCATACAGGGGATCCAGAATAATGCAAAAACCAGGGTGGGGTGGAGCAGGACGTACTGTATACAAATAATACCAATTCTACAGGTGAGTATTTCACAGAATTGTATTATTCTTAGTATACAGTACGTCCTGCTCCAGATATAGTACTTACACTTGGGACATCCAATAGCAGTGTCCATAAAATAGGGTGGGATCCCCAACGAAAACAACAACAGCAGACAGTTTAAAACCACTGGCACCTGCACAACCATGCGGCAAGACAGCATGAGCTGAGGCCCTAACATCAACCTTGTAAAACTTTGCAAAGGTATGAACAGAAGGCCAAGGTAGCGGCCTAGCAAACCAGGTCAACAGAATCCTGGAGCAGAAAAGCCCAAGAGGCACCAAAGCACGAGCAGAGTAAGAAGGAAGATTCTTCCCCTTGGAGGAATGGGCCTGAGTAACAGCCTGACAAATCCAATCGCTAACAGTAGACTTGGCAGAAGCCAAAAACCCTTTCCTAGGACCAGAAGGGACCATCCCATCCAAGTAATGACCAGGGCCAAAGCCGCCTAACTCCCGAAGTAGACAAGATCGGGCACATTCAGGATGGAGTGGCCGTAGGCTCAAAGGAACATCAGTTCTCCTAAGGATACAGTGACTACCAAGGAAAAAACTTCCAACACCTGTTCAAGGAATGCAGAACCCTTTCCTCAGGGTTGCTAGGAATAAGGCAGGAAGGAAGGACAACATCTTGAAACAATGAACATAAGACACCACTTTAGGTAGAAGATCCGGCTTCAGGCAGAACACCACCCATCCTGGTGATCTCAAAGAAAGGGGGCTAGATAGATAGAGCCGCACGCCAGACACACGTCTGACCAAAGTAACAGCCACCAGAAGGGCAACCTTGAGAGTAAGAACAGCCAGACAGTATCCTGAATAGGACCAAAGGGAAAAACCCTGAAAAGGCAGACAGAATCAAATACAAATCCCAACAGGGACCATAGGATTACATGGGGGACGCACCTGAATACCCCCGAAAGAAGTCTTAACCAAGGAAAACTGAACAAAAGACTTCTAAAGTAAGGCGGCCAGGGCAGAACCTGACCCATCAGAGTACTGAGTTGAAGAATCAACTCCAACTCATGCTGTAATAACTCTAGAGCCCTGGGAACCGAGAACGCCCGACAGGGAAGAGACCTAGACTCACACCAATCAATATGGGTATGCCATACCCTATAACAGAAGGAAGGGGAAGAAGAAGAAGCTTGCTCCTAGACTTCCCATAGTCTCAATCACCGAGACAGATAAGCCTGTCTCCATCAAGATGGATGTTTCAGCAGTCAGGCCGTCTAGGCCAGAGTCTGTAGATTGGGTGACGTAAAGGGGCCCTGAGTGAGCAGAGCTGGCACTCCTGGCAGAACGTACAGAAAATACTGCCCTCGGTACCACGTCTGCAAACTACACTTTACTAGGGCACCCGGGGGCCACCAGAATCACTGGTCCCCTTACCAGAGCAGTCTTGCGCAGAACCCTGCCTAGCAGGGGGAATGGAGAAAAAAAACATACAGAACCGAACGTCCAACCATGACGTTACTAAGGCATCCAGACCACGTCCAGAGAATCCTAGGACAGGGAAACAAGGCCGAGAGCTTGTGATAGTGACGGGACACAAACAGATCCACAACTGGTTGGATCCCATAGTGACACAGGGATTAGCACATCCTGTCGCAGAGGGACCCCCACCGGGGCGAATATCACTGATATGCAGGGAACATTGTCTCCACCCAGATTAGGATCATAGACACTTCCTGGAGGGTCCTCCTGCTCCAGGCCCCTCCAATAATTAATGTAGGACACTGTCGTCAGACAGACCGAGTGCCCCCAAACAGGCAGGCCCAGAAGAGGAGTAGTCAAGTGAGATAGAACCAACTGAAAACGCTCACTGTTTCAAACATTGATAGGTGTATGTGCCTTCCAAGGGCCCCACCTCCCCCAGAACCGCAGGGAGTTTCAGAAGAACCCCCCCCCCTTCAACCTGATTGGCATCCATGGTGACCGTTTCCAGGAAGGGGCAAGAAGGAACTGCCCCCAGACAGGTTCCTTGAGTTCATCCACTCCAAGAGGGACCTCCTTACCAGGTGGGAAGGCACACAGACCCTGCTCCAGGGATGCTGGATCCCTGCCCTGTATTAACAATAGAAGTCGCAGAAGGGCCCAAGGGGAACTGAGCATAAGGGACCTCTTCCGAGCAAGTCACCAACGGGCCCACCAGCTGCATCCCTGCCTGGTGAAGGGACCGGGACAGCAATAAGGGACTGAGCCCATGCGACCAGATTGTCCACTTTATTGCTGAGAAGGGAAGATTCTCGTTTAAACCGAATCCAGATTCATTCCTAGGAATGGAGTTACTTATTAAGGGGACAATGAGGACTTGGGGTGATTGATCACCCATCCAAATGACTCCCAATGGACACCACCAGTCAGGTATCCAACTTAGTCTGACGTAGAGACTGGGAAGTGAAAAAGGACGTCCAGGTAGGTCATCGCGCGGACGCCCCTTGGTCTCATCAGAAACATCACCCCCTTCAGGACCTGCGTGAGCACTCTGGGAGCTGAAGAGAGGCCAGATAACAAGGCCACAATTAGCAGTGTTGGACTTCCAACACGAACCTGAAGAGCCTCGGTGTCCTGAAGGCACAGGGATGTGAACATAAGTATCTTAGAGCTCCACAGACAGCAAGAAGCCCCCTGGGCGCAAGGCGCTGATGGCCCATCTCAGAGTTTCCATGCAGAAACTGCCTGTAATTGGAGAATTGCTGAGAACCTGTGAATCCAGAATGGGCCAGACTGACCCATCCTTTTGGGGGACTGTGGAAAGGTTGGTGTAGCGGCCCCTGCCTCTGCCTATTAAGACAATCTGCAAGTGACCCCTCAGACCCCGAGGCCTTGCACGGCCTGCGCCAGTACCTGAACAGAGGCAGGGATAATCTTGGGGGAGGCCGCGCAGCAAACTCTATCTTGCATCCGGAGGACACTACCTCCTGAATCCACCAGTATGAGGCGTGATGCCTTCTGACAAGAGCAAAGTGCCGCAGCTATCCCCTCACCCAGACGAGCGAGGGCGCCCCATCATGCTTGAAAGGGCTGGGTGGAAGATTTACGCTTAGCCTAGGGTGGAAGATTTAGGCTGCCTGTCTGCAGCTCCCGGGGCAGGAGTCTGCGCGAGTCCCCGCGAAGGACAGCCCTGGTTCTTGTTTAACACTATGGTAGGGAGGGGTGCCCCTACCCTTAGGGGGCCGAGACGGCCGCCTGCGTTGCGGTGACTTACCCTTCTTACCAAACAGGTCTAGATGGGCCCCTAACAGGCGTAGCCCTCTAAAGGGAAGCCCAGTAAGAGTATTTTTAGAAGCATCATCAGCACCCCACTGTTGCAGCCAGACCAAGCGACATATAGCCACCACAAGGGCAGAAGTTCTTGCACACATTTTAATGGTGTCATCCAACACTAATAGGATACATTTTACAAACATATCACAACTGGAGAGTGCATTAAACACATCCCAGGGGAGATCATCGGGGCAACGAGCAAGCATCTTGCTAATTAGAGTTCTAGAGGCCACGGAAGTAATAGCCGCGGCACAGACCGGGCGCAGCGCCATCCCTGCACAAGAAAAGGCGCGGGAGGCCAGCAGATCAATGCGCCGGTCCACATCATCCTGAAGGGTAGTTTAAGCAGGGGCTGCAATAAAGGGGGGTTAGGAACCCCTATGATCGGGGCATCCACCACGGGGGGGGGGGGGGGGGGGACCAACAATTAACCACCTCAGGGGGGAAAGGGTACTTCCTATCCCAGTCCCCAGGGACCCCTGGCAGTTTACTGGGGCACTCCCATTCCTTGAGCACAAGAGTCTGGAAATGTGCCTGCTCCAGGAATTCCAGACGTGCTGTTGCTGTATGGAAACGCTCCCCTCTCTGCTTGGGAGCCTCACCAGGGAGAGAGATAGCCAGAACCTCAAAGACCTTAATCAACAGATCATCAGTGTCACTCTGGGCCCAGTATTCATGGACAGAATCGCCATGACTCCCCGGCCCATCAGATGAGCCTGAGTCAGAGAAGAGCTCTCCTTCCTCAGAAGGGGTATAACCACACCGAGTAGTAAACTCCTCAGTTCCCATAGGGAAAACAGTAACATGAGGCGTCAAGTTCCGCTTCTTACCAGGGCCCTTGCGCTCTGACAACCTCGCAATAATCTGTTCAGCTGTAAGCCGTCTAGAAGACACAACAGGCTGCGAATCCCCACTTGTATGCGACTCAGCAGGAGTGAGGTTTAAGCATGGGGAGATAGGCGAATTGAAACGAGGTGCAGCCACTGGCAAGCCTGATTGCAGAGCCAGTGCTTACTCGGCACAGGGTACGCAGACCCGTGCCCTGTCAGCATCAGCATGGGGTTGTCCCCACGCTATACACTGCCGGCCTTGTCCCAGGGGGACCCCGGTCACATAATTCTGAGATGTCTCCATTTGGTGATTATTTAGGCTCAATATGCTAGCAGGGATTGACGCTATAAGCAACCCTGGATGCCCCAAAGACCCGCTAGAGATTTTAGTGGGAGAATTTTACAAGGCCCGCTATCAAATACACCGGGCCGGGAGAAGCCAATGGTGTTCACCAGTCTGAAAGACACAAAGAGAAAAGAATGGTGTCAGAACCGAAACACTACAATGAGTATAAGCCGCCCGAGAGGGAACTTACGGACCATGGCAAGCAGGAACGTCCCACACGAACAGACAATATTGCGCCAAGTACCTCGAAGGGCGGGCCAGAGCAAGCCATGACGCGGAGCGCACCAGAACAGGCCCCGCCCTCCCGAAGAGCGCAAAGTCCAACTTCGGCCAATGAGGACACAGAGGTGTCTGAGGTAACGGCGCCGCCCGGCGCGGAACATCCAACGAAGGAAAAAACGCGCGCAGCGGCGGCAGTTATACGAGTAAAACACAAAAAGGCGCGGAGGCTGACACCATATATATAAAAGTCCAAAGACAGACTAAGTGCCATATACGTGACAATCATACACAGACACTACAGGCACCCCCCCCCTTTCTTCCCCCCTGAACTACGGGGGGAACGAGGGAGGATGTCCACCCTTTGTACAGGGCCCACCGCTACACGGGGCATGGACAATAATGCGGGAGGGGCATCCCCTAGAGGCTCACCATCAGCCTAAACCGCCTACCCTTTGGTGGGGGACTGTGGTGGAGCATGGCTCCATAAGCACGCATGGTGCTGCCTACCTTCACCCGACCAGCGCAGCCCAGGCTGGGAGGCACATCACGAGGAAGACGGGTGGGAATAGTCCAACAGGGCCGCAGGCTTTAATAGCCCCCGCTCACCTGCGAGAGAGTGATACTTCATGTCTTCGCAGCCGGCACTGCAGAGAAATCTGGGGATTTGTGGGAGGTTCCCGGGTATTTGAGGGGCCGGGAGGAGCCTGTTTTTGCATGTCTCTGCAGTGCAGCGCCATCTGGCGGAGGATAACCCCAAGTGTAAGTACTATATCTGGAGCAGGACGTACTGTATACTAAGAATATATAGTCTAATCTCGCATATGTGGAATGGGTCGGCGAGAAATGTGTGTAATCTCGGCCTGTGGGGTTGAAGATCCTCCAGATATCGCATAGCTGCATTTTATGGAGCGCTTGTCTCACTTTTCTCAGTCCCCTATAAGGAATGGAGGACTTGCCCGAGGAAGAGTCAATAAGCAGGTCTAAGGCGATGTTTAAGTCTCCTCCCAAAAGAATGTTCCCTTCCCGAAAATCACTTAATTTGGAGAGAAACTCCACCAGGAAATCCACCTGGCCTTGGTTAGGAGCGTACACAGATGCCAGGGAAAACCGTTCTCCTCTGATCATTCCCTTGACCATAATATACCTCCCATCCTCGTCTCTGGACGACTCTAGGTACTGGAATGGGATGTCCCTGGATAACAAAATCGCTACGCCTTTGGATTTAGAGGTGGGAGAGGAGCTCATGTATGACTGCGGGAAGTGTCTAGGAGAGAGTTTCGGAGAGGCTGCTCCTCTGAAGTGAGTCTCCTGAAGGAGAACAATTTGAGCCTTCATTCTCTTTAGTTTCGGCACCACCGCAGATAGCTTTTCCGGAATATTAAGTCCTCTGCAATTAAGGGACACCATTCTCATCTACGATCCCCATGAGTCCCGGGAACTCCCACTCGCCGCCCCCCGCCAACCCCCCCACCGACACCGGGTCCATAGATCGCGCGGGTGAAAGCAAGAGAACCCCTGTTGTCGGGTCAGAGAGATTAAGGAATGTAGGGAAAATAGAATAACAAAGAGCAAGGAAATGAAAAAGGGTGGGATAAGGGGGAAGGGAGAAGATACACTAAGAAAACACCAAAACAACAAACACAAACGAAAGTCCGGAAACAGCCCTTTATCTCCGGGCTTCTAGAAAGATTCTAGTAACCACCCTAGGATAGGGGGTTGAACTCCACACTTCCCGGGGGACTTCCGGAAATCGCCCCGAAGCAATGTCTGGAGCTCTGGGGGGGAATGTGGAGGCCAAGTGAAGAACTAAATTATTCAAAGGATCTCTACGGTTCTTCCTAACACTGCTGGCTCCCCCAAGTCCCTTTGAATGTATTAACTGGTAGGCAGCAGCAATTAGGCCTCTAGGCGCTTAATCATATATTCAAGAAATAACCAACTTGCCATTAACACATATAAACATTGCATAAAATTGAAACCTATGAAACATAACCTATCGAACATAGCGTCCCCAGAGGGACCACGTCGCATATTCTTTCTTGGGTCCTGGGACGGCACCCCCAGGGCCAATCCCCCAGCCACTCCCGCCCAGTAGAGAGCCGGGCAAGCTAAGCCCCCCAAGGGAAGGGACCGCCCCCAAGGAGCACTCAGTCACTCCCGTCCACGCCATCTGGACTGTATTTATTCCACTTCGCCAGGGGGGGAGCGGGGAACGTGTCAGATGTGTGGGCGGGCCCGACAGAGCCGGAGAGGAGGGCATCAAGGGGCCCAGCCGCCCCCAGGGGGGGGGCGCCAGCCGTCCACTGAGGACATAGGCAACAACTAACGGGTCTGCCCCTCCAAACTAAAAACCAAACACTCACAGTACCAGCTCCGAGGAGCCCAAGTGGGGTCCCCTAAGTATTCATGTTGGACCGTGTCCAATATCCGGTTCCGCAACCCACCGCCCCTGGGAGAGAGGTCACCCCCTCCGGCCGCCCACCCCCCCCCCCCACCGCAGGGCGACGCCTCGCCGACCGAAGCCCACATCCCCCGGCCCACCCCGCAAACCCCACAAAGGGGGGGACCTGGAGAGTGGCTGCGGGCGGCAATTCAGTGCAAGTTCACCACGGGACAGCCCAAGACCGGCGGAGGGGGCCGAGACATAAGAAATCCTGACCCCCCCCCCCGCAGACCCACCACAATTGCAACTGTTCAGCGACATTTTCAAAACACAACATAAAACCAAATATAGGAAGTAGGAAAATCTCAAGTTAGCTATAGAGACAAGTATAACTTTAATCTAGTCGTAACATTGTTGGCTACATACGGGTTGTCCCAGCACAGCGGCATTCACTCCGCTGCTATTGGAACTCGTCTACCTTCTTGCACCTGCTCGGGTGGGTCGGCCCGCTGTCTGCGATGTCTCCTCCGTATTCGCTGCGGACGCGGATCTCCACCGTGGTCCAACTCCCACTCCAACCAGTTCGATACCGCGATAGGGGCCACATCCAAGAACTCAATTCTGGTAGCTGTGCCGAAGATTTCAGCACAAAGTTCCTCTGCTCCTTCCGGACGATTAGTTGGAACGGGTGGCCCCACCGGTAGGTTGCTCCGTGACGTTGTCCAAGAGTGGTCTCAGTAACCTCCTCATCTGCAAAGTCCTCCCGGAGAGATCTGGCAGTATGGTGACATTAGCCCCTTCCACCATGATCGGACCTTTATTCCAGGCTCTCTGCATGATCGCGTTCTTAAGCTGGTAAGCCCATCCCTCGGTCTGGTCGGATCTTCTGCAAAGCCCATCCCTCGGTCTGGTTGGATCTCTTTGCCTGGGACCCAGAGCCCGATGAACCCTGTCGATTTCAATATGGTCAGTGGTGGGGCGGTCCAAGAGGTCATTGAGAATTCCACTAACTGTTGCTTTTAGATTCGAGGGGCCTATTGACTCCGGGATGCCCCTAAGCCGAATATTGTTGAGGCGCTTCCGGTTTTCATGATCATCTTGTTGCAGCTGTAGATGAGTGAGCACCCGTCTCATGGCATCCCGTTCCTGTTCTAGTGCCTCAACTCTTGCTTGTAGGTCTACTTGTGTGGTTTTATTAGCATCGACTCTACTAGACAACTCCCCTATTGAGTTTTGCATGGATGTGATTTCCCTACGGAAAGCACCTTCCATCCTGGATATGTAAGATTCAAAGTCTGCCTTAGATGGTAGCGTTTTGAGAACTTCTGTCATGTTAACTCTAACCGACTCTGCTATAGCAGCAATTAGGGAACGGGGTAAAACTTCTCTCAGGGTTTCCCACGTTACAGATTCCACTGGCCCTCTGCTCGTCGAGGGCCCCCACAAGCCGCCAAGGCTTTCTGGTGAGAAATAGTGATGGGATCTCGGGGGGGAGACCCCAGGATCATTCTATTAGCACTAGGAGGGCTTCCCACCCCCCCTGGTGAGGATATCCGGCTTCCTGTGTCTCGCTCACCCCGTGTATCACAAAGGGCTACTGGGAAGTCCCCCCATTCCAGGGCTCTTCCAGGCTCAGTCTCCCACGGCCCTTCCGAATTCTCTCTATGATGTACTAACGCAGTTACAGAGCTGTTGGCAGGAGAAACTGCAGCTCCCTCTATCACAGGCACTGCCATGATGTTGCTGCAGAACTGTGACACTTGCTGGCTGTGCTCTGTTTCCCCTCCCAGCCCCAAAGGTGATATCTCCTACCTGAGAGGGTCTCAAGTAGGGTTCCCCTGTAATGTAGGGCTCCATCAGCTGTATGGCACTGGGGTCTTGCACGGTGGGAGCGGCTCTCATCTCCTCCACGCTGCCTGGCTTACTGCCAGCCGCCTCCTCCTCACGTTCTGTGTTGTCCGGCCTCAGGGAGAAGGACACTGCTGCTCGCCGGGGCCCATCGGGGTTCTGATCCCCCCCTCGCAGGTATATGCTGCTGCGCAGCTCGGGGAGACTGCTTGTCGGCAGCCCGCTTCTCCCCGCCGCCCGGAACACTGACAGTTGTCTCGTGTGCTCCGCGCAACCCGGCCTCATACCTGATGTCATGTTCGGCCGTTGGGGTCCCCCGGGGGGGGTCCACCGGGGCTCCGCCCCCCCCCCCCCCCCCGCAGATACAGGCTGCTGCACGGTCCCGGGAACTTGTTCGGTGGCCAGTGTCTCCCTGCCACCCTGCACGAGGTCAGCCGTCTGTCCGGTCCTAGACAGGGTGACCTCGCCCGGATCTGGGGTCCATCAGGGCTCCGATCGCCCCCTGCAGGTTCGTGCTGCTGCGGGGCCGGGGGGACCCGCCCGGCGGCGGTACAAGTCATATCGTCACCTGACACGCTGCCAACCATCCCCTCCACAGTCTCCGCGCTGACCAGCTGCATAATCGGTGAACACCGCCCGCTGTTGCAGTCCATCGGAACTGGTTCCCCTCCTTCCCCGGTCATCCATCTCAGGTAAAGATCGCCGTGTAGACTCGGTGGGGCGGGGGTCATGCTCGCGGGAGACCTTGCTTTAGCCGCCATCTTGCTAGAAGACGGGGGCCTCCGATCCTCGGGCCCCACCGCTTCAAAGAAACGTGGTAATGGGGGGATTCTGCTGGCGTCTGGACGATCCCCTCGTCTTCTTCTTCTTGGACATCACCAAAGTTAGCTGCTGCACTGTTATATATCCTGCTTTTTAGGGGATTTTGTGGGGAGCCTCGTGCCTACACGTCCTATCTCTCCATTAGCAAGCCACGCCCCTCCCCAGAAAAAAATATTTTATTCGTTTTTTTTTTAAAATACTTACCTCCCATCCATGGAGCACTGTGTCCCTTGACAATCACTGGCTTCTGCTAACCTGCTGGAAGCCTTTTATAGCTGCTGGGTGAAAGAACATAAGGGGTTAACTAAAAAAAAAAAAAAAAAAACTACAGAGTCCCCCCTCCCAGCGGGGGGACCCCATTTTTTGGGGAATTTTAAGGGTTAAAAACCCTTAAAAATCCCCTAAAAAAATGACATGGGGTCTCCCTTACCCGAAGTAACCAGCCCGGGACAAGCTATGCAGGGCTTGTAGGAACAGGGCGCAGGGGCCAGCCTTTGTGGCCCCTGGCCCTGCAGGCTACAAGCCCACATAGCCCATGGCCACGGGCTCTTCTGCCCCCCCCTGAGCTTTGGGGAGGCAGGTAATGGGGGTGCTGGGGGTTAATGGCAAGTCACCTGCTAGCCGCAGGTGACTTGCCAGCCCCCAGTCTTGTGAACTGGTATAGGGGTCTCGTGGACCCCTTACCAGTTCACAAGGGGTTAAATGTATAAATGAAGACAATGACACAAGAAAAAAAGCAATTCTGTGAGTACACACCTGTAGAATTGTTTTTGTTCTTGCATGGCACGGCCTGCTTCGGTATTCATAACAGTTGGGTTATTCCGCCACAAGGTGGTGCAGTGGTACTGCAGAAAGCTGTGGCATCTCCCTGCCCCCTATAAAAACGGGATCAACCATAGAGTTCCCAGTGTAGACAAGCAGTGAGACAAGAAGCCGGGAGAGAATAAATGTAAAAAAATGTAAAAAAGGGTAAAAAAAAAAAACCCCAATAAACTTGGAACAATCACCATAAAGAGGCAACCAAGAATAACGATAACAAGGGTGGGTCGAAGCAGGCCATGCCATGCAAGAACAAAAACAATTCTTCAGGTGAGTACTCACAGAATTGCTGTCTTCTTTACTGCATGGCAAGGCATGGCCTGCTTCGGTATTCATAACAGTTGGGACATCCAAAAGCAGTGTCCAAAAATAGGGTGGGATCCCCAATGAGTAACAGCCAGTAGTTCAAGTCACTACCGCCTAAAGCACCGTGCGCCCAAAAGCAGCATCAGCTGAGGCCTTAACATCAACCTTGTAAAACTTGGAAAAAGTATGAACAGAAGACCAAGTAGCGGCCTTGCAAACTTGTTAAACAGAAGCTTGGTGCTGAAAAGCCCAAGAAGCACCAATAGCACGAGTGGAATGAGCAGTAATTCTAAAGGGAGGTTCCTTCCCCTTAGCAGAATAGGATTGAACCACCGCCTGACGGATCCACTTTCTGATAGTGGATTTAGCCAGAAGTGAGAACAAAAAGAGCATCAGATTTCCTGAAAGGCTCAGTAGCGACCAAATAAAACATCAGAGCCCTGACCACATCCAGAGAATGCAGTGTCCGCTCCTTGGAATTAGCAGGATTAGGACACAATGAAGGCAAGACAATGTCCTGATTGAGATGAAAGGCAGACACCACCTTAGGCAAGAAATCCGTCTCAAGCCGAAACACCACCTTATCCTGATGCCTCTCAAAATAAGGAGGTTTGATGGAAAGCGCCGCCAGCTCAGAAACTCGCCTTACAGAAGTGATAGCCACCAAAAAGGTTACCTTAAGAGTCAGAATAGGCAAAGCAGCCTCACGAATAGGCTCAAAAATTGTTTATAAATTGGGATGACGTAGCTGTACCTGAGTGAGAAGATCTGGATCCCTGGGCAAGACGTACTGGTCTACTGCCAACTGCACAACATCTGCAAACCACACCCTTCTTGGCCAACAGGGGGCCACCAGGATGACTGACACCCACTCCTGGGCAATCTTACGCATGACCCTGCCCAGTAGAGGGATCGGAGGGAACACATAGGGAAGCCGAAACTCCGTCCAAGGCATTGCCAGTGCATCCGTGGCGAAGGCCAGAGGATCCTGTGACAGGGAGACAAACCTGGGAAGTTTGTGACGGGACGCAAACAGGTCCACATCCGGCTGACCCCAGCGGTGACACAGGGAGGATAACACCTGGTAGTTGAGGGACCATTCCCCCAGACGAGACGTCCCCCTGCTCAGGGAGTCCGCCACTTGGTTCTCCACCCCCGGAATGTTTACCGCTGAGATGCAGGGGACATTCTCCTCCGCCCAAGACAGACACTTCCTTGAAGGCTCGCTTGCTCCGAGTCCCTCCCTGATGGTTGATGTAGGCAACCGCCGTCTGTCAACCGCCGTCCCCCCAGATGGTTCCTTTAGTCCAGCCACCTTGAGAGGGACTGTCTGGCCAGAGGAGACAGAGCAAATTCCTGATCCAGGGACACAGGGTCCCGATCCTAAACTGACAAGAGGTGCAACTGAAGAGGTCTCATGTGAAACTGCCTCGAAGGAGGACACCATCAGGCCCACCAACTGCCTCCCCTGATGGATGGAGGGATGAGGACACGACAGCAGAGCCCGAGCCTGCAGCTGAAGACCCTCCACCTTCTGCTGAGGAAGGAACACCTTGATCTGAGAGGTATCCAGAGTCATGCCCAGAAAGGATCTCACCAAGGACGGGGACAGAGGAGACTTGGGATAGTTGATCACCCAGCTTGTTGACTCTAGAGTGGATGTCACCATCTGAGTGTCCTGCTCGGCCTGAGGAAAGGGCTTGGCCACAATCAGGATGTCGTCCAGGTAAGGAATGATGCGTATGCCCTGGTTCCTTAGCAGAGCCATCACCCCCGCCAGTACCTTGGTGAACACCCGAGGCGCCGAGGTGATACCGAAGAGTAGAGCCACAAGCTGGTAATGCTGATCCTGCAGCTCGAACCTTAGAAATCTCTGATGACCTGGGAAGATAGGCGCATGAAGATACGCATCTTTGATGTCCACAGTGGCCATGAAGTCGCCCGGGCAAGGGTACTGACAGCAGAGCGTAGCGTCTCCTTACGAAAATGCTTGAATCTGACAAATTTGAGGCCCATTCTGGACCTGAAGGGCCTCAACAGAAAGCCGTCCTTTTTGGGGACCGTGAAAAGATTGGAATAGTACCCCTGACCCCGTTCTTGATGGGGCACCTGACAAAAGACTCCTGACTCCAGCAGGCATTGAACCGCCAGAAGCAACCCTTGAGCAGACAGGGGGTTTAAAGACATTCGGGATCTGATGAATCTTGGGGGCGGCCAGGCTGCAAACTCTATCTTGTAACAGGAGGACACTACTTCCTGAATCCACCGGTCTGAGACGTGAAGCCTCCAGACGTGAGCAAAGAGCCGAAGCCGCCCCCCCCACCCAGATTGGTGAGGGCGCCCCTTCATGCCTGAGGGGGGAGAGGCCTGGGCTTGGGAGAGGGTTTGGGCTTGGAACTCCAGTAGAGACCGGGACGACCATGGGATCTGCCACGGCCCCAAGAATCTCTGCAGCCACTAGAGAGGAGGGAGCCACGGCCTCCTCTGGGAGCACGAAAGGAAGAGAGGGGGACGGAGGACCCCCGAAAGGGCCGAGACTGCCACCTACGCTGAGGTAGCCTGCCATCCTTGGCTAGAACATCAAGACGCTCCCCAAATAGCCACAGCCCCGCGAAGGGGAGTCCAGTGAGAGCTTTCTTAGAAGCAGCGTCAGCTGCCCACTGACGTAACCAAACAGAGCGGCGCATAGCCACCAAGAGCGCAGAGGCCCTACCACTCAGCTGCACAGCATCATCCATAACAATAAGGATAAAGGCCACAAAATCAGAGCAAACCAAGAGAGTCCTATACTCCTTCCCCCCCGCTACGATTCGTAGTGCCATCAAGGAGAAGCTTGAGCAGTTTCTTAAGGACAATAGCTGTAAAGGCAGCTGCACAGGCCAGGCGCAATCCAGCCCCCACACAGGTAAAGGCATGGCAGGCCAACTGATCCATGCGCCGGTCCTCCATGTCCCTCAGGGTGGTAGTGTCAGGTGAAGGCATGACCGAAGTATTGGACAAGCCTAGTACGGAAGCGTCCACTTCAGGGTGAAAAGACCACCTCTTAACAAGATCAGCAGGAAAGGGATACTTCTTATCCAAACCCTTGGGCACAGCGGGCAGCCCGTTAGGATGTTCCCATTCTTTAAGCACCATAGTGGTGAAATGTCCCTGCTCAGGGAACTCCAGACGCTGTTTACTAGGACGAAACAGCTCACCCAGTTTCCTTTTAGCCTCCACAGGGGCAGCAATGTGTAAAATTTCAAAAATGTGAGACAGCAAATTATCAGTGTCCTCAGGATACCATGAATCCTCCCCAGAATCAGGGTCACTATCACAACCCTCCTGCTGGTCCCCAGAGGCGTCAGAGTCCTGGAGCAGTTCCCCTTCCCCTAGGGAATAACGTCCAGTAGTGACATCAAATTCCTCATACTCCTCTGTATAGCGTGAGGAAGTGGAAGTCAGGTGCCGCTTCTTGCCAGAGGCCTTCCTAGGAATAGCTGCTTCTGAATATTGGCCACACAAATTGCCAGATCAGACTGTGACCCCCTGCTAGCATCCCCCTCACTAGGAGCTAATTGCAGCAGTGGGGAGGTAGGTGATGCCGAAGGGGGCGCAGAGCTGGGAAGCGATGCAGGCAAACCAAGCTGGAGTGCAAGGACACTTTGAGCGCACGGCACGCACACCATGACATCATTGCTGATAGGGGATACCCTGCACATGGAACACAGCCGGTATTGCCCCGAAGGATCCCCGAGCACGCCATCCCCAGAAGCCTCCATATGGTGATTAACACAGGCGCAATAGGCCAGCACTGGGTAAAGGCTAATATAAAAGCCACCCGGGATGCCCCCAGATAAGCAAAAATGGGTGGGGGGATGAGGGGGAGGAAGGAGTAGAGCTGGGAGAAACCACAACCCACTGGTATCCCGCCTGAAAGACATAAGTAAAAACGACACATGAGCATCGCGCAGCACATGGCCCACGAAACCAATAAGAAAAAAAACCCCAAGGGGGACTCACGGACCAAGGACACTGCAGGGTCACCAAGGCACAGACCGCAGGATGAAGCGAAACACCGGAGAAAACAGCGCTGCAGCCCAGAAGGGATAAATCCAGACGCGCAGCTAATCCAAAATGGCGGCGGCAGAGGTACCTCAAGGGGCGGGCCGCGGGTAGACGATGCGATATGTGTCATTCCCAGCACCCCCCCCCCCCCCCCGAAGAGCGCGAAAAATACCATTTTGTGAGTACTCACCTGAAAAATGGATATTGTTGGTGTGCCACACACCCCGCTTCACCTTTAATATTCTTCACGATTGGGTTACTCACCGCCAGGTGACGCTGTTGCAGAGAGGAAGTCTTGTAACGAGCCCTCTTCCGGCCTATATATACCTGGTGCCTCCCATTTATCACCAGTGTATTAAAAAGCAGAAAGACAAGGTACCAGTAATTTAACGGTAACCTCAAAATAAATCAAAATAAATAAAAGCTTCACCATATAAAGGATTCGGGATACCGAAAAGGGTGGGAGTGAAGCGGGGTGTGTGGCACACCAACAATATCCATTTTTCAGGTGAGTACTCACAAAATGGTATTATTCTTGGTGTGCCACACACCCCGCTTCACCTTTAATATTCTTCACGATTGGGACATCCAAAAGCAGTGTCCACAAGGGATGGGCATCCCAAGGCAAGGTGAAGCATAACTTAAATGACTGCAGTCTGCAGAACTTTGCGGCCAAAAACAGCATCTGCTGAGGCTCGCACATCAACTTTGTAAAACTTAGAAAAAGTATGAACCGAAGACCAAGTGGCGGCCTTACAAACTTGTTCAACAGAAGCTTGGTGCTGAAAAGCCCAAGACGCTCCAACGGCGCGAGTAGAATGAGCAGTGATACGAAAAAGGGGGAACTTTCCCCTTAGCAGAATAGGCCGCAGTAACGGCCTGACGTATCCATTTGCTAATGGCAGATTTGGCTGGTGCCAAACCCTTCTTAGGCCCACAGGGCACAACAAAAAAGGCATCCGTCTTACGAAAAGGAGACGTGATAATCAAGTAGTACTTAACACAGCGTACTACATCCAAACAATGCAAAACCCTCTCTTTGTCATTCTTAGGATTAGGACACAAGGAGGGAAGAACAATATCCTGATTCAAATGAAAAGCAGAAACAACCTTAGGAAGAAAGTCTGTCTTGAACCGAAAGACCACTTTATCCTGATGCCTCTCAAAGTAGGGCGCCTGGATAGACAAGGCCGCCAACTCCGAGACACGCCGGACCGAAGTGATAGCTACCAATAAGACAATCTTCTGAGTCAGGGTAGACAAAGCAATATCTTGCAGAGGCTCAAAAGGAGGAGCCTGCAGAGCAGAAAGAACCAAATTCAAATCCCAAACCGGGAGTAATGGTTTCCTGGGAGGCCGCACATGTGTAACCCCCTGGAAAAAAGTTTTAACTAAAGGATAAAGCGCAAAACGCTTTTGAAAAAAGATAGAAGGCAGAAACTTGCCCTTTCAAAGTACTTCGCTGAAGACCAGAGTCCAGCCCAGATTGTAAAAACTCCAGAATCCTGGAGACCGAGAAGACCCTACAAGGAAAGGATCTAAACTCACACCAAGCGATATAGGCTTTCCAAGTCCTATAGTAGATGATAGAAGAAGACCTCTTCCGGGCACTGATCAAAGTCTTAACGACTGAGTCAGAAAGACCCTCCTCCTTCAAGATGGAGGTTTCAGCAGCCAGGCCGTCAAACCCAGCGCTGGTAAATTGGGGTAACACAACCGACCCTGAGTGAGCAGATCGGGCCGAAGAGGCAGAACGCAGTCTCTCCCTGATGATTGATGTAAGCAACCGCTGTTCGATTGTCTGAACGCACCTGGACCGGAAGGCCCAGAACGTGAAGAGTCAGGAGAGCAAGCACCCGACGGATGGCTCTCAGTTCCAGAACATTGATGGGTAAGTGGGCCTCTTGAGGTCCCCACTGCCCCTGGAACTGAAGCTCCTTCCAGAATCCGCCCCATCCCGAAAGACTGGTGTCCGTGGTGACAATTTCCCAAAGAGGGGTCAGGAAGGACCTGCCCCTCACGAGATTGGCCGAGACCAACCACCACTGGAGGGACTGCCGGACCCGGGAGGACAACTGGAAGGGCTGATCCAGCGACCGAGGCTGCCGGTCCCAGGACGCCAACAGATAAAGCTGAAGCGTCCTCGTGTGAAATTGAGCAAAAGGAACTGCCTCGAAAGAGGCGACCATCAACCCTACCAGCCCCATCCCCAGACGGAGGGACGGCCGAGGATTGGAAAGTAGCCAACTCCTGAATTTTGGACTGGGGGAGAAACACTCTGTGTTGATGAGAGTCCAACGGCATCCCCAGAAAGGACACCACCCTGGCCGGAGCGAGGGAGGACTTGGGGAAGTTGATCACCCAACCAAAGCTTTCCAGCGTGGAGACCACCATCCTGGTGTCTGTCTCCGACTGATTGAGCGACGGAGCCATGATGAGAAGGTCGTCCAAATAAGGTACGACCCGAATGCCCCGAGACCTGAAAATGGCCATCACCCCTGCCAGCACCTTGGTAAACACTCTTGGAGCCGAGGTAAGGCCAAACGGAAGTGCCACGAATTGAAAATGCTGATCTTTCATCACGAATCGAAGAAAACGTTGATGAGCGTGGCAGATGGGAACATGAAGATAAGCATCCTTGATGTCTATGGACGTCATGAAGTCCCCTGCCGAAGGGAACCGACGGCCGTACGCAAAGTTTCCATACCAAATGGATGAACTTGTTGAGTAATTTCAGGTCCAGGATGGGACGAACCAACCCGTCCTTTTTGGGGACTGCGAAAAGATTGGAGTAGAAACCGAGGCCCATCTCTAAGCGCGGTACCGGCAGGATGACCGCCATTTCGAACAGATTCTTTACAGACGCCAGGAGCCCCTGTGCGGCCAAAGGATCGATGGGCACCCGAGACCGAAAGAACCGTGAAGGAGGGCGAGACTCGAATTCCAGCTTGTAACCGGACGACACTACCTCCCGGATCCATCTGTCCGGAATCTCCTGGTCCCAAACCTGGGAGAAGTGTCGTAATCATCCCCCCACCCGCACGGGTGAGGGCAGCCCCTCATTGTTGAGCGGGCTTACCGGCAGGCTTGGGCTTGGTGCCCCAGGACTGTGCGGGGCGGCCACGGTCCTTCCCCCGAGTCCAACCTGCACCTCTGGTAGCGGGAAAGGAAGCCCCCCTACCCGCTCTGAATCCCCGAAAGGAAGGCCTACCAGAACTTGCCCCCCGAAAGGGACGACGAGACCTCTTACGTTGCGGCATTTTACCACCTTTCGCAACTGAATCAATTTTATCACCAAACAGTCGCAATCCCAAAAAGGGGAGAGCTGTGAGCACCTTTTTAGAAGCTACGTCCGCCGACCACTGGCGCAGCCATACTGCCCGACGAATAGCCACCAGCATTGGCGCTGTCTTGCTACTCATAGCCAGCGCATTGTCCTGAGCGGACAGAACATAGGAAACATAGGAAATAAAAGACTCACACTGCCTGAGCAGTAAACTCCTTACAAGTGGGATCAAGATCCACACACAGATCCTGAATTACAGATCTAACCGCCAATAGAAGAAGCGCCGAAGCACACACCGGCGCATCGTTGACCCGGCATAAATAAAACCATGGCGAGCGTACTGGTCAATCCGACGATCCTCACCATCCTTAAGGGCAGTGGTCTCAGCAGACTGCACCATAGCCGTGCTGGAGAGCCCTAGCACAGGGGTATCGACGTGAGGAGGAACCGACCAGAGCTTCACCAATTCTGGCGGAAAGGGATAACGTGTCTCCCAACTGGAAGGAATTCTAGTTAACCGCGTGGGATGTTCCCATTCCCTAAGCACAACCCTCTCAAAGTGGTGTTGTCTGGGAAAAACCAAACGCGGCTGAGGCACATTAAACAACTGACCCTTAGGCAGGGTGACAGCCTCAGGCTGATCTAAATTCAAAATTTCAAACATTTGAGCCAGAATGGAGGGGGTGTCAAGGGAAACCCCCGCAGACAAATCGCCAATAGCATCAACCTCAAGCTGATCTGCAGGCTCATCTGACTCCACCAGGAATTCTCCCTCCTCGTCCAGGGAGCAATCGGACCAATCTACAGGCTCACATACTTCATCCTGTGAAGCCAGAGGTACAGGAGAAAGGTGCTTCCGTTTCGCAGTGGCCTTTAACCCTGCTTTAACGGAAATTATCTTCTCGAGGTTGGCTAACCGCGCAGACACCTCGGATTGCGAATCCCCACCTTTGACAATGTCACACGGGGTCCGGAACAGGGAGGGAGGGGTAGGGGATGATGGAAGTTGCGAAGAGCCAGCAGCCGGAGCAACGGACTGACGCCCAATATTCTGCCTTGCACAAGGAATGCATACAATAACATCGCCTGGGAGCGGAGTCCCACAGCCTCCACACACCCTAGATGTCCCAGAAGAACCATTTCCGGTATTATCGGAAGCCTCCATATGGTGATTTATGGTATTCGCAAAATCCTGGGTTTAAGGCATAAGCCACCCGGGATGCCCCTTTATGTTAATGTCCCGGGAGGGAGGATTTAATTTATAATAAAGATCCCCTAAAATAAAAGTATAAATAAATATATATATATATTTTGGCAACATGCAACATAACATACAAACACAGCACCAGAGTGCTTTGAAGAGGCAAAGAAAACTGGCCTCTGATTTTCCTCCTTTTTTTTTTTTTAAATAAAAGTATTTCTCCATTAAATATTTTACTTTTTTTTTTTTAAATAAACAGTCAGACACAATAAAAAATAGACGGCCCCACGCCAGGTGAGGCCGCTTACCTGCCCAAGTAAGGCTACAAAAGCCCAGCACCCGACCACAGAAGTGGTGGAAGACAGGCAGCAATGTCAGCGAAGGCGGCAGTGGCAGCAGTAGCACACATATGCGGCTGAGAGCCCCGCACGCAGCCTCCTGATAAACAGGAAGGAAGTGCGGCTGGGGCCGGTGAATGACGCGCCGCCGGACCACGCCCCCACCCCTGACGTCATCCGGGCCCCGCCCCCCCCGCCAAATTTGAACAGTGCGGCCCGCCGGACGGCGGTGCCAAAGCAGCCAGAGGGCTAACAAGCCCTCAGTAAAAAGGAGAAGGGGGGAGGGGGAACCGGAGATCCTAGGCAGCCTGTGCTGCCCCCAAATATTAACACGTGGCCCGCCAAGCGGCGGCCGTTTAAAACAAAGGAGACAAGGGGAGGGGGAGCTGAATAACCTGAGAAGGGCGCAGGCAGCCACAAGCAAGCCTGACACCGTGCAGCCCGCCCCGGTCACCCCTAAAGCTGACCCAAAGCTCTGGCACTACAGGCCAGCAGCAGCAGCCCGCATAACAGAGACTGCCATATAAGGAGGAATCTTAGTCAGGCCACACGCACCCTCGCTTGCAGTGCAGCCTGACAAACGTTGAAATAAGCAAACACATGAACATACAGTAAACCATACACACAATACACATCCCTCTACCCCCCCCCCCCCCAATAGTGAAGGGAGAAGGGACCGAAACGGGAGAGCAAGGGGCCAAGGGGACCCTCGGGACAGGGGCATCCCACCTCCGGATCGCCGCATTGCCCCCAAAACAGGAGGTCGAGCGGAGGAGATAAGCTCCTAGGCACCTATAGTGCCATCTACCAATTGCCCAGTGAGCAGCCTAGGCTGGGAGGCTTCCATTTAACCACAAAGGTAACAAACAATCAAAACCGGGCAGAAATAGACCAAAAAGGGGGTGCCGGGGTAAGACCCCGGCTACCTGCAAGCAGGAGACTTCAACCTTCTGTCTTGTCGTCATGCATAGAGAAAAACACTGGTGATAAGGGCCCGAAGGAAAAGAAGGGGACACGGTCCCCAAAACACTTACCCCCTCAGAAGCCAGGACAGGAGCTCCGCATCCCTAGTAGGTTCACCATAAAGCCTATGGTCGGCTACCCTCTGTGTAACAGGGTCTGCGGCTTGGAGCATCGCTCCAGGAGCACTTGACCCTTGTGCTCTTCTACCCTCACCCGATCTGTCAGCCAAGGCTGGGAGGCAGTGAGGGTCCAGAAACGGGTGTAAATAGACTTGCAGGGCCGCAGGCTTAGTTGCCTCGCTCACCTGCGCAAGAGAAAGAGCCATCTTCTAACTTTGCAGTTCCACTGCAGAGGAAACACTGGGGGAACTCTGGTTAATCCCGTTTTTATAGGGGGCCAGGAGATGCCACAGCTTTCTGCAGTACCACTGCGCCACCTTGTGGCGGAATAACCCAACTGTTATGAATACCGTAGCAGGTCGTGCCATGCAATAAAGAAAAAATTACCTTTATTTTTTTTTTTACTCTACTCACCGCCGATCCTGTGTCCCTCACCGCTGTCATCTGTCACTGACAGATGCCGGTGGTGATTATCGCCTCTCACCCATCCTGCTCCGATCACCACCGGCATCTGACAGAGCCGGAGCTGGTGTGAGGGTATATGAGGAGCGGGATGACGTCATCCTGCTCCTCCCTCAAAAGGCGGGGCTAGGGGCAGCGGCCATCGCCGCCATCTTCCGGATCCTCGCCTGAAGCCTACGGAGCCCGGGGGGGGGGGGCCAGTGAAGAAAAGAGCCGGACGAAGGGATTGGGCGAGGAGGTGAGTGACTGTCATTGTTTTTTTTTCTTTCACAGCGCAACTGTCAGCGGCGGAAAGGGGGGGCGGTTTCGGGCCCCCTCCTGAAGACAGGAGACGACGGGGGAGGGATCGGATGCCCCCCCCACAGGAGGAGGGGAACCCCAGCTTTACATCAATACCAGAGGTAAAAGATTATTTTTTTCTATTTTTTAACTAGCAGGGGGAAATGCCAAGCATGTAGTTTCTACGTGCTTGGCACTTACCGGTAGGAGAAGCAACGTGTTTGGCATTTAAGCAGATGGAAATCCTTCTCTGGGTACATTGGTCATCCTTCTAGCCCCTCCCCGCCCAAGCAGCTGGCTCGGCGGTGGCCCGGTTTTAGAAGGAAAAATACAATCCTGTGAGTAATCACCTGTAGAATTGTTTTTACTATGCACAGCACGGCCTGTTTCATTTAATCCTTACTTCTGGGTATTCCGCCACAAGGTGGCGCAGTGGACTGCAGAAGATTTGTGGCTCCTCCCGGCCCATATAAAAACCAGGAATCACCCAATAGACCTCCAGTGTTGAAAAGCAGTTATACAAGAAGCTGGGAGCTAATCAAGATAAAAAAGATAAAAGCCTCACACAACTAAACTTTGGAACAAATCACCATACAAAGGCAACCAAAGATAACGATAACAAGGGAGGGATGAAACAGGCCGTGCTGTGCATAGTAAAAACAATTCTACAGGTGAGTACTCACAGAATTGTATTTTTCCTAATGCGCAGCACGGCCTGTTTCATTTAATCCTTACTTCTGGGACATCCAATAGCAGTGTCCGTAAAAGTAGGGTGGGATCCCCAAAGAGTAATGGCAGGCAGTTCAAACCACTACCGCCTGAAGTACCTTGCGGCCAAAAGCAGCATCAGCTGAGGCCTTAACATCAACCTTGTAGAACTTGGAAAAAGTATGAACAGAAGACCAAGTAGCGGCCTTACAAACTTGTTCAACAGAAGCCTGGTGCTGAAAAGCCCAAGAAGCACCAATAGCTCGAGTGGAATGAGCAGTAACACGGAAGGGAGCTTCCTTCCCTTTAGCAGAATAGGCTTGCACCACCGCCTGACGGATCCACTTGCTGATAGTAAATCTGGCCGGAGGCAAACCCTTCCTAGGTCCAGTAGGAAGAACAAAAAGCATCAGATTTCCTAAAGGATTCAGTAGCAACCAAATAAAACTTCAGTGCCCTGACAACATCCAGAAAATGAAGGATCCGTTCCTTCGAATTAGCAGGGTTAGGACACAAGGAGGGTAAGACAATGTCCTGATTGAGATGGAAAGCAGACACAACCTTGGGCAGGAAATCCGGTTTAAGTCAGAACACTACCTTATCCTGACGCCTGACAGAAGTAATAGCCACCAAAAAAGCCACCTTAAGAGTCAGAATTGGCAACGCAGCCTCACGTATAGGTTCAAAAGGAGAACCCCGTAGATCAGACAACACCAAATTTAAGTCCCAAACCGGTAGCATAGGCTTACGCGGTGGACGCACATGAGTAACTCACTGGAAAAAAGTCTTAACAAGCCTGTGATTGGCAAAAGATCTTTGGAAAAAAATTGCCAGAGCCGACAGCTGCCCTTTGAGAGTACTAAGTTGAAGGCCCGAATCCAATCCATGTTGTAAAAACTCCAGAATCCTGGGGATAGAAAACACCCGACAAGGAAGAGACTTGGACTCGCACCAGGCAATATAAGCATGCCAGACTCTGTAGTAAATACAAGACGAGGATTTCTTCTGAGCCCGAATCATGGTATCAACAACAGAGGCCGGCAACCCCTTGCCCATCAAGATGTAGGTTTTAGCAGCCAAGCCGTTAAAGCCAGCGTTTGTAAATTGGGATGGCGCAGCTGTCCCTGAGTGAGACTATCTTGGGCAAGACGTACCCGATCTACTGCCAACTGCACGACGTCTGTGAACCACACCCTCCTCGGCCAACAGGGGGCCACCAGAATGGCCAGTACCCCCTCCTGGGCTATCTTGCGCAGCACCCGACCCAGGAGAGGAAAGGAAGGAAACGCATAGAGGAGCCGGAAATCTGTCCAGGGAACGGCTAGAACATCCGTGGCGAAGGCCAGAGGATCCTGTGATAGGGAGACAAATCTTGTGATGGGACACAAACAGGTCCACATCCGGCTGACCCCAGCGGCGACACAGGGCATGAAAGACCTTGTTGCTGAGAGACCATTCCCCCACCCGAGACGTCCCCCTGCTCAGGGAGTCCGCCTCCTGGTTCTCCACCCCCGGAATGTAGATCGCCGAGATGCAGGGAACATTCTCTTCCGCCCAAGACAGTATCGGGGACACTTCTTTGAGGGCTCGCTTGCTCAGAGTCCCTCCCTGATGATTGATGTAGGCTACCGCCGTCTGGTTGTCCGAGCGGATCTGAACAGCACGACCCCGAAGGTGTGGAGTTAACTGGGAGAGAATCAACCTAATCGCCCGCAGTTCTAGAATGGTGATGGGTGCGTGGGCCTCTTGGGGGCCCCACTGACCCTGGAACTTCAGAGACTTCCAAACTCCCCCCCCAACCGGTCAGACTGGCATCCGTGGTGACAATCTCCCAGCACAGAGGTAGAAAGGTCCTGCCCACCAGAAGATTCCTCGAGTCCAACCACCACGAGAGAGACTGCCTGGCCAGAGGGGACAGAGCAAATTCCCAATCCCAAAATGACAAGAGATGCAACTGAAGAGGTCTCATGTGAAACTGAGCAAATGGAACCGCCTTGAAGTAGGACACCATAAGGCCCACTAACTGCATCCCCTGCCGAATGGAGGGATGAGGACACAAGAGGCCCGTGCCTGCATCTGAAGGCCCTCCACTTTCTTCTGAGGCAGAAATACCTTGACCTGAGAGGTATCCAGAGTCATGCCCAGGAAGGACCTCGCCAAAGATGGAGACAGTGAAGACTTGGGATAGTTGATCACCCATCTGAAGGACTCGAGAGTGGATGTCACCACCTGAGTATCCTCCTCGGCCTGAAGAAGAGACTGGGCAGCAATCAGAATGTCGTCCAGGTAAGGGAGGATGCAAATGCCCTGGTTCTTTAGAAGAGCCATTACGCCCGCCAGCACCTTGGTGAATACCCGAGGTGATACCGAACGGTAAGGCCACAAATTGGTAATGCTAATCCTCCAGAGCGAACCTCAGGAATCTCTGATGACCTGGAAAGATTGGTACGTGAAGACAGGCATCCATGATGTCCACAGTGGTCATGAAGTCGCCCGGACGAAGGGAACTGACAGCCGAGCGTAGCGTCTCCATTCGAAAGTGTTTGAACCCCTTCAAGTCCAGGATGGGCCTCAGAGAACCGTCCTTTTTGGGCACAGTGAATAGATTGGAATAGTACCCCTGACGTACTAGACAGATGACCCCAGATTCCAACAAGCGTTGAACTGCTAGGCGCAACCCCTGAGCTGACAGGGGATTTAGGGAAATCCGGGATCTGAGAAATCTTGGGGGCGGCCAGGCTGCAAACTCTATCTTGTAACCGGAGGACACCACCTCCTGAATCCACCGGTCTGAGACGCGAAGCCTCCAGACGTGAGCAGAGCCGAAGCCGTCCCCCCACCCAGACGGGTGAGGGCGCCCCCTCATGCCTGAGGGGCCTTGGAAGGGGGTATAGGCTTGGATCCCCAAGAAAGACCGGGACGACCACGGGATCTGCCACGGCCCCAAGAGTCTCTGCGGCTACTAGAGAAGTGTGCGCCATGACCTCCCCTTGAGACACGAAAGGAGGAGGTGGAGGACCCCCGAAAGGGCCGGGACTGCCCTACGCTGAGGGAGCCTACCATCCTTGGCCAGCACATCCAGACGCTCACCAAAGAGACGAAGCCCCGCGAAGGGAAGCCCGGTGAGGGATTTCTTATCTGCAGTGTCAACTGCCCACTGGCGAAACCAAACAGACTGGCGCATAGCCACCAAGAGGGCCGAGGCCCTACCGCCCAGCCGGACGGCATCATCCATGGCAGCCAGCACAAAGGCAACAAAATCAGAGCAAAGCAAGAGGTCCCTATAATCCTCCTTTCTCCTACCAGACATGGCGCCATCAGCAAGGCGCTTGAGCTTCCTCTTAATGGCAATGGCCGTAATGGCCGCGGCACAGACCGGACGCAGGCCTGCCCCTACAAAGGTGAAAGCATGATGACCGGCTGATCCAGACGCCGGTCCGCGCTGTCATGCAGAGTAGTAGTGTCAGGGGACGGCATGACCGAAGTGTTAGACAAACCTAGAACCGGAGCGTCCACCTCAGGAGGGCACGACCAGCGCTTGATCAGCCAAAAAGGGATACCTTCTGTCCAATCCCTTGGGCACCGTGGGCAATCTGTTAGAACGTTCCCACTCCTTGAGCACCATATTGGAGAAATGGCCCTGCTCCGGGAACTTCAAGCATTGTGTAATGTCTCAAAGATGGCCGACAACAGTCTATCAGTGCCATCAGGGAGCCAGGTATCCTCATCAGGGGAGGATGGCCCCCAGAGGAGTCTGAATCATGGAAAAGTTCCCCCTCCTCTAGAGAGTCACGGCTGCCAAACACATCAAGGCCCTCATCCTCCTCGGCAAAGAGGGATGGCACGTCGTCAAGATGCCGCTTCTTGCCAGAGGCCTTGCCCGCCACAGGTCGGGCCAGTTGCCTTTCAATGCTAGCCACGCGTAGTGCCAGATCAAATTGGGACCCCCTGCTAGTATCACCCTCACTGGGGGCTAAATGCAGGCGCAGGGGAGTAGGAGATGCCGAAGGGAGCGCAGAACTGGGAAGAGAAGCTCTCGTCCCAGCTTGGTCCGCAATAATACTCTGGGCGCACGGCACACAAACCGCGCCACCACCACTCAAAGGGGATGCCCCGCACATGACACATAGCCGAGGTTGCCCCGAAGGGCCCCCAAGCACGCTATCCCCAGAAGCCTCCATATGGTGATTATCACAGGCACAATAGGCCAGAATAGGGTAAGGGCTAATAAAAGCCACCCAGGATGCCCCCCAAGGGATGCCCACAGAGAAGGCCAGGAGGGAAAAAAGGGGCGGGGGGATAGGACCGGGAGAAACAACAACACACTGTTATCTCACCTGAAAGACAATCAAAAAGACACATAAGTATCCCGCAGCACATGCCCCAACAAGAAAAAAACCCCATGGTAGACTCACAGAACAAAGAGCGTAGCGCACGCAGCACACACAGGCAACCGGAGTACAGCCTAAAGATCCGCGGAGGGTAGATCAGGAAGACTAGAGTCACCGCCGCAGCCCATGCTGAAAAGGAGCCTCCGGAACTCAGATCACAAGCAACGCAGCATGCAGACAAGATGGCGCCGCAAACGAGCACCTCGAGGGGCGTGCCACGGGGGTATGACGCGATACGCGCCATCCCCCGGCGCCGCCCCCAGGAAGAGCACGAAAAACGCCGCCCACGTGACCAGGCGACCGCGCAATGACAGCCTGTCAGCAAAAACAGCAATAAAGGCACCGCCCGCCGTATGCTCGGCGAGAGACAACCACGGAGGCACACTCCACAACCGCCGCCTCTCCCCCCAACAACACCCGTCGGGGAGAGGGGGAGCGGAGGAGAGGACAGGCAACGGCGTGAGCCGCACAGTCTAAGAAGGGGCCCAGAGTGGAGGGAGGGGGGCAAGGGAGACAGACACCCAACAGGGGAAGGAGGCAAGACAAAAACACAGGGAAGACTGGCTAGGAACACAAGTCCCCAAGCACAACTCACCCCCTACACTAGAACGTCAGCAGTACTTCTTCATCCCTCAGCAGGCTCACCATAAAAAGCCTATGTCCGGCTACCCTTTGTTGCACAGGGTATGCGGCTTGGAGCAGTGCTCCCCGAGCACCTGCAGCCAGCTGGCCGCATCCCCAGCATGCTGTTCTGAACAGGAATGCGACCACCAGCTGTGACCAGCTGGGATCGTGTAAGATTACTGGTGACCTAGGGATGCCCCAGGGGCAGGTTTTAGATCCCAGGGCCCGGCCGTGTGGGTTTTGACCTGCTTAAACTAATCTGAGCACATGCCAAAGTCAATCATTTAGTCTCCTAACATAAGGACAAAACAAAGTGTCTGTACCACCTAAAGGGCTTCTCCGGGCATAGGACACAACTGCTGGACACTTTCCCTGGCCCAATGGCACATGAGTGGGCTCTCGTTCTTTGCGAGGGGCCACATACCCTGCTTTCTTGAGCTGTGCGCCGGGCTCCTATACAAGATAGGCTGGGATGGGAGCGTGCCTGTCGCTGGGGATGTGCCTACTCTACTTGCCTAAAGAAGTCAATAGGAACCCTTTGCCAAAGGATGTAAACACAGTATAGGGCTCTGATTGGAATGAGGAGAGGTGAATTTTACTGGCCAAACTAAGGGGGTTATATACAGCAGGGAAATACAACTAGCAATGCCCCATGGGAACAAAACAAAACCTGGATAGTCAATACCGGGTTTTGTTCTGCTTTAAAGTGGAACAGAGCCCATATAAATGAGTTGACCCTCTTTAAAGTGGACCAAAACCCAGGATTTTGACTATCCTGGGGTTTGGTCCTTTCCCCCGGGGCACCCTGATGGGGGGGGGGGGGCGCTGAGGCCAGCTCACCTCTTCCCGGTCCCACAGCGTGTCTAAGAGCAGCGGCTCTGAGTGCCCTGACGGCCACATCCTCCGCTTCCCTCTAACAGCGCCATGTAGAGTCACATGTATTACTAGAGGTGGCTCAGCGCATAGCGCCGGAGCTCTGGGTTCAGTAGCGCCATGTAGTACCTGTCGCTCTGTAGCGCTCTCCCATACATTTCAATGTGCTTTCATTTGTTTAAGTTTAAAAGGCGTGTTTCGCAATTAAAAAAAAAAAAATAAATTCTCAAATCATTGTGACTTCTGGCTGCAAACACACTTATCCTTTTTTTAAATGTATTTTTATGCAGAATTGTCATTACAGGCCTGACACTAAAGTGTTATTGTCACTGTGTTATAACAATGCTATTCCATGTGTTTTCGCTTTGTTACTGGTGGATATGTGTTCAAAAACACACTTTAATAACACAGCGTCCAGCTTTAACCCTTTCGCTGCCAGCCTACCTGCAGCATTTGCCACTCCCTGTTGCCAGACGATGATTCACTATTTTGCGCTACACATGTTCAACTGTCATTTTTGAAAGGATTTCCAGGGATTTCCCAGGAAAATTATATATTGTTTTTTTCAACAGAGTCTGGGCTTTAACATGAAATGTCTTGTTTGTATTTTTTAGGTGTATTCTCAATATTTTTGGGTGAAATGTGTGAAAAAAAATAAAAAAAAAATTTTTTTTTACAATTTGTAGAGTTTTTTTGTAATAAAAAATGTAAGTTTGTCAATAAAATCTTATTGCGTGAGAAACCCCAATTTCTCCCGGTTACAGCGATACCACATATGTATAGGTAGACACCCTTTCCTGCCCAGAAGCCTTTTATAGCTGCTGGATGACAGAACACAAAGGGTTAATTAAAAAAAAAAAAAATGACATAGGGTCCCCCTTCCTGGGGAGGGGGAACCCATTTTTTTTGGATTTTTAAGGGTTAAAAACCCTTAAAAATCCAAAAAAAAAAAAAAGACGTGGGGTCCCCCTTACCCAAAGTAACCAGCCCGGGACCAGCTATGGGGGCTTGTAGGCACAGAGTGGGGGGGGGCCAGCTTTGGTGGCCCCCCCACCCTGCAGCCTACGAGCCCACATAGCCTATGTGGGCCCGGGCTCTTCTGCCCCCCCCTGGCCTTTGGGGGAGGCAGGTAATGGGGGTGCGGGGGTTAATGGCAAGTCACCCGCTAGGGCAGGTGACTTGCCACCCCCCCAGCCTTGTGAACTGGTATAAGGGGTCTCATGGACCCCTTACCAGCTCACAAAGGGTTAACTGTTAAAAAAAACCACCACACAATAATAAAAAGTATTTTATTAAAAAAAAAAAATTTTTTTTACTGTACTTACCTTCGATTGCAAGCTCTTGTCCCTCGCCGCTCAGCTGACAGATGCCGGTGATCGGCATCCAGAGAAGGAGAAGGCAGGAGATCAGAGGATCTCGTGTCACCTCCTTCCCCAGCGCCGATCACCGGCATCTGAGAAGCTGAGAAAGCTGAAGCCCGTTCGGGGCCGGGATGACTTCATAAGGGGGCGGGGCTTAGAGGCAAGATGGCAGCCGCCATCGAGAAGAAGAGAGGAGAGAGCCTCCCAGGCTCTCTCCTGAAGATCGGTAAGTCCTGGGGGGGGGTCGGAGGCCCCCCAGGTGAAGAGGAGGGACAGCGGGAGCCAGCGCACACACAGGTAAGTGAATGTCATTTTTATTTTATTTTTTACAGTTAGCAGCTGCTGCTGCAGAAGCGGGGGGGCGGCCTATTCCGGGGGCTCTCCTGGAGCCATCCGACCCCCCACGGGGGATCGGATGGCACCAAATTAAAGAGGAGACCCGGCCGGATCCAACAAGGGGTCAGGTGAGTATTTTTTATTTTTATTTTTTAAACTAGAAGCGAGGAAAGTCAAGCACGTAACACCTACGGGCTTGGCACTTAAGGCCCAGCCAAGCCAGCACGTAGGTGTTACGGGCTTGGCAACAAAAGGGTTAAAGTGCCGACGCTGTGTGTGTGTAGTTTTTTGTTAAATATGGTGTGGAGCGCCGACTGCCGGTCGCACTGAGCTGGAGCGTTAATGTTGTTAGAGCGCCCAACACACATCATATTCATCAATGCCGTCCAGGTTACTACAGCGCCCGCAACGCAAGGTTACAGTGCCCAATACCAGGCTTACAGCGTCAGACGCTCATCTGGCAATACCTGGTGCTAGTAGTGAATCAGCCTCTAGGTCATCTGGCAAATGCCTATCATTGCCCAAGGGGGCAAAGACCAAAACCCAGGATAGGCAAAATCCTGGGTTTTGGTAAACGTTAATTTAAAAAAAAACAAAAAAAAAATGACATCCATTGGGAATAAATCAGACAACAGTGTCAATGGAGTGAATATGTTTTTTTTTATAGTCAGTACACATCTAAGTCCTTACCTGCCATCCAGCCTCCTTATCGTTCTCCAGCAGTTTGAGCCCGTGCTTGCTTTTCAGATGTCTGTTGAATTCCCATTTTGTACCATACACAAAACTACACACCGGGCACTTTATCCCTCCTAGGAGAAACAAAAAACGAACAATATCTGATAATTGAAGGCATTGTCTGACATCCTCGGAAAGCCAATGCTCTTTCAAATACAAAGCATTAAAAAAAATCATTACATTCAATGAAAACAAAAGAAAAAACAACGTAACAACCACCAGGAGGACTAATGAAAAGCGCGCGCGGATAAAACACAAAAAAAAGCCCACAAAATGTCAGCAAGTCATAACGACATCTGAAACTAACAGAAAGGAAGAAAAAGGCGAAGCACAAGATTTACACTTGAAACTGTTTCTATTGACCGCGTGTGGGTTTAATTGCTAAAACAATAATCGAAAAGGCAACACTGCAGCCATTGTGTGAAGGAACCCAATCAGCCAGCCGTTATTTGTGACATCAAAAAGCAACGCAAAGCTTTTATTATTCTTTTCCTAGACATTAAAGAGCCACTGCAAGCAAATTCAGAGCAGCAAAAGCTAGACAAATTGCAGGTGTGAGGAATAGTGCAAATATTATATGTCATTTTATAGCTGATGCCCGGCTTCCCCCTTTAAGATTCTCTGTATTTAGCAAATGTCACCCTGTAGCATTAAAGCGGACCTTTACCTTGAATAAGAGCCTATCTTATATGTTTCCCACACCATGTACATACAGATTGCTCACATTAATCCGGAACTTCACCCTGAATAAGAGCCTATCTTATATGTTTCCCACACCCTGTACACAGATTGGCCAAATTAAAAATCATCCTACCTGCATCTACTGCATGTTACGAGCCCTTAAACATCCAAGATGGCGGCTTATGGGGCATCAGGCAGCCTGAGAACAGGAAGTGTCTTCTGACTGTGTCGCTCTGCATTCTGGGATTGCTGTCCTCTACCTGACCCCAGCTCTGCTCTGTCTGTACAAAGCACAGCTATAACCCGCCCCCTTATACTTTATCCCGCTCTCCTCTCCTCAGTATGTGTGATGCTTCTGAGGTAAGATGGCGGCGCCCGTATCCTAGAGTCCTGAACAGAGTTGCAGTCCAGTGGGGGAAAGAATAATAGGCGACTAAAAACTCAAAATATATTAATTTTAGATGCTGGGGAATAGTTTAAGGGTTTGGGCTTTTCAAATTTTAAATCATGCTGAAGGTCCGGTTTTTAGCCATAAACATGCACAGGACCTAATCTCCCCCAGGAAGGAGAATTGGCATCTGTGAGCTGAGCCAAGCGCAGATCACAGACTCCCTGCTGATTCTCTCACACCTCTGGGCCGGGAAGGCCCCAATGGGTCTGAAGCAGATGTGACCTCTGGCTGTGAGTTTCCTCACATCAAAGACAAGAACCTCAGTCAAATCGGCACCAACACAAAGCCACTGTGTGTCCCAACACCAAGCCAGATACAGAACCAGAACGGGCCCACAAAACCGCACAGACATACAATTCTTAGAGCCATGCGACCAGGGGAATCTAGAGAAATTGAGATCTTGGGTCCCATTTAGGGCTCATCGGATGCCCGGCATCCAGCCCAATCTTTTGGTGCTGTATCCAGAGCCATAGGACCCCCCTGCATAAAGTTATACCCCCTAAAGGGTTTTAGGTGCTAAAGCAGGTTCCACAATGGTGGGAGGGGGCAATCCATCCCACAGAAGAGAGGGAGTGAAAGGGTCTTGCTGCATAAAGGGGGATAATGCTGGGCCAGGCTTTTGTCACTTCTGGGGGAGTTCATGTTGCATGCGTGCTGGAGGTGCCCCATCAATAAGCTTGCAACTCACCTCCATGTGGGAGCTCTTCATCACCACTCTACATCTGCATGTTAAAGTGGACCAACACCCAGGGGGGATCGGGCCGGGAATCTATAAGATTCCCGGGCCGATCAGATCCCTCCCCGCGGGGCATCCAAAAATCAGGATGTCCCGCGGGGTGAAACCCCCCAGGAAGCCCAGAAACCTTACCTTAACCCCGTTCCAACGGCACATGCGCGGGCGCCTCTTGCGCTTCCCTCTAGCAGGGCATGCACCCGCGCCGGCCGTTTGTGAATGGCCGGCACGGGAGCGCTCCCTGTTAGAGGGAAGCGCGAGACGCGGCCTCCAGCGCTCAGAGCCGCTTTGGTTGGACGCCGCTTGTACGTGCATACCACAGCGGCTATGGGCGCTCTGATTGGACGAGCGCCCGCGTAGGAGAGTGGTGAGGTGAGTGTTTCCGGGCGTTCTGGGAGGTTTCACAAAGCGGGGCACCCCCGATCGGGGTGCCCCACCGAAGTGGACCAAAACCCAGGATAGTCAAAATCCTGGGTGTTGGTCCACTTTAAGGTAACAAATTATTATATATCTCTGTGTAACTCATTGTAATCTGTATCCCACTTCTCAGAACAACATTTGTATTCATTCATATGTTTGTTTATCACTGCCTAGTGTGCTCATTGGATTAAAACCTATATTTAACTTGAGCGGTCTTTTTGCCTTAACCAAGAATCTGTGTGTCCCTAGGCTTTGGGCCTGGTAGTCCCGCTAGGAGGGAAAACGGACTGGGTTTTGGGAAGCCGGCCTGCATGATCGGAGGTCCCTGATTGATAGTTGGGTCACGTGACCCACATTTCCCTGACAGCCAGCCTCCAACAGGAGACATGAGGCCGGTAGTGCAGGTGAGTCCTGGTCCTCCGTCGTACAAAGTATATGAAAGGTGAGTTACAACTGGTGTACCACAAGGCTCTGTCCTGGAAACCATTCTTTTTAATATGACATAGGGGAAGGTTCGGTAGGTAAAGTTAGCCTATTTGTTGATACAAATGTGAGCAATTGGGGGAGAGGGATATTCCTGGAGGTGTCTAGTACATGGATAAGGATTTGGCTTTACTAGATGAATGGCCAGAACAGTGGAGTGCAATGACTTTAAAGCGGAAATTCAGTCAACTCTAACCCCCTGGTGCTGAAGGCAGGATGGGGGGTTACACCGCAGGAAAATTAAAAGAGGCACTTGATTTGGGGGATGGGGCTCCGTTTTGCTCCCAAGATGGCAGTGCCAGGATCCAGAGCGCCATGGAGTGCAATGACTTTAAAGCGGAAATTCAGTCAACTATAACCCCCCAGACACTGAAGCAGGACGAGGGGGGGGGGGGGTTACAAAGAAAAAAAAACTCTTAAAACAAACTAGGGGCCCGCACTGCTCCCCCTGTTCTGCACATGTTCCCGCCATCCATTACCTGGGGGGATGCGGCTCGTCCAATCAGAGAACTCGGATCCGCTCACGTCAGAACATCTAAGGTGAGCTGATCCAAGTGCGCTGGCAGGTGCCCATTGAGGTGAGTTAATGGGCACCTGGAGGGTTTCACACAGCAGGGCATTATGATTCCCCCCCCCCCCCCCCCCCCCGGGGGAGGGAATCGATCGGCTCGGGGATCTTATAAATTCATGGGCCGATCTCCATGAGTTTTAGTCCACTTTAATATGATCTTAGAAACAGTCCCCTCCTCTAATCTTAGATCAATGCCGGTTTCACCTATCCTGCAACTATCATTGGTTGCGTAGAAGATAAATGAAAGAATCCATAGCGTAATAACAAAGTAATCACACACCATCCATCCATCCATATAAAAAAGCACATTAGACAAAAGTTTCAATGAAAGATTTGTCCAGCACCAGGAGGTGATTCCAAAGATAAAAGCAGTTTTATTGCAAGTCCATTAAAAAGATGCACATAGAAGCACACGTGTCTGGAAACATCCCGCAAATGGCACACAACAGGTAACGTGTTTTACCTATTGTGTGCCATTTGCGGGATAGTTACAGACACTTGTGTGATTTTTTAATGGACTTGTAATAGAACTGCTTTTATCTTTGGAATCACCTCTTGGTGCTGGACAAATATTTCTATGGGGCATACAATTCATTTTTGTAGCTATGTCCACACACTGAGGAAGCCTTCGGCGAAACGCACATGTGTTGTAACCTCACTACTTTCTACAAACTCAAACAAAGGGTATCATCCTACAGAAAAGGGACCCAAGTTTCTACAGACCAAGGGTATTGCCTTGCTACAAACTGTGGTTATACAAACTGGGCAAGGCCGAACTATCCGGCGCCAGAAACAAATGGACTTTTGAACCCACAGATTTGTCTAATAACTTTTTTTTCCTTTTTCTTTATTTTTATTGTCACTTTGTAAGCAGTATTCAAGTACTTCTCTTTGCTTTTCTTTCTAGGTATATTTTTCTTTTTTGATTCACAATTGCAGACACTAGGTATGAACTGAAAATAAGTTTTATAACACATGTAATGTAAAATTAATTTACTTAAGCAACATATTATACAGTGTGTGAATAAAAGGTACTAAAGCAGCAGTACTCAACTGGCGGACCGGGGTCTTAGTCCACCCCTGTGCATGGGGGGTTCAAATCAGTGTGCAGCAGGCCAGAGATGTAGGTTCTGTGGTGCCGAAAAAGCGTTTTTTCCCCAGTGCCCAAAAGGATTCTTGGGGTCGGGGGCAAGCAGCCTTTTTAAGTTTTGCCTTTTTAAAATAACTATCCACCCCCCACAACAGCCCCTGCTCGGACCTTCAACTCTGATTGGATGTTTGTAAATGGACCTTTACAAAAAGTGGTTGAGTGCCCCTGTACTAGAGGATGCACTAATTTTTCCCGCAAACCACTGAGTGAGCCAATAGAGCCACCGGGAGGCACGCAGGAACAATGGGGGATCCAAACCACTCCCTATAGCCTATGGCAGGTTCTGAAGGACAGTCCACACCCCCTCTCCTGTGGCTGTCAGGTATAGAAGGGATAAAAGAAAATTCTGTGAGTACTCACCTGTAGAATTTCTCTTTCATTATTACTTCAGGACATCAGAAGAATTCAGAGACTGAATGGGTTAACCCCTCCCGAAGGGTGTGGTCTGCAAGAACAAAGGTGTGTCTCCACCTCCCGGGCCTATATCCACCTGGCTGACTTGATGCACTTCAGTTTAATTAAAAAGCAGTAGAACCAGCCGCCCGGGAGGCTTACCTATCCTGTTGGAAACAAAAGGCTGGAGACAAAATACAAGACTCCTCTCTCCATTTAATTTTTTTTATTATGCTGATCATTATTTACAGCAACTATTTACATATTTACCACTCCACTAAAACTAGGCATCCAACACATGGACATAGTAACCTAGCAGACAGGGAGGGTCTGATGTCCTGAAGTAATAATGGAAGAGAAATTAATTCTACAGGTGAAGTTTCTCTTCCATTTTACTTCAGGCCATCAGAAGAATTCAGAGACTGAATGGGACCTTCAAAGGCAGTGGGGTGGGCTCCCCAAAACTTATTCTTTTCAGGAACAAGACATTCCAAAAGACCCTTATTCCTTCCAGGAATAAGACATCTCAAAAACCCTAATTCCATCCAGGAATAAGACATCTCAAAAACCCTTATTCCATTCAGGAATAAGACATTCCAAAAACCCTTATTCCTTTCAGGAATAGGACATTCCAAAACCATCTAATTACCACTGTATGTAATTCCTTCCTACCAAAAGCTGTATCTTATAGAATTTGATAAATGTATGAGCTGAAAACCAAGTAGCAGCTTTGCATACTTGTTCTATTGAAGCTTGATGCTAAACAGCCCAAGAAGCTCCATAGCTCTTGTCGAATGAGCAGTAGTCCTAAAAGGAGAATCCTTCCCCTTAAGGATATAGGCTCTTACCACTGCCTGTCTAATCCATCGGCTGATGGTAGACTTAGATGGTGGAAGACCTTTCCGTGGACCCTCAGGTATGACAAAATAAGGAGTCTGACCTACGGAAAGATTGTGTAGCAGTGAGATAGTATCTTAGTGCTCTTCACTACATCCAGCAATGAAGAATCCTTTCTTTATCGGACACTGGAGTAGGACATAAGGAAGACAATTCACCTCTTCATTAAGATGGGAACCACCTTAGGAAGAATATCCTGTTTAAAGCAGAAGACGAACTTGTCTTTATGTAACACAAAATAAGGAGACTTAACTGATAAGCTGCTAATTCAGAAACCTTAAGAGTCAATAAACTTAATAATGCATCTGCCAATAGTTCAAAAGGAGGACGATGATAAAGAGCTGATAAAACTAAGTTCAGGTCCCAAACCGGCAGAAGTAGCTTACCAGGAGGCCACACATGAGCGACTCCCTATACAAAAAGTTTTGATACATTTATTCAAAGCAATGTGTTTCTGAATAAAAAGATAGAAAAAGCAGATATCTGTCCCTTCAAAGAACTCGATTGAAAACCTTAATCAAGACCCTTCTGCCAAAAAATCAAATATTCTGGAAACAGAAAAAATTCTACCAGCGAACCTTCTGGATTCGCACCAAGCGATAATGCTTGCCAGACTCTATAGTAGATCATCGATGAAGGCTTCTGCCTGGCCTGAATCATAGTCTGCATGACTATGTCAGAAGAACCCCCTTCCTGTCAAGATAAAGGATTCAATAGCCAGGCCTTCCAAGCCAGAACATGTGAATTGGGATGCCTTAGAGGCCCCTGTGTGAGAAGATCTCGAGTAAACTCCACGAGTTGCCCTCTGACATTCTTACTATGTCTGAGAACCAGCTTCTTCTTGGCCACCGAGGAGCCACCAGAATGGTTGGGACTCCCTTGTGAGCCAACCTTTCTTCGTACTTGACCCAGGAGTGGAATCGGAGGGAATGCCTAAAGAAGCTTGGATGCTGACCCCTGAAGGGTCAGGACATCTGTTGCTATAATTAGAGGATCCCTGGACCCAGACACAAACTTTGTAACCTTCCGATTGTGTCGTGATGCACAAGAGATCTATGTCCGGAATCCCCCAGCGCATGCATAGGGATTGCATTGACGATGTCATGCAAAAAGAGTGATCCAGAGTGTGTGAATCTGCAGGGGTCTTGTGTGAAAAGTGCAAAAGGTACCGACTCAAAGCAAGATACCATCAGGCCCAACAGACATATTCCATGATGAATCGTCGGGTGAGGGCAAGACAAGAGACCCTGTACCCTGGCCTGGAATAAGAGTCACTTCTGTGTTGGAAAAATACAATTCTGTGATAACTCACCTGTAGAATTGGTATTATGAGTATACAGTACGTCCTGCTCCAAATCTAATACTTACAGTTGGGATACGCTGCACTGCAGAGACATCGAAAATAGGCTCCTCCCGGCCCCTCAAATACCCAGGGACCTCCCACAAATCCCCAGCATTGAAAAGCAGTTAAGGAGAAGCCTGGAGAATTAAACAATCCAAACTATCAACTGTAACAATGATAACAATCACCATACAGGGGATCCAAGAAAATGCAAACCAAGGGTGGGTTGGAGCAGGACGTACTGTATACTCATAATACCAATTCTACAGGTGAGTAATCACAGAATTGTATTATTCTTAATATACAGTACATCCTGCTCCAAATCTAATACTTACAGTTGGGACATCCAATAGCAGTGTCCATAAAGTAGGGTGGGATCCCCAAGAAAAATCAGCAGCAGGCAGTTTAAACAACTGCCGCCTGCAGAACCTTTCGGCCAAAAACAGCGTCAGCTGAGGCCCTAACATCAACCTTGTAAAACTTTGAAAAGGTATGAACAGAAGACCAAGTAGCAGCCTTGCAAACTTGCTCAACAGAAGCCTGGTGCTGAAAAGCCCAAGAGGCACCAATAGCACGAGTGGAATGAGCAGTAAGGCGGAAGGGAGGATTCTTCCCCTTAGCAGAGTAGGCCTGAATTACAGCCTGACAAATCCACTTGCTGATAGTAGACTTGGCAGGAGCCAAACCCTTCCTAGGACCAGAAGGGACCACAAAAAGAGCATCAGTTTTCCTGAAAGGTGTAGTAGCCACCAGATAGTACTTCAGACACCTAACCACATCCAAAGAGTGCAAAACTCTCTCCTTAGCATTGCTAGGATTAGGGCACAAAGAAGGAAGAACAATATCCTGATTCAAATGAAAGGCAGACACTACCTTAGGCAGAAAATCAGGTTTGAAACGAAACACCACCTTGTCCTGGTGCCTCTCATAGTAGGGGGGCTGAATGGACAGCGCCGCCAACTCAGACACACGCCTGACAAAAGTGATAGCCACCAGAAACACAACCTTGAGCGTAAGAATGGCCAAGGCAGCATCCTGCACAGGTTCAAAGGGAGCACCCTGCAAGGCTGACAGAACCAAGTTCAAATTCCAAACAGGCACCATAGGTTTACGTGGGGGAAGCACGAGTGACCCCTGGAAAAAAGTCCTGATCAGAGGGTGCTGAGCAAAGGACTCTGGAAAAAAATAGCCAGGGCAGAAACCTGACCCTTCAGAGTACTGAGTTGGAGCCCCATCTCCAACCCATGCTGCAGGAACTCTAGAATCCTGGGAATAGAGAACACACGACAGGGAAGAGACCAAGACTCACACCAGTCAATGTAGGCACGCCAAACCCTGTAATAAATGGAAGAGGAAGACTTCTTCCTAGCTTTAATCAAAGTATCCACAACTGAGGAAGACAGCCCCTTCTCTATCAAGATGGAGGTTTCAGCAGCCAAGCCGTCAAAGCCAGCATTTGTAAATTGGGATGGCGTAGTGAGTGATCAGATCTGGCACCAAGGGCAGAGCGTATTGATCTACTGCCAGCTGTACCACATCTGCGAACCACACTCTTCTTGGCCACCTGGGGGCCACCAGAATTGCTGGCACCCCTTCCAGAGCAATCTTGCGCAGAACCCTGCCCAGGGGAATTGGGGGGGAAGACATACAGGAACTGAAAGTCCTTCCATGACACTGCTAGCGCATCCGAGGTCAGGGCCAGAGGATCCCTGGACAGAGAGACAAAAGCTGGAAGCTTGTGATTGTGGCGGGACGCAAACAGATCCACATCCGGTTGGCCCCAATGGTGACAGAGATTGAAACACCCTGCTGCATAGGGACCATTCTCCCTGGCGAGAGGTCCCCCTGTTCAGAGAGTCCGCCAGGTGATTTTCCACCCCCGGGATGTACACAGCTGAAATGCAGGGGACATTGGCCTCCGTCTAAGTCAGGATCAGAGACGCTTCCTGGAGGGCCCCCTTGCTCCGGGTCCCTCCCTGATGATTGATGTAGGCAACTGCCGTCTGGTTGTCCGAGCGCACCTGAACAGGCAGCCACCAAAGATGAGTAGTCAAGTGAGCCAGAACTAACCTGATCGCTCGCAGCTCCAAGACATTGATAGGTGTGTGGGCCTCCTGAGGGCCCCACCTCCCCTGGAACCGCAGGGACTTCCAGAAACCTCCCCAACCTGACAGACTGGCATCCGTGGTGACCGTCTCCCAGGAAGTGGCAAGAAAGGATCTGCCCCCCAACAGGTTCCTTGAGTCCATCCACCACAAGAGGGACCTCCTGACTTGGGGGGAGAGCACACAGACCCTGCCCAGGGACGCTGGGTCCTTGTCCCATACAGACAATAGGTGAAGTTGCAGAGGCCTCAAGTGGAACTGAGCATAAGGGACTGCTTCAAAGCACGCCACCATCAGGCCCACCAGCTGCATCACCTGCCTGATGGAGGGATGGGGACAAGCTAGGAGGGACTGAGCCTGTGCAATCAGACTGTCCACCTTCTGCTGAGGAAGGAAGATCCTTGCCTGAACTGTATCCAGATTCATTCCTAGGAATGGAGTTACCAAGCAAGGGGACAGTGAGGACTTGGGGTGGTTGATCACCCATCCAAATGACTCCAGAGTGGACAGCACCAGCTGAGTATCCAACTCTGCCTGATGTAGAGACTGGGAAGTGATAAGGATGTCGTCCAGATAGGGAAGCACACGGACGCCATGACATCTGAGCAGAGACATCACGCCAGCCAGCACCTTGGTGAACACCCTGGGAGCTGAAGTGAGGCCGAAGGGCAAGGCCACAAATTGGTAGTGTTGATCCGTCAAAGTGAACCTGAGGAACCTTTGATGACCTGGGAACACATGAATATGAAGGTAAGCATCTCTGATGTCCACAGAAGTCATGAAATCCCCTTGGCGCAGGGAACTGATGGCAGAGCGCAGAGTCTCCATGCGAAAGCGCCTGCCCCTGACAAACTTGTTGAGAATCTTTAAGTCCAGGATGGGCCTGACAGAACCATCCTTTTTGGGTACTGTGAATAGTTTGAATAAAAGCCCTTGCCTTTTTCTCTTAAAGGGACCTGGCAGATGACCCGCAGCTCCAGGAGGCCTTGCGCTGCTTGCACTAGCTCCTGAGCTGACACAGGGTCCTGAGGAATCTGGGATCTGATGAATCTTGGAGGGGGATCGGCAGCAAACTCCAACTTGTAACCGGAGGACATTACCTCCTGAATCCACCGGTCTGAGACATGAAGCCTCCAGACGTGAGCGAAGTGCTGCAGCCATCCCCCCACCCGGATGGGTGAGGGCGCCCCATCATGCCTGAGGGGGCTTGGGAGAGGATTTAGCTTTGGGACCCCAGGAGGAGCCAGGACGTCCACGTCCTCTGCCTCTACCCTAGAAATCTCCCCGGGCCCCAGGGAAAGACACCCCCCTTCCCTGTCTTGCACCACGGTAATGGGAGAAGGAACCCTGACTCCGAAAGGGCCGAGGTTGCCGCCTGCACTGGGGTAACCTGCCTCCCTTAGCAAAAAGGTCCAGGCGGTCTCCAAACAGACGCAGTCCTTTAAAGGGAAACCCAGTGAGGGCCTTCTTGGCAGCGTTGTCAGCAGCCAACTGGCGCAGCCAAACCGAGCGGCGAATAGCCACCACGAGGGCAGAAGTTCTGGCACACATTCTGATGGTGTCATCCAATGCTGATAGGACAAAATTTACAAAAACATCACAACTGGAGAGTGCATTAAACACCTCACAAGGTAAGTCATCAGGGGCACTATCAAGCATATTTCTGATAAGGGTTCTAGTGGCCACAGCAGTAATGGCAGAGGCACAGACCGGGCGCAGCGCCATCCCCGCACATGCAAAGGCGTGGGATGCCAGCTGATCAATACGCCGGTCTTCGGCATCCCGCAGGGTAGTAGTAGGGAATGCATGACAGAGGTGTTAGATAGCCCTAGGATCGGGGCATCCACCTCGGGGGGGGGGGGGGGGGGGTAGGGGGATGACCAACATTTAACCACCTCAGCAGGAAAGGGATACTTCCTATCCCAACTCTATGGAACCCCGGGAAGTTTACTGGGGCGCTCCCATTCCTTCAGCACAAGGTTATGGAAATGTGCCTGCTCTGGAAATTCCAAACGTGATCTTGCAGTATGGAAAAGCTCCCCTCTTTGCCTGGGAGCCTCAACAGGAAGAGAGATAGACATAACCTCAAAAATCTGGGTCGATAATCTGTCAGGGTCATCCGGGGCCCAGGGGTCAGAGCCAGATTCGTCATGACCCCTTGGTCTGTCATCAGATGAGCCTGAATCAGAAAAGAGCTCCCCTTCATCAGACGGGGTATAACTACACAGATTCCAAAACTCCTCAGTTCCCATAGGGAAAACAGTAACATTAGGCATCAAGTGCCGCTTCTTAGCAGGGGCCTTACGCGCTAAAGACTTCGCAATAATCTGTTCAAACAGTAGCCAGTCCAGAAGACACATCAGGCTGAGAATCCCCACTAGTATGCAACTCAGCAGGAGTGAGATTTAAGCTTGGGGGAGTAGGTGAAGTGAAACGAGGTGCAGCCACTGGCAGGCCAGATTGCAATGCAAGCACCTGCTCAGCACAGGGTACACAGACCCGCGCCTTGTCAGCGGCAGCATGAGGCTGCCCACACGCTACACACAGCCGGTCTTGTCCCAAAGGGACCCCCGGTAACATTATCCTGGGATGCCTCCATATGGTGATTATAGCGGCGCTATACGCCGATAGGGAATAACGCTATATAGCAACCCTGGATGCCCCAATAACCCGCTAGGGACGTGGGAGTATAATTTTTACAAGGCCTACAAGTAATATACTAAAAACAGGGCCGGGAGAAGCCAAGAAGGGTTCGTCCCGCCTGAAAGACATAAGCAGACAAGACCTTAAGTACATCGTAACAAAAGTGAAGCAGATAAAGCCGCCTGCGAGGGCACTTACGGACCGCGGTAGGTAGGAGTCCGTCGCGCATAGGCCAACCAAGTCAGAAAAGATGGCTTCGGTATACCTCGAGGGGCGGGCCCCGCCCCCCCCCCCCCCCAAAGAGCGCGAAGCCAGAAAGGCCAACAGCCAATCATGGCGCACCAGCACCTGAGGTAATGCCGCCGCCAAGCGCGGAATCAAGTCAGCGCGCGGCGGCGGCGGCAAATTTAAAAGCAATAAAGACAAGTCGGCGCGGTGGCTGACACAAGAATAAAGACATGTGAAAAGTGAAAGCACAGACTGCATAACATACATATCTATACACATACACCCCCCCCCTCTTTTCCCCCGAAGACTACAAGGAGGATGAGGGAGGACGGCGGCCACTTAAATAGGGCCCACCGATAGGTAGGGGCAAGGGGCAATAGTGCGGGAGGGGCATCCCATAGAGGCTCACCATAAGCCTGAACCGCCTACCCTTTGGTGGGGGATTGCGGTGGAGCAGCGCTCCTAAGCACCAACGGCGGTGCTGCCTACCTTCACCTGACTAGCGCAGCCAAGGCTGGGAGGCATATTACTAGTGGAATGGGTGGGAATAGTCCTACAGGGCCGCAGGTTAATAACCGCGCTCACCTGCGAGTAGAGAGCCAATTTCTCGTCCTTCGCAGCCAGACTGCAGATAAATTCTGGGGATTTGTGGGAGGTCCCTGGGTATTTGAGGGGCTGGGAGGAGCCTATTTTCGATGTCTCTGCAGTCCAGCGCCATCTGGCGGAGTATATCGCCACTGTAAGTATTAGATTTGGAGCAGGACGTACTGTATACTAAGAATAACACTTTTGCCTGAGACGTGTCTAATGACAGTCCTAGAAAGAATAACTCTTGAAGCTATGATATGATATGATATTTGACTTAAGAATTCAACTGGATAGTCCATTATCCAATGTCAATCAGACAGTCTGTGTATTCTTCTGGGCCCCCTGACATGATGGGGCCCATATTAACAGATAGTTTAAGTAAGGGATTAAATGTATACCCTGACTTATTAGAGAAAACATGAGACCTGCCAACACCTTGGCAAACACCCTTGGGGCTAAAGATAGACCAAAGGGTAACGCCACAAACTGAAGATGTAGGCCACCTACAGCAATGTAGGTATGTATCCTTATATATACACTTATATATACACTGCCCGGCTGGAGTAACTTCACTGTGGATCAACAACTCCAATCTCTAAAAAGGCGAGCTCCGGCAGATCTCAATGCTTCTGCTTTCTGCGGAATTCGGAATACCCCTGACCAAGAGAATCTCCAAGGGGGTCTAGCTCCTAATTTGATCTTGTAACCTGAGGATACAACGTCCGGTATCCAAATATCTGTTACATGAAGCCTCCAAAAATAAGCAAAAATGCAGAAGCGGTCCCTCATGCCTGAACAGGCCTTGAAGGGGGTCTGGCTTTTTTCTGCCAGACATCTGTTGCCTTAATTTGGAACGTTGTCTTATTCCAAAAATCTCTTCGGTATCCCAAAGAGGCTGAACCTCTAACCGGAACCCCAGGGCATTAGAGGCCCGCCGGAAGCAGTATTAGACTTCGGCTTCTGTGGCAGATTAGATGATTTACCACTAGCAGCATGCTTTACCATGTCAACCAAGCACTCCCCAAACAGACACCCCACCTTAAAGGGGAGTCCTGTCATTCTATTTTGAAGGCTATGTCAGCTGGCCATTGCTTAAGCCATAAAGCACGCCTAAAGGCTAACACCAGAGATAGGCCTCTGGCACTTAACCTGCTCAATCCTCCATAGCCCGTATCATATACCTGTTGTAGCCAAACTGGTCTTGATCACCTGGGAGCATGACTTCAATGAATGACCCCTACAAGTCTTCAAATCCAGTTGCTTTAACAACCTCCTGCTCCCCATAAATGCTATGGATGTAGCCCAGGCCGGCCGCAAGGTTGACCCCATTTTAGAATAAGCAGGATATGCCACCTGATCCACACGCTTATTTGCTGGATCCTTTGGAGAAGCACTATCCGAGGATGGCATAACCAAAATGTTAAAAAGACATGGCCCCAGAGCGTCCACCACAGGAGGGTGAGACCATAATTCAATCTGATCTGGAACAAAGGGATACATAGTACTTTAGGAATGGGCAGAAGACAACCTGACTTCTGCCATTCCCTATTGATCAGATTAGAATAATGCGTACGCTCTGCAACATCCTCCAGAATGGAGGAAATCAAAACCATCCATCCATTTTAACTGAGCACCCCCTTGTGTAGAGGACTTCTGAATAAGAGTCCCTACTGGATAAATCCTCCCGACGGATAACTTCCTGGAAACTATGGCAGCTACAATATACTCTTCAAGTTAGAGGATAAATCTGTTCTTTAAAAACCTTAAGTAGCCAATCCTAAATGACTCTCTAAAGGTTTAGGACTACTTGAGGGCTGCCGACAGAGTTTAAAGACTCTGAAGGAGACTATGGCAGCCACAATATCCTCTTCAAAACTCAGGGGATTTTTTTTTTTTTTTCAAAACCTTCTTAGTAGCTCATATGACTTAAAGGTTTTAGGTCCGCTTGAAGGCTGCCAGGGGGGTTTTTAAGCTCAGAGGGCACCGGCAACAAGGGTCAGAGCCCTTGCAGGGAGGAGACAATTGTCTTCCAATTCTACTACTACAGTAGCATAACCCTGCACACCGTGCTATCCTCAACCAGTGTCTGTTTCCATACTGAATCTATCTGCTAAAGGACCAGATCCGATTACCCCAGATGCCTCCGTCATGGTGATTAATACTAGATTACCTCCCTGGGGGTCTAAAACCTAGTATGTTAACAGTTCCCGATAGTCGCAAGACAATTCTGAGAGCTCAGAGGGTGAACCACATCAATATATTGCCTAATATATTGTCTTATCCCACAACTAGAACATATATATATATATATATATAATTTTTTTTTTTTTTTAAACAAGAACAATTAATATGTATATATGAATAAATAACATTAATACACATAATAATTAAAAAAATGACCTACATAAAGATTTAGGTCAGCTTGAGGGTGGCCGTGCAGCGGCTCACTGTATTTTTGTGCTTCCCCCAGCTGAAATTCTTCCAGTGAAGGCGGCCGGAGAAAAACTGCGATCTCAGCGGTACTCTGTGCTTCCCCCGGCTGAAAATCTTCCATTGAAGGCGGCCAGAGAAGAACCGCGATCTCAGCGGTACTCAGCGCTTCGCCCGGCCAAAAAACTTCCACTGAAGGCGGCCGGAGGAGAACCGCGACGTTAGTGGTACTTGCCGCTTAGTCCCGGACGAAAATGTTGCAGTGCGAGCGGCCAGAGGAGAACCGCGATGTCAGAGGTACTTGCCGCTTAGCCCCGGCCAAAAATGTTGCAGTGCGAGCGGCCAGAGGAGAACCGCCATGTCAGCTGTGCTTGCCATTTCACCCGGCCGGAAATCTTCCAGCGCGAGCGGGGTAAGAAAGGAGCCGCACACCGGTGCTCGCTGCTATGCTAAGCCGAAAATGTTTCCATAGAGGCGGGCGCAAATTTTTAATTTTTCAACCAGTAAAAACACATGGGAAGAGCAACAAAGAGGAAATTAATCCCCCTAGTTCCCCTCAATCAGGCTCACTAGACAAAAGCCTTCTGGCTGCTTTTTGCTGTGGCGGAATTCTCAGCCAGCGAGTTTCACTCTTTTTTAAAAAACAAAAAGGCGACACCCCACAGTGCCCCAAGACCCTGGCGTTTACCTTACCATCCTGATCCAAATGCAGCTTAGCTGCGGAGGCAAAGTGGGTCCATTCAGATCCAAGGAGTATAAGGGCCAAGGAACAGTCAGGTTTCCATTATCCCCTCTTCCAAGGCATAATTCCTTTAAAACAAAAAATAAACGGGAGAGGAGTTCAGATAAGTCCTTGCAGTGACCACTGCAAGAAAGAAAACTGAAGTGCATCAAGTCAGCCAGGTGGATATAGGCCCGGGAGGTGGAGACACACCTTTGTTCTTGCAGACCACACCCTTCGGGAGAGTTTAACCCATTCAGTCTCTGAATTCTTCTGATGTCCTGAAGTAAAATGAAAGAGAAATTAAATGTGATGTCCAATTGCCAGCTGACTTAGAAAAATCCACCTCCACTGTCTCCGACAACTTTTCTTCTAAGCAGACTTTAAACAGGGGCTGAGCACTGGAATTCACAAACTATTAAAAAAATATTAAACTATATATATGTAATTCAATAGGAAGGGTGCCAAGAAGCAACACGCATTGCAAAGTTAACTTCTAATAAACAGACAGTAATGGCAGCGCAAATCCTGGCACTTCAGCAGATTCAAGTGATTACATTTAATCAGGCACAAAAAGTTCTAGCTGATCTCAAACACTTCATATTCCTAAAAATAATGGCAGCTTTGTAACATTCGCTCCAACAGTGGCAGCGTGATTAAAAAGGGATTAATTATACAGCCTTTCGTCTGCTACTCTGATTGATAGAATAACTTTTTTTTTTTACATAATTGCACAATGCACTTAAAGCTGCCTATCAAAAAATCATGCTCTGTAACCACTCTCTACTCCATTTAAAACGAAGTTCAAAACCTGAACCCAAAACCCGGTGGGTCAGGTTGTTGTTTGTTTCAGTTCTGCATTTAAAGTGATCCTATTCCCAGAAAGGAAGTTTATGTTGTTACCTTCCATCCCCAGCCCAGTGCCCCAAAACAGCCTGTGTTTCTTTTTCTTTTTTTTTTCTATTCATAACACGCACTGGAAGCAGTATTATGTGGCAGTTTACCTTGTAATATTCAGATCCAAGGTAAACTGCCACATAATGGCAATTTACAATCAGGCTCCTGTCTACATTTCATCGCTAATCAACAAATAACCCATAATAAGAATATATAATCTCCACTATGCCCAGGATCTCCTCCTTTCCTCAACCTTAATCACCTCCTCCCATCTCCGCATCCAGGACTTCACATGTGCCCACCCATTACTCTGGAATCCCCTCCCCCATACAATTCGCCACTCCCCAAGCCATCAAGCTTTTAAGGGTGCCCACCCTCAAAAGACGAGCATATCACTTGGCCTAATTAAAAGACAGCCCGAGCCACTTTAGATCACTTGCCATCATTCTAAGTATATACTGCTTGTGACCTATCTTTTGTCTCCACCCTTATCCTTTAGATTGGAAGGCCACAAAGGTAAGGGCCATCTTTCCCAGTGTATTTCAGTATGACTCTGTATTTGTGCTTTGCTGTAATGTATTGTAAGTTGGTTTTTTACCCTGTTTGTAACACTCTTCACACAGCAGGGCATCCCAATTAGAAATGCCCTGAGGGTGAGGACCAAAACCTATGATAGTCAAAATCCCGAGTTCAAGACTTAGGATGCAGCTTGCATGTGGATCACCCTGCCCCAAAAAATAAGCAGAAGGGGAGTAAATCCCCTGTCCCATAAAATACCTGCCCACATAGGCATATCCCTCAAGCTAAAAAGCACCATGCGGACTTACCAAACTCCGTTTCCAAGCATCAGTTCTTTGCATGTCCCAGAATGAGGTACAAGCATTAATGACTCTGAGGGAAAGGCTGGAAAAATACAGTTCTGTGAGTACTCACCTGTAGAATTGTTTTTACTATGTATGGCACGGCCTGCTTCAAGAAGTCCTTACGTATGGGATATTCCGCCACAAGGTGGCGCTGTGTGCTGCAGAGGAGTTGTGGCTCCTCCCGGCACCATATAAAAACAGGATAACCAATAGACCTCCCCAGTGTTGACAAGCAGTTATACAAGAAGCCGGGAGATAATAAAGGTAAAAAAGGTAACAACCCCAACTAACTTGGAACAATCACCATAAAGAGGCAACCAAGAATAACGATAACAAGGGTGGGGTGAAGCAGGCCGTGCCATGCATAGTAAAAGCAATTATATGGGTGAGTACTCACAGAATTGTATTTTTCCTATTGCATGGTACTGCCTGCTTCAAGAAGTCCTTACGTATGGGACAACCAATAGCAGTGTCCGTAAGGTAGGGTGGGATCCCCAAAAAGTAGCAGAAGGCAGTTCAAACCACTACCGCTTGAAGTACCTTGCGGCCGCAAACAGAATCAGCTGAGGCCTTAACATCAACCTTGTAAAACTTGGAAAAGGTATAAACAGAAGACCAAGTCGCGGCCTTACAAACTTGTTCAACAGAAGCTTGGTGCTGAAAAGCCCAAGAAGCACCAATGGCACGAGTGGAATGAGCAGTAACCCAGAAAGGAGGAACCTTCCCTTTAGCAGAATAGGCTGTACCACCGCCTGGCGAATCCACTTGCTGATAGTCGATTTAGCAGGAGGCAAGCCCTTCCTAGGTCCCGCAGGAAGAACAAAAGAGCATCAGATTTCCTGAAATACTCAGTAGCAACTAAGTAAAATTTCAGAACCCTGAAAACATCCAGAGAATGCAGGGTCCGTTCCTTGGAATTAGCAGGGTTAGGACACAAGGAAGGTAAGGCAATGTCCTGATTGAGATGAAAAGCAGACACAACCTTGGGCAAGAAATCCGGCTTAAGCCGAAACACCCCCTTATCCTGATGCTGCTCAAAATAAGGAGGTTTAATGGAAAGCGCCGCCAGCTCAGAGACTCGCCTGCCTGAAGTAATAGCCACCAAAAAGGCCACCTTAACAGTCAGAATGGGTAACGCCGCCCCACGGATAGGCTCAAAGGGAGGACCCTGCAGAGCAGACAACACCAGATTCAAGTCCCAAACCGGTAGCATAAGTTTACGTGGCGAACGCACATGAGTAACTCCCTGGAAAAAAGTCTTAACCAGCCGGTGACTGGCAAAGGATCTTTGGAAAAAAATTGCCAGAGCTGACACCTGTCCCTTGAGGGTACTAAGTTGAAGGCCCGAATCCAAACCATGTTGTAAAAATTCCAGAATCCTGGGGATAGAAAACACCCAACAATGAAGAGACTTGGACTCACACCAGGCAATGTAAGCATGCCAGACCCTGTAGTAGATAAAGGACGAGGACTTCTTCCTAGCCCGAATCATAGTATCAACAACAGAGGCCCGCAACCCCTTATCCATCAAGATGGAGGTTTCAGCAGCCAAGCCGTCAAAGCCAGCATTTGTAAATTGGGATGGCGCAGCTGTCCCTGAGTGAGAAGATCTGGATCCTTGGGCAAAACATACCGATCTACTGCCAACTGCACAACGTCTGCGAACCACACCCTCCTTGGCCAACAGGGGGCCACCAGAATGGCTGGTACCCCTTCCTGGGCTACCTTGCGCAGCACCCTGCCCAGCAGAGGAAAGGGAGGGAACACATACAGAAGCCGAAACTCCGTCCAAGGAATCGCTAGCGCATACATGGCGAAGGCCAGAGGATCCTGCGACAGGGAGACAAATCTTGGAAGCTTGTGATTGTGGCGGGACGCAAACAGGTCCACATCCGGGTGACCCCAACGGTGACACAGGGAGTGAAATACCTTGATGTTGAGGGACCATTCCCCCAGCCGAGACGTCCCCCTGCTTAGGGAGTCTGCCTCATGGTTTTCCACCCCCGGAATGTAGACCGCCGAGATGCAAGGGACATTCTCTTCCGCCCAAGACAGTATCAGGGACACTTCCTTGAGGGCTCGCTTGCTCCGAGTCCCTCCCTGATGATTGATGTAGGCAACCGCCGTCTGGTTGTCTGAGCGGATCTGAACAGCCCGACCCCGAAGGTGCGTGATCAGCTGAGAAAGAACCAACCTGATCGCCCTCAGTTCCAGGACATTGATGGGAGCATGGGCCTCCTGGGGGCCCCACCGACCCTGGAACTTCAGAGACTTCCAAAAGCCCCCCCAACCGGTCAGACTGGCATCTGTGGTGACAGTTTCCCAGCACGGAGGCAGAAAGGTCCTGCCCAGTAGAAGGTTCTTTGAGTCCAGCCACCACGAGAGGGTCTGTCTGGCCAGGGGAGACAGAGTAAAATCCTGATCCAGGGACACAGGGTCCTGATCCCAAACTGACAAGAGGTGCAACTGAAGAGGTCTCATGTGAAACTGAGCAAAGGGGACCGCCTCGAAGCAGGACACCATCAGGCCCAATAACTGCATCCCCTGCCGGATGGAGGGATGGGGACAAGAGCAGAGCCCGTGCCTGCTCCTGAAGGCCCTACACTCTGCTGAGGCAGGAATACCTTGACCCGAGAGGTATCCCGAGCCATGCCCAGAAAGACAGTGAAGACTTGGGAAAGACTTGGGAAAGTTGATCACCCAGCCGAAGGACTCGAGAGTGGAGGTCACCAACTGAGTATCCTTCTCGGCCTGAAGAAGAGACTGAGCCGCGATCAGAATGTCGTCCAGGTAAGGGAGGATGCGAATGCCCTGGTTCCGCAACAGAGCCATCATGCCCGCCAGCACCTTGGTGAACACCCGAGGTGCCGAGGCGATACCGAACGGTAAAGCCACAAACTGGTAATGCTGATCCTCTAGAGCGAACCTCAGGAATCTCTAAATGACCTGGAAAGATTGGCACGTGAAGATAGGCATCCTTGATGTCCACGGTGGTCATGAAGTCACCCGGGCGAAGGGTACTGAAAGTAGCGTCTCCATGCGAAAGTGCTTGAACCTGACAAACTTGTTGAGACCCTTCAAGTCCACGATGGGCTTTAAAGACTCGTCCTTTTTGGGGAACATGAAAAGATTGGAGTAGTACTCCTGACCCTGTTCTTGGGAAGGCACCAGGCAAATGACTCCTGACTCCAACAGACGTTGAACTGCAAGGCGCAAACCCTGAGCTGACAGAAGGTTTTGAGACATCCGGGATCTGAGGAATCTTGGGGGCGGCCAGGCTGCAAACTATCTTGTAACCGGAGGACACCACCTCCTGAGTCCACCGGTCTGAGATGCGGAGCCTCCAGACGTGAGCAAAGAGCCGAAGCCGTCCACCCACCCGGATGGGCGAGGGCGCCTCCTCATGCCTGAGGGGCCTTAGGAGGGTGTTTGGGCTTGGAACCCCAGGAGAGACCGGGGCGACCACGGGATCTGCCACCGCCCCATTAACCTCTGCGGCTACCCGAGAAGAGGGAGCTACAACCTCCTCTGGAAGCACAAAAGGAGGGAAAGGAAGCGAGGGGCCCCCGAAAGGGCCGAGTCTGCTTCCTACGCTGAGGCAACCTACCATCCTTGGCTAGAACATCCAGACGCTCCCCAAAGAGCCGTAGCCCCGCAAAAGGGAGCCCAGTGAGAGCCTTCTTAGCTGCAGTGTCAGCTGCCCACTGACGCAACCAAACAGAGCGGCGCATAGCCACCAAGAGGGCAGAGGCCCTACCAGCCAGCCGGACCGCATCATCCATGGCAGTAAGGACAAAGGCAACAAAATCAGAGCAAAGCAAGAGGGCCCTATAATCCTCCCTCCTCCTACCAGCCATAGCGCCATCAGTGAGACGCTTGAACTTAACCTTTAGGGCAATAGCTGTAATGGCAGCGGCGCAGACCGGACGCAGCCCAGCCCCCACAAATGTAAAAGCATGGCAGGCCAGCTGATCCATACGCCGGTCCGCGCTGTCCCGCAGTGTAGTAATGTCAGGGGAAGGCATGACTGAGGTGTTGGACAGCCCTAGAACGGGGACATGACCATCGCTTGACCAGGTGAGCAGGAAAGGGATACCTCTTATCCAACCCTTTGGGCACCGCGGGCAATCTATTAGGACGTTCCCACTCATTGAGCACCATATTAGAGAAATGGCCCTGCTCAGGGAACTCCAGACATTGTTTATCAGGACGAAAGAGCTCACCCTGCTTCCTCTTAGCCACCTCAGGGGGGGGCAATGTGCAAGGTTTCAAAAATGTCAGACAATAGTCTATCAGTGTCATCGGGGAGCCATGAATCCTCCCCAGATGCAGACCCAGGGTCACTGTCGTACCCCTCCTGCTGGTCCCCAGAGGAGTCAGAGTCCTGGAAAAGCTCCCCCTCCTCTAGGGAGTAACGGCCACCAAGGGCATCAATTCCCTCATCCTCCTCAGCAAAGAGGGAGGGCGTGGGAGCCAGGTGCCGCTTCTTGCCAGAGGCCTTACCTGGAACAGGCCTGGCGAGCTGCCTTTCAATGCTGGCCACACGAAGTGCCAGATCAGATTGTGATCCCCTGCTAGTATCCCCCTCACTGGGGGCTAAATGCAGGCGTGGGGGGATAGGCGATGCTGAAGGGATCGCAGAACTGGGAAGGGAAGCGCTCAGCCCAGCCTGGGCCGCAATGATACCTTGGGCGCACGGCACGTACACCGCGGCACTATCACTATCACAGGGGATGCCCCGCACATAGCACACAGCCGGGATTTCCCCGAAGGACCCCCAAGCACGATATCCCCAGAAGCCTCCATATGGTGATTAACACAGGAGCAATAGGCCAGCACAGGGTAAGCGCTAATAAAATGCCACCTGGGATGCCCCCCCCCAAGGGATGCCCCCAGGAGAGCCAGTAAGGAGGAGATAATGGGGGGGGATAAGGAGCAGAACCGGGAGAAACCACAACCCACGGTTGTCCCGCCTGAAAGACATAGTAAAAGTAAAATGCACATAAGCATCATGCAGCCCATGCCCCAAGGAAACAAAAACCCCCAAAGGGGACTCACGGACCAAGGAGACCAAAGAATCACCAAGCCGCCAGACCACGGGAGAAAGCGACACAGTTAACGATGACCGCCGCAGCCCAGGAAGGAAGAGGGGCCCCAGACGCGCAGCAGGCTCAAAATGGCGCCGGCAGAAGAACCTCGAGGGGCGGGCTGCGGGGGGACGCTGCGATACGCGTCATCCTCGGCCCCGTCCCCCCCGAAGAGTGCGAAAGCGGCGTTCACGTGACCGCGCTGGAGCCATCACACTCCAAAAACGCCCGCGCGGAGCGAAGTACAAAGCGGCGGCGAAAAACAATGTTCAAAACAATTCTACTTAAAAACACCTCGCGGCTGCCCCCTGCCCCCCCCCCCCGAACAAACACCGGGGGGCGGGGGGGGGTGGAGGAGAGCGAGCAGGCAGCAGCAGGAGCTGGGCCAGGGTGGGGGAGGGACCCCAGAAACCAAACAAGGCAAAACAAGGGGTATGACCAGAACACAGTCCCCAAAACACTCACCTCCTCAGAAGCTAGGACAGAAACTCTGCATCCCTCATTAGGCACACCATGGCTGGCTACCCTTTGTGGTACAGGGTCTGCGGCTCAGAGCAGCGCTCCTTGAGCACCTGACCCAAGTGCTCCTCTACCCTCACCCGATCCGTCGGCCGAGGCTGGGAGGCACAGAGGGTCCGGAAGCGGGTGGAAATAGACATGCAGGGCCGCAGGCTTGGTTGCCCCGCTCACCTGCGCGATATAGAGAGCCATCTTCTATCTTTGCAGTATCACTGCAGAGGAAAAACTGGGGAGGTCTATTGGTGATCCTGTTTTTATATGGTGGCGGGAGGAGCCACAACTTCTGCAGTACACTGCGCCACCTTGTGGCGGAATATCCCATACATAAGGACTTCTTGAAGCCGGCCGTGCCATGCAATAGGAAAAGCGAGCGGGCACCACTTTTGCATCAACCCCGTGAATGGTGCCGGGCCCTGGGCCCCATGTACCCCCCATCCATCTTTAACAGCTAGACCTTCATACCAATCTAGCAGCCAGTCCATGAGCTGCACCGTAGGGGTCCACAGGCCCAATGCATCTTTAAAGAGGACCAAAACCCACGCCCTAGATTCCAGGGCCGCTGGATTCCCCCCCCCCCCACCCCCGAGACATCCAGAATCAGGATGTCCAGCTGTAGAAAACCCCCTAGGTCACCAGGAAACTCACCTTCTTTCCAGGTCCAATGGCACATGCGCAAGGTTAGGCTGCATCCCGCTATCCCTTTAGCAGGGAGTATGCCTGCACCAGGCATTTGTGTATGGCTGGTGTGTGCACGCTCCCTGTTAGAGGGCAGCGGGGGATGCGGACGCCAGTGTGCTCGGACGCAGGTGCTCGAGCGGATCCAAGTGCATTAATTGGACAAGTGGCAGCGCATTCGTCATAGGACCATGAAGAGGTGAGTTTGTTTGGACAACCTGGAGGGTTTCACACAGGGACAAAGACCAAATCCCAGGATAGTCAAAATCCTGGATTTTGGTCCACTTTAAGCCACATCCGTCTTTAACAGCTATACCTACATACCAATCTAGCATCCAGTCCATAAGCCGCACCTTAGGGGTCCGGGAGACATGCGTCTCCCAAGCTACAGGTTGGGGACGCCTGCCGCCTATACAGTTGAAACATGGGCATTGTAACATTTGGTGAGTCACCACAACAGGTAATCTGTAGGGTTTTAAAAGCACAGTATCGCAAAATCTGATTTTCTATGTTCTCATGTTCGGAAAATGTTTTCAATCTTCACAATCGAGGTTGCTGATCAGATTTATAATGCCAGCAGCCGAGGCTACAGTCGCTTTATAAAGATTAGAAAAGACAGGAGCCACGGAGGTCAGCACATATTCTGCTCAGTGGAGGCACAAGGAAATCTCAAGATTCCAGAACTACACCGTTTATTAAAAAATACGTAATGAAAAAAGGACTGATAAGTGTCCCAGGAATAAATAAGGCAGATAACCTTCAATGTACTTAAATGTCAGGAAAACCATAACGCATATTGCTTTGCTGACATTTGGAAAAACACCACGAAGATACAGAGCAGGATACATTACCATGCAACACAAAGACATATGTCAAAGTGATTTTAATGTTGCTCTGATGTGACGGGGATGTTGTCATTACAGCCTGGACACGCGGAGGAAATGGCGTGATTTACAAATGTAACGCATCATTACACACAGGTGAGATAGAGCTGCTTGCCTTGCGACCAAAAATTTAAAAAAACCTGCTAGAGTAGGGGCTGGACTTAGATGGGACTGCCTTGCCATGGCTGCCCAGCTTTTACATAGGTATTGCAATATTGGCTTGATTTAAAGTCGAAGTCCAGTCCCGGAGTGGCAGTGAGGGAAGGTCTATTTGTTGGCATTTTGCTGGGTTTTGCTGTACTTAGGCAGGCTGGGAGAGTAGTACTTACTCATAAAAAGGTTTTGGCGGAAGGGATTGTTAAGGCATATGCTTACTGCAGCCAGGTCAGCGATACCCAGCCATTGGCGCTCTAATATTACACCCTCTCTGATGGAATGGTATGGGGAGGTAGAGAACATTAAGAGGATGGAGGAATTGGCACTGGACGGGGTTGAGGGGGGCACTGAGAAACACTCCAGGACCTGGAAGGTGTGGGAAGTCTCTAAGAGATCCCCAGGGGTTCTGGCTTTGTTGGAAGGGACCATTTGATGTGGAGCGGGCGGGGGTTGTGCTGTGGGGGGTGTGGGGCCTGGGGTTGCCATCGTGGGGGGGGGGGGGGGGGGGAGACACCTCTTTCTTTCTTTTTATTTAGCATCTTTGCCCTTTCTCTTTCTTCTTCTTTCCTTCTCTTTGCTCCTTCTGTTTCTATCTCTTCGATTTTTACACTACCTTCCCTTATTCTGTCTCCCCTCTCCTGGGGTTTCACCCACGGGGGAGGGTGGACGGAGATGGTGCGACAAGGCATGAGGTATTTTTAGCTCGAGGGGTCGACAGGAGGCCGGTAGGGGGGCCAGGACCTTGTGGTATCTGGGGGAGCACATTTCCTCCAGCATAGTTACCCCTTTTGGGGTTGACCATCTTCATCCCCGGAAAATGGAGTGATGGATTTATCCTGCCCCCCTTGCAGAGTAATGAATTTAATGTTATTATGCAGTCGAAAGGACCTGAGCATTTTCGAAGCATTCAGTGTATGCCTTTATTTCTGTATAGTTCGTGCATTCGTATTCTTATACCTTTTTTCTTCTCCTGTATTACTGTACTATTTGCAAAACTTAATAAAAATGATATTGCACAAAAAAGAGGTTTGGCAAAAGCTGGCAAATTGCCTCGACAGATTTGGTTTAGTACATTGTGAGGAAAACGCTTATCACGGGATTCTAGCCCTCACCACAGCCCCCAGAATCACGCTTTCCTAAATCTCAGTCCATTTAAAGTCAACCAAAATCGTCCCTGAGGTCTATGTGAACACACCCCCCTCCCCTAAATGCACCTGCAAATTTTACCTTTCCAACAAGCCCATGGCACCACACTGTCATCACTTGCATACCTTCCCGGCTGCCACGCCTGCCGCAACTGAATGTGAGTGATACTGCCACCGATGTGAGCGGATGGAGATATTATTCAGCTTCTCCAGCCGTACCTTAATATGCATTGAGAAGCCTTTGTCTGGCTGAGTGGCCATGCATCGTTGGACTGAGGACAGGTAAGTTTCCTGGGCAAACAGCAGGGTTTTACACAGTGGGCTGGGCAACAGACCAAAACCCAGCACAGTGAAAATACCGGGTTTTGGTCCACTTTAACCAGCTGCCTATAATTTAGCCAAGGAGCACAGACACAATAATTGCGGTTAAGGCACAATGTCAGCTCAAGTTAAATATATATTTCAATGTGATAGGCGCAAAGTGAGAAATGCAAGTATGAGATAATAACAGAATACAGGTTAGTATTGCAAAAAGAAGTACAACCGAAAGGCAGGTTACCTCAGAAAGACGAATGAGGTGTAATGGATCAGGGCCCCTAGGAAATCATGGGGACAGCTCTGCAGGTTTCTGATCCTACTGGCAAGTAGTGACAAGCATGTCCAACGTCAGGCTGCTTTGATTCCGAGGTCCCTCACCCCCTCACTTCAGGAAGGAGGGTTCCCCCCCCCCCCCCGCTCCTATCTTGCTCGCATCTCAGGCACTGCTAGAACCATTTTTAAATCATAGCTTTTGATCGGAAGGTCACATGACCTTGATCCTGGAGCCAAAATGCTTGGGCTCGATGCCGCACATCTATTGGGTGCATGAACAGGGGGTAGAATGGATCAGAACTGGAGATCACCATTTTTTCAGGTTCTGGGCTCTGTACCGGAGTTATTAATCTATGGGGGGATTCAGCTTTGTAGCCTGGTTCTGAGTACGTGCCTGACCAGGGCGTAGGACACATAGCGGTCCAGTTATCCAAGGTTCTGTGTCGGCACCTTAAAGTCTGGGGGGTCCGTGTGAAACTGCTCGGCTACCGAAGCCTTCCCAGTCAGGGGTTCCTTGCGGTTCCATTAAGTCAGACAAAGGTGTGAGGAAACCAATGGTGCAGGGGGATTAAGGCTGTTAACTGCCTGGGCTTGCTCCTTTCACAGAGCAGTGGAAATTCCCCTTTTGCCTAAATATCTGCTTCCAGGAAAGGCTTTTGTTACCAGGTGTTGCTGGAGGATAAGGCAACATTTGCTATGAAGAAGGGGGACTGGGTGTCAAAAAATAGGAAGTAATACTGGTCCTCATCTTCCTCACATACATACTCATACATTTGTATTCATTCATTTTCCTCATCTGACACTTTTATTCATTGGGATAAGCAGTCATGCACTAACTGCTCACGAGAACTTCAGCCATAACACAGCAAGGAACCGAGCCTACAACCCTCTGGTTACAAGATCAGTTCCCTGACCACTAGGACATGGCTGGCTCTATGCTGCTCTCCTTCAACCTCTGGCTTACCTGAAATATCTCTATACACACAATTTAAAAAAAAAATGGCAATATCTGTCCAGGCAAAAATCTGTCATGCATAGTTAGTATGGTATTGGCATAGAAGGGAATGCCGGGATTGCTGGAGCATCACCCCCCAGAACGGCCACTATTTTTACCTTATCTTCAGCCAGGAATGCAGCCCCGCAATAGGCCTCCAGCGGTGACATGGATGGGCACTTTCAGCAGCTGAAACCAAGGAGATTACACCGAACCATGTGACGGCCGGCGGCAAATCGCGGGACTGAATTCCAGTCCGAGGATCAAGGAAAAAGTAAGAATTGCTGGCGTTCTGGGTGGCTCAAGCATTCTGCATGCCCCTTCCCCCAAGCTTGCCTCGAAGGCAGCCGGGCCAACACCTGTTATCGTTTGCTTGATCTTCCTCTCACCTTATCTCATGGTAACTGTGTAAAATGAGCAGATTCAAAGGATCTGAAAGTCTCCAAATATATGTAAATATCTTATGTAAGTGAAGCTGCCTTCCATAATTACTGAGTCTTCGAAGGCAGCTTTAAAACTCTGTTCTGCTGTGGTCAGTAACCGCTGTGGGTCCACTGTGGCTTGCCATACTTGCTCAAGGTGAGAGCAAAAAGTGATAGAGTAGCAGTTAGAGTATTTTTTTGATGGGAGGGGTAACCATTGGAACCCTAATAAGGCTAATACTGGACACTGAAGAAAATAGAGGAGAGGCACATGGGACAGGCATTATGGCTTGCTGCCTTATTATTGCCATTGGATTTACAGACGCTTTAGGGAACTGCAGCCTACCATATAGATGTTAGTCCTATAAAATCAAGCGTGGGAGGTGAATTAAACCCTGTAGATAGTATACTCTAATAATAAAGGGCTACTACTTACCTAACTTACTGGCTTGCTGCTCTAGCTCTAGAGCAGCTAGAGTTTTCCTTTATTTTGCAGAGCTCAGAAACCGCCAAGCTATATTATAACCAACTGGCTCATTTGAAGAGATACATTGTGGGCATTTCATTTCTGCAAGAATGGCCGCAACAATGTAGCGTCATAACAAAGGCTCCAACCTTTGTGTGGAAGATTTTAATTAGGAGACAACGGATGATGCACACAATATGAAATTACAAACCATTTAATTGACATCAAGGTCGAGGGGAAATTAATTCCCAGACAAGCTCTTTAGTAGTCAGGCAACCCACAGAAAAGAGGGTTATTAAAATGCTGGCCTTATCTACCGTTGACCAAGGGTCCGTTACCAAGGCGACGTTGCGCCTAGACTGAAATCCACCTAATGAAATGTGTTATGGGAGAAGGAAGCAAACACACCATTATACTAATTATCGTTAAACGGTCTTCGCACCTTCAGAGTCCTTCAGTATAATATTTATTTATTTCTCACCTTTTGTAAACTATGGTCTGTCTGCAGCCTTCTTTATTCTCATACCTCCCAACTGTCCCTCATTTGGCGGGACTCTCCCTCTTTTGAGTCCATTTCATTTGCCTATTCAAAGTGCAACCTATCTCCTATCCATCCCTCTATGAGAGGGTGTGTCTTAATTTAAATATTATGGCTATGGAGGGATCTTGCATACCTGTGCTGTCCCTCAAAACAGTGTCTTGCAGCTTAGTCACTGTAATTATTATACTATTATTATAATCATTATATTATAAATATTATTAATTATAAGATCATAGGATTTCGATTTTTTTGGACCAAGAAACATCCAAAAGAGCTAAACTCACAAAGAGTGAGGGCTAATTGGAGCTGCTACCATCCAGGCTGATCTCCTGTAGGTAGTTCCAGCATAGCAGTCTTTCCGGAATTAAAACGTAACCTTTACGTCATTATTCCCTTATGCATTCCCTAGTAGTGACATCCATGAGCCAGGTGATGTGTTTTGTGCGAATGCCCTTAGTCGAACATGTTTGCTCTGGAGACCTCCTACCGGGTTTTGCCCGGCAATTACCGTAGTCCTAGAAAGTTTTTTCAGCAATTTTTGCTAATGCCTGAAATATAAGCCCTACATCAAAAATAAGCCCTAGTTACAATTAATAATCCAGCTGCCGGGCTTCAGCAGAGGGACTGGAGCAGATGTAAAGGAGGGCAAGGATGCACCATGGCTGTAAAGGGGGTGAGGAAACATCAAGTCACACAGGAAAGCTTGTCTGTCGGGAGAGAAATGTCTGATATTGCTGGCTCTACCTCAGCCTGCCGGCATGCCGGGCACGTGGCAGAATCCCCTCGCTGCCAGTCGGCTCCGTGCATGTACCGAACTGGAGATGCTGTACTGCTGCCGCCAACGCCATCTTGATTTTTCAGGGCCCCACACCCCCCTGCTGCTAGCCGGCTCTGTGCATGTACTGTACTGGACCTGCTGTACTGCTGCCGCCAATGCCATCTTGATTTTGCAGGTCCCGGCAAATGCCTGCTGGCTCTGTGCAAGTACCATACTGGAGCCGCTGTACTGCTGCCGCCAACGCCATCTTGATTTTATAGGTCCATGGTCATCCCCCTTTATGCCTCGATCTCTGCCCCTCCACCCTCCTTCCTCCCAGACACAGGTCCTGTGTAATTTTTTTGAAGCTGCATATGCTATGACAACTCTCCCCAGCAAAGGAGGATCCTGGCCCCTCTCTGCCAGACCAAGGTGTTATGAGAGACGCAGGGGGGCTTTCATCCTTAAACTGCCTTTTCTGAGTGTCAGAATCTCATGCCCATATATGGACTTCTTTTTTCTGCTAGCCTTGTAAGGGTGACATTTGCTAAGAGCAGAAAAACTTAAAGGGGGAAGCCGGGCATCAGCAATAAAATGAAATATAATATTTGCCCTATTCCTCACATGACCCCATTCGGTCTATCCCAGGTGTGATTAGTAGTGAGCAAGATCCTTTGGAGTTGAGGTCCTCCTTGAACAGGGGAACTTGACGAAGCTAGTTAAGGCTCGCATTGAAATGTTATCTTTCTTTATAGACATGAGCAGGTCATAACCTATATTTCCTGGCCTGAATCAGACTGAATGACTCTGGCAGAGAGGCCTAACCAAAGTCTCCTTAAATAGGGACCTTAGACTTATTCAAAATCTCTTTGGATCTCGAAGAGGCCAAACCTCTACCCCCATGAAAAGCCGGAGGATCAGAGGCCCTGCGGAAGCAGTATTAAACTTCAGCTTCTGTGGCAGATTAGTAGATTACTACTAGTAGGCTGCTTTACCATGTCAACCAAGCAAGCACTCACCAGACAGACGCCTCGCCTTAAAGGGGAGTCCTGTCAGTTTATTTTTAGAGGCTGTGTCAGCTGGCCAGCTTAAGCCATAAAGCATGCCTTAAAGTGGACCAAGACCCAAGATTTTGACCCCCGAATCGGGGGTGCCCCGCTATGTGAAACCCCCCAGATCGCACATAAAAACTCACCTCACCCCGCTCCTACGGTGCATGCGCGGCCGCTCGTCCAATCAGCACGCTCAGAGCCGCTGTGGTATGTGAGTCAATGAGATGTCTTAATACAGTGGCTCCAAGCACGCTGGCTGCATCTCGCGCTTCCCTCTAACAGGGAGCACGCCCGCTAGAGAGAAGTGCAAGATGCGACCGCGGCCCGCGCATGCGCCGCTGGATCGGGATGCAGGCAAGGTTTCTGGCCGTCCTGGGGGGGTTCACACAGCGGGGCATCCCAATTTTGGATGCCCAGCGGGGAGGAATCGGATCAGCCCGATAACACTGGGTGTTGGTCCACTTTAAGGCTACCACTAGAACTAGGCCTCTGGCACTTAAACTGATCAAATCCTCCATAGCAAACATAACATACCTGTTGATATCCAAACTGGTTTTGAACAACTGGGAGCATGACTTCCGTGAATGACCCAAGGTTATTGTTTTAACAACCTTCTGCTCACCAAGATTCTATGGATGTTCCTTTAAACGTACTCAGTTGAAGACCTTCATCAAGACCCTTCGGCAAAAGCATCCAAAATTCTGGCGACAGAAAAAGTTCTACAAGAGAACCCCCTGGATTTTCACCAAGGGATAAACGCAAGCCAGACTCTACAATAGATCATTAATGAGGACTTCTCCCTGGCCTGAATCATAGACTGACTGACTGTGGCAGAGAGGCCACTTTCTGCCAAAATGGAGGTTTCATAACCAGGCCAAGTCATCGCTTCTTCCAGTTAAATACTAGCTGGGTCCTAAAAGGGTGGGGGTAGAGTTGTTTATACTGAATTACATCCTTTGCCTAGAGGCAAGCGTAAAAATACAATTCTGTGATTACTCACCTGTAGAATTGTTATTATGAGTATACAGTACGTCCTGCTCCAGATAAGATTCATTACTCTTGGGTATTACTCCGCCAGATGCCGCTGGACTGCAGAGACCACGAAATTGGCTCCTCCCGGCCCCTCAAATACCCGGGACCTCCCACAAATCCCCAGCATTGAAAAGCAGTTACAGAGAAGCCGGGAGAATGATAACAGAACCAACTAGTAACTATAAAACAATGATAATCACCATACAGGGGATCCAAGGATAAAGCAAACCAAGGGTGGGGTGGAGCAGGATGTACTGTATACTCATAATAACAATTCTACAGGTGAGTAATCACAGAATTGTTATTATTCTTAGTATACAGTACGTCCTGCTCCAGATAAGTTTCATTACTCTTGGGACATCCAATAGCAGTGTCCATAAAATAGGGTGGGATCCCCAAAGGTAACAACAGACAGGTCAGACCACTGCCGCCTGCAGAACCTTGTGGCCAAAAGCAGCATCAGCTGAGGCCCTAACATCAACCTTGTAAAACTTGAAAAGGTATGAACAGAAGACCAAGTAGCGGCCTTGCAAACTTGTTCAACAGAAGCCTGGTGCTGAAAAGCCCAAGAGGCACCAATAGCACGAGTGGAATGAGCAGTAAGGCGGAAGGGAGGATTCTTCCCCTTAGCAGAGTAGGCCTGAATCACAGCCTGACCGATCCATTTGCTGATTTAGCAGGAGCCAAACCCTTCCTAGGACCAGAAGGGACCACAAAAAGAGCATCAGTTTTTCTGAAAGGTGCAGTAGCCACCAGATAGTACTTCAGACACCTAACCACATCCAAGGAATGCAAAACCCTCTCCTTAGCGTTACTAGGATTAGGGCACAAGGAAGGAAGAACAATGTCCTGATTCAGATGAAAGGCAGACACGACCTTAGGCAGAAAATCTAGCTTGAGGCGTAATACCACCTTGTCCTGGTGTCTCTCAAAGTAGGGGGGCTGGATGGAAAGCGCCGCCAACCCAGAAACACGCCTAACAGAAGTGATAGCCACCAAAAAGACAACCTTGAGAGTAAGAATGGCCAGGGCAGCCTCCTGCACAGATTCAAAGGGAGCACCCTGCAAGGCAAACAAGACCAAGTTCAAGTCCCAAACAGGCAACATAGGCTTACATGGGGGACGCACATGAGTAACCCCCTGGAAAAAAGTCCTGATCAGAGAATGCTGGGCAAAGGACCTCTGGAAGAAAACAGCCAGGGCAGAGACATGACCCTTCAGAATACTGAGTTGAAGTCCCAGCTACAACCCATGCTGTAGGAACTCCAGGATCCTGGGAATAGAGAACACATGACAGGGAAGAGACCTAGACTCACGCCAGTCAATGTAGGAACGCCAAACCCTATAGTAAATAGAAGAGGAAGACTTCTTCCTAGCCTTTATCATGGTATCAACAACAGAGGCAGACAACCCCTTCTTTATCAAGATGGAGGTTTAAGCAGCCAGGCCGTCAAAGCCAGAGTTTGTAAATTAGGATGGCGTAAATTATCCTGAGTGAGCAGGTCTGGAACCCTGGGCAGAGCGTACTGATTTACTGCCAGCTGCACCACGTCTGCGAACCACACTCTTCTTGGCCACCTGGGAGCCACCAGGATTGCTGGCACCCCCTCCTGAGCTATCTTGCGCAGAACCCTGCCCAACAGGGGGAATGGCGGAAAGACATACAGGAGCTGAAAGTCCTGGCATGACATTGCTAGAGCATCTGTGGCCAAGGCCAGAGGGTCCTGGGACAGGGAGACAAAGGCCCGGGAGCTTGTGATTGTGACGGGACGCAAACAGATCCACATCTGGTTGGCCCCAACGGTGACATAGAGAGTGAAACACCCTGTCGCAGAGGGACCATTCTCCCAGGCGAGAGGTCCCCCTGCTCAGAGAGTCTGCCTGCAGAATCTCCACCCCCGAAATGTACACAGCTGATATGCAGGGAATATTGTCCTCCGCCCAGGACAGGATCAGAGACACTTCCTTGAGAGGCCCCTTGCTCCGGGTCCCTCCCTAATGTTTGATGTAGGCAACCGCCATCTGGTTGTGCGAGCGTACCTAACAGGCCGGCCCCGAAGGTGCCACCCTTGGAACTGTAGGGACTTCCAGAAGCCCCCCCAACCTGTCAGACTGGCATTCGTGGTGACCGTCTCCCAGCAGGGGGCCAGAAAGAATCTGCCCACCAACAGGTTCCTGGAGTCCAGCCACCACGAGAAGGACCGCCTGTCTAGGGGGGACAGAACAAGTACCTGGTCCAGGGACGCAGGATCCTTGTCCCATACTGACAAGAGGTGGAGTTGCAGAGGCCTCATGTGAAACTGGGAATAAGGAACCGCCTCGAAGCACGACACCATCAGGCCCACCAGCTGCATTCCCTGCCTGATGAAGGGATGAGGGCAAGAGAGCAGGGACTGAATCTGCACCAGCAGACTGTCCACCTTCTGCCGAGGAAGAAAAATCCTTGCCTGAACTGTATCCAGATTCATTCCCAGGAAGGGCGTCACCAAGGAGGGAGACAGGGAAGACTTGGGATGGTTGATCCCCCAGCCAAATGACTCCAGAGTGGACACGACTCGCTGAGTATCCAGCTCTGCCTGATGGAGGGACTAAGTGATGAGAATGTCGTCCAAATATGGCAGCACGCGAATGCCCTGAGCAGAGCCATCACCCCTGCCAGCACCTTGGTGAACACTCTGAGGGCTGAAGTGAGACCGAATGTCCTGAGACATCCGGGATATGATGAATCTTGGGGGCGGCCAGGCAGCAAACTCTATCTTGTAACCGGAGGACACTACCTCCTGAATCCACCAGTCTGAGACATGAAGCCTTCAGACGTGAGCAAAATGCTCAAGCCATCCCCCCACCTGGATGGGTGAGGGCGCCCCTTCATTCCTGAGGGGGCTTGGGAGAAGACTTAGGCTTGGAGCCCCAGGATGAGCCAGGGCGTCCACGTCCTCTGCCCCTACCCCAGAAATCTCCTCAGCCCTAGTAAAGGAGACCCCCTTCCCCTGTCTGGATCCATGGTAGGGGGAAGAAAAGGAGCCTTGGCCCCAAAAGGGCCAAGACTGCCTCCTGCGCTGGGGTAACCTGCCTCCCTTAGCAAACAGGTCCAGGCGGTCCCCAAACAGGCATAGTCTTTTGAAGGGAAACCCAGTGAGAGCCTTCTTGGCAGCGTTGTCAGCTGCCCACTGGCGCAGCCAAACCGAGCGGCGTATAGCCACCACTAGGGCAGAGGCTCTGCCACACATCCTAATGGTATCATCCAAGGCAGAGAGGACATAAGTCACAAAAACCTCACAATGAGAGAGAGCATTAAACTCTTCACTAGACACATCATCAGGAGCACCATCTAGGACACTTCTAAGCAGGGTCCTAATAGCCACCGCTGTAATGGCAGAGGCACAAACCGGGCACAGCGCCGTCCCCACACATGCAAAGGCATGGGACGCCAGCTGATCAATACGTCGGTCCTCACTATCCCGCAGTGTAGTAGAGTCAGGGGAATGCATGACAGAGGTGTTCGATAACCCTAGGACCGGGGCATCCACCTCTGGAGGGGGTGACCAACGCTTCACCACATCAGCAGGAAAGGGATACCTCTTATCCCAACTCTTAGGGACTTCGGGGAGCCTGCTAGGACGCTCCCATTCCTTGAGCACGAGATTATTAAAATGGGCTTGCTCAGGAAACTCTAAAAGTGGCTTAGCCGTATGAAACAAGTCCCCCTGCTGCCTAGGAGCTGCAACCGGGGGAGAGATAGACAGTACCTCAAAAATCTGAGTCAACAGCCTATCAGTATCATCTGGGGCCCAGGGTCAGAGCCAGAATCATCATGACCCCTGGGCCTCTCATCAGATGACTCCGAGTCAGAGAATAACTCCCCTTCTTCCAAGGGGGTATAACCGGACAGCTCAAAGAACTCTTCAGCCTCCATAGGGAAGAGAGTGACATCAGGCGTCAAGTGCCGCTTTTTAGCAGAGGCCTTACGCGCCATGGTATTAGCAAGCAACTTCTCAACACTAGCCAGTCTAGCAGACACATCAGGCTGAGAATCCCCACTGTCACAGAAAGGCACAAAAGAACTTGGAGTGGAACTCAGAGCATTTTTTGATTTAAACTAGAGGAAGGGGACAGAGATGTAACTTGCGAGGGTGATTTCTGTCCCCTACCATTTAGGATGAAGCAGGACATTGAAGCAGGAAACCCGGTTAGTGGTAGGCTAGAGGTGGAAAAGATCAAGGACACACTAAAATACAATACCAACAACATCCACATGATGTGTACCAATGCTCGCAGCTTGGGCAACAAGCTCTGTGAATTAATGGCTATCATATCCAGAGATGAATTGGATCTTGTTGCAATAACAGAGACTTGGTTCAAGGATCACAATGACTGGGAGATAGCCATACCCGGTTACACATTGTACAGAAAAGACAGATTGGATAGAAAGGGCGGTGGAGTAGCCATTTATGTCAAGACTACCCTTCAATCAACAATAATTCAGCATACACATAATGAACTAGAAACTCTCTGGGTTACCATGCAGACTAAGGAGGGAGCTGTGGTCAGAATTGGTGTGATATATAGGCCCCCTGGACAATCTGAGGATCTAGATAACCTGTTAATAGATGAAATCAGTGGAATGGCAGAGAAGGGGGACGTTGTAATTACAGGTGACTTCAACATGCCTGATGTGGACTGGAATATCCCAAGTGCATCGACATGCAAGAGCAGGACTATATTAGAGGCACTTAATGGAGTGTCTCTAAAACAACTTGTGACATTGCCAACTAGAGGAGATAACATTCTGGACTTAGTTCTGACCAATGGGGACCTGGTGTCCGAGGTCAGGGTTGAAGAAAATCTGGGTTCCAGTGACCATCAATGCTTATGGTTCAGAATAAAAACAGACATTGTGCAATCACACACCAGAACCAAAGTGCTTGACTTTAGGAAGACAAACTTCAAGGAAATGGCGGAGTATGTAGAAAGAAAATTAGGTGAGTGGAACAGAGTAGCAGAAGTGAGTGCCCAGTGGTCACTATTAAAAATGGCCATCTTAAAGGCAACTAAGCAATATGTGAAACAAACTAGCAAGAATAAAAGGAAGAAGAAACCATTATGGTTTACTAGGGAAGTCAGCACTATCATAAAAGATAAGAAGTCTGCCTATAAGAAGTATAAAGTAAGTGGAAGTGTAGCTGACAGAGAGGCGTATAAAATTAAACAGAGGGAAGCAAAACTAATTATAAGGACTGCTAAAGGGCAAAAAGAGGAAGAAATGGCCAAATCTATGAAGAGGGGAGATAAAACCTTTTTCCGATATATTGGTGACAGAAAGAAGAAAAACAATGCAGTCTCAAAAATTAGAAATAGGGAAAATAAATATATTGACGGAGATAAGGCTGTAGCTGACCATCTGAATAGCTACTTTTGTTCGGTATTTTCAGATAGTAGCAGGCATGGCCATAGCACAGCATCCCGCTGGGAGGGCACAGCTCCGGAGTTTCTGGAGGCTGATGTCCTATCCGAGCTGGCACATCTAAAGGTAAGTAAGGCAATGGGTCCAGATGGAATCCACCCCAGAGTTCTAAGGGAACTTAGATTTGTGATTGCAGCCCCTCTAACTGATTTACTTAACCATTCCCTTTCAACTGGTGAGGTTCCAGATGATTGGAGAATGGCCAATGTCGTACCAATCCATAAAAAGGGGAGTAGAGAAGAAGCCAGTAATTACAGGCCAGTTAGTTTAACATCTATAGTGGTCAAATTAATGGAAACACTCTTAAAAAAACAGATAATTTCCCATCTAAAAATTAATGACCTATTGGACCCAAAACAGCACGGCTTTACTGAGGGCAGATCATGTCAGACCAATCTTATTGATTTCTTTGACAATGTCACTAAAGTGTTAGATGAAGGTGGTGCTGTGGATATCGCCTATCTGGATTTTAGCAAAGCCTTTGACACTGTACCACATAAGGAGCTCATAGATAAGTTATTGAAGGTAGGACTCAATCCCTGGATAGTTCAGTGGATTTCCAGTTGGCTGAGGGATCGGTATCAGAGCGTTGTTGTAAATGGCGTGCAATCTGAACAAAGGCGAGTTACAAGTGGTGTGCCGCAGGGCTCTGTCCTGGGCCCCATTCTTTTTAATATATTTGTAAGTGACATAGGAGAAGGCTTGGTAGGAAAAGTTTGTCTGTTTGCTGATGATACAAAGGTTAGTAATAGGGTGGATATTCCTGGAGGTGTCTGCAACATGGAAAATGATTTAGCTTTACTGGATAGATGGTCAAAACTGTGGAAACTAGAGTTTAATGTCTCTAAATGTAAAATCATGCACTTGGGTAGAAGGAATCCCTGCTCTGAGTACCGTATGGGCAGCACTGTGTTATCCAGGACCTCGGAGGAGAGAGATTTAGGGGTACTGATTACTGATAGCTGCAAGATGAGTGGACAGTGTAGCCAGGCAGTGGGAAAAGCAAGCAGGATGCTCGGCTGCATAGCTCGAGGCATCACCAGTAGGAAGAGGGAGGTTGTGATGCCGCTGTATAGAGCCCTGGTAAGGCCACAGCTAGAATACTGTGTGCAGTTCTGGAGACCTTACCTGCAAAAAGACATTATTCAAATAGAACGTGTCCAAAGGCGGGCAACGAAAATGGTGGAAGGACTTACACTTAAAACTTATCAGGAGAGACTTAAAGAACTTAATTTGTACAGTCTGGAGGAAAGAAGGGAGAGAGGGGACATGATTGAGACCTTTAAATATGTGAAAGGATTGAATAAGGTTCAGGAGGGAAGTGTTTTTAAGAAGAAACTTAACGATAGAACAAGGGGGCACAACCTGAAGCTAGTCGGGGGGAAGATCAGGAGCAATGTTAGAAAATATTATTTTACAGAAAGAGTAGTAGGTGCTTGGAACAAACTTCCAGCAGAGGTAGTTGAAACATCAACAGTCACTGAATTTAAACATGCCTGGGATAAGCACACATCTATCCTAAGATAAAGAGAACATACAGTATACACATAAGATACAGAGAACATACAGTATACACATAAGGGCAGACTAGATGGACCGTATGGTCTCCTTCTGCCGTCAACCTTCTATGTTTCTCTATGTTTCTATGTATGCAACCCAATGGGAGTCAAATTCAAGCTTGGGGGAGTTGGTCCAGCCGCTGGTAAACCAGGCTGCAGCGCAATCACCTGCTGGGCACAAGTTATACAGACCGACACATTGTCAGCACTAGTAGGGGACACCCCACAAGCTACACACAGCCGGGCTTGTCCCGAAGGAACCCCAAGCACATTATCCTGAGACGCCTCCATATGGTGACTATAGCGGCACAATAGGCCGATAGGGATTCACGCTATAACAGCAACCCGGGATGCCCCAATAGCGCGCTAGGGAAGTGGGAGTAATTAGCACACTAGGCCTCACAAAGTTTAGTAACTAAAAAAGGGGTAGGGCCGGAAGAAACCAATGGAGTTCGACCCACCTGAAAGAAATAAGCGAAGAGGACCCCATAAGCGACATGTATAATGACATAGGGATCGCTGTAGGTAGATGCCAGCCACGCAGCAGACGGAATCCAGATAAAAAATGGCGCCAAGTATACCTCGAGGGGCGGGCTGCGGAGACAGTGACGCGGAACGCGCCATCCGCAGGCCCCGCCCCCCCAAAGAGCACGAAGCAGCACAACATGACAAGCAGCGCCTGAGGCAATGCCGCCGCCGCCGACCAAGGAGCACACCATCCAAGTGAAGCACCAACGTATAACACCCCCCCCCCCCAGAGCTACAAGGGAGAGCGAGGGAGGATAGCGGCCATTTAACGTAGGGCCCACCGATAGACAGGGGCAAGGGAGGGGCATCCCGTAGAGACTCACCATATGTCTATACCGCCTACCCTTTGGTGGGGGATTGCGGTGGAGCAGCGCTCCTAAGCACCTGACAGCGGTGCTGCCTACCATCACCCGGACCAGCGCAGCCAAGGCTTGGAGGCACAGTAATAATGGAACGGGTGGGAATAGTCCTACAGGACCAAAGGCTAATAGCCCCGCTCACCTGCGAGACGAGAGAGCCATCTTCTTGTCCTTCGCAGTCCAGACTGCAGAGAAATTCTGGGGATTTGTGGGAGGTCCCGGGTATTTGAGGGTCCGGGAGGAGCCAATTTCACGGTCTCTGCAGTCCAGCGCCATCTGGCTGAGTAATACCCAAGAGTAATGAATCTTATCTGGAGCAGGACGTACTGTATACTAAGAATATACCAGGCATACTGTTGAGACACATTAGCTCTTTTAATGTATTCTGGAAAATCTGTGTTGCATCAAAACCCTTAATGAAAAGTTATGGGAAGAAAGCAATCTCTCTAATCAGCCGAACAGTCCCAGAGATGCAGCGTGTAAAGAAGGATTGATGTATTAATAATCGGTATGTGGAAGCCCACTCTGAAGCTTAATAAGGCGTTATCAGAGGTAGAGGGGGCAGGGGCGGGTGTTATCAGCACCATTTCAGGCTCTCTGTTATAAGCTGCCTCTGCTTCTCCTGCTATTATACCGTGTTATTTTCTCTACAATAGACAGGTATTCTAAAGATAGATTTTTTTTTAACCGTTACGCATATAAAGTGACTAGAAAAATAATCACTCTCCTTTCGTGTTTTATAGACAAGGACAGTGGTGGGTGTGTTCCCACTATTAAAGCCCCCCTCCCTCATTTTAGCCTAAAAGTGGATGAAAACCTCTGCGCCAATTGAAAGTCCTCAGGGTGGGCCGTTAGCCTGCCCCCAGGGCATTATTTAGCGGGGTGCCCTGCTGTCTAAAACACTGGGCCAGGGCTGCGCCCAATCTATCCACTTGAGAGCCTGGGATACACCCTGCTGGCTGGCCAACTGCATCCGGCATTCTTGAGATCAGCCAATCTTCGACCTCAAAAGTGCCAAGGGCACAAAATCTCCAGGGCATGGACTTGGCGATGGTAAAACCCGTTTTTTCCCTAAAACAGACCTTCATCCTGAATAAGAGTCTATCTTATATGTTTCCCCCACCCTGTACATACAGATTGCCAACATTAAAAATCATCCTACCTGCATTTACTGCATTTTATGAGCCTTTAAACATCCAAGATGGCAGCCCGTGGAGTCTAAGGCTGCCTGCAGACAGGAGTTGCCTTCTGACTGTGCCGCTCTACATTTTGGGATTGCTGTCCTTTTCCTGACCCCTAGAGTCCTGAATAGAGTTGAAGCCCAGTGGGGGGAAAGAATAATATGTAAGCGACTAAAAACTTAAAATATATTAATTTTAGATGCTGGGGAATAGTCTTTTAAAGGTTTGGGCTTTTTATTAAATGAAGCTAAAGGTCCGGTTTAAGTACCGGCCACTGCCGAGGTAGCAGCATCGCCCGAGGCACACGGTGCTGCAGAAGGGTTTTGCTCCGCTTTCAACACCCAATCCAGTTTTGATCCACTTCGTTTAGGTGGTCCAAAAGCAAAAGAACACAGTACTGAACTAAAGTACAGAAGTAGAGCAGTGTGCGCTTTGGCACCTGGTGCAGATGGAGGTAAACTGAATGGCGGGACGGGGTCTGGTGTGTCAACAGAAGCTTGTCCCGAAAAATACAATTCTGTGATTACTCACCTGTAGAATTGGTATTATGAGTATACAGTACGTCCTGCTCCAAATCTAATACTTACACGTGGGGATATACTCCCCCAGATGACGCTGGACTGCAGAGACATCGAAAATAGGCTCCTCCCGACCCCTCAAATACCCAGGGACATCCCACAAATCCCCAGCATTGAAAAGCAATTAACGAGAATCCGGGAGCATTAAACAACTCAAATTATCAACTATAACAATGATAACAATCACCATACGGGGGGTCCAGGAAAATGCAAACCAAGGGTGGGTTGGAGCAGGACGTACTGTATACTCATAATACCAATTCTACAGGTGAGTAATAACAGAATTGTATTATTCTTAGTATACAGTACGTCCTGCTCCAAATCTAATACTTACACGTGGGACATCCAATAGCAGTGTCCATAAAGTAGGGTGGGATCCCCAAGAAAAAATTTGCAGCAGGCAGTTTAAACCACTGCCGCCTGCAGAACCTTGCGGCCAAAAACAGCATCAGCTGAGGCACTAACATCAACCTTGTAAAACTTTGAAAAGGTACAGAAAAGCCCAAGAGGCACCAATAGCACGAGTGGAATGAGCAGTAAGGCGGAAAGGAGGATTCTTCCCCTTAGCAGAGTAGGCCTGAATCACAGCCTGACAAATCCACTTGCTGATAGTAGACTTGGCAGGAGCCAAACCCTTCCTAGGACCAGAAGGGACCACAAAAAGAGCATCAGTTTTCCTGAAAGGTGCAGTAGCCACCAGATAGTGCTTCAGACACCTAACCACATCCAAAGAGTGCAAAACCCTCTCCTTAGCATTGCTAGGATTAGAGCACAAAGAAGGAAGAACAATATCCTGATTCAAATGAAAAGCAGACACTACCTTAGATAGAAAGTCAGGTTTGAAACGAAACACCACCTTGTCCTGGTGCCTCTCATAGTAGGGGGGCTGAATGGACAGCGCCGCCAACTCAGACACACGCCTGAAAGAAGTGATAGCCACCAGAAACACAACCTTGAGCGTAAGAATGGCCAAGGCAGCATCCTGCACAGGTTCAAAGGTAGCACCCTGCACGGCTGACAGAACCAAGTTCAAATCCCAAACAGGCACCATAGGTTTACATGGGGGACGCACATGAGTGACCCCCTGGAAAAAAGTCCTGATCAGAGGGTGCTGAGCAAAGGACTTCTGGAAAAAAATAGCCAGGGCAGAAACCTGACCCTTCAGAGTACTGAGTTGGAGCCGGCTGTAGAAATTCTAGAAATGAGCCTGCTCTAGAAATTCCAAACGGGCAGTCGCAGTATGGAAACCCTCCCCTCTAGGCTTGGGGACCTGACCGGGGGGAGAGATAGACAGTGCCTTAAAGACCTTAAGCAACAAGTCGTCAGTGTCACACTGGCCTCAGTATTCAGGGCCAGAATCGTCATGACTCCTCGGCCTCTCATCAGATGAGCCTGAGTCAGAGAACAACTCCCCCTCATCAGAAGGGGTATAGTCACACGGAGTAGCAAACCCCTCAGTTCTCATAGAACATACAGAAACATGAGGCGACAGGTGCCGCTCTCTACCAGGGCCCATTCGCTCTGACAACCTAGCAATAATCTGTTCAGCCGTAGGCAGTCTGGAAGGCCCAGCAGGCTGTAATTCCCCACTTGTAGGCGACTCAGCAGGAGAGAGATTTAAGCCTGGGGAGATAGGGGAATAGAAGCTAGGTGTAGCCACTGGCCGACCAGATTGCAGGGCCAGGGCTTGCTCGGGACCCGTGCCCTGTCAGCATCAGCATGGGGTTGTCCACAAGCTATACACCGCCGGTCTAGTCCCAGAGTGACCCCGGTCACATAATTCTGAGATGCCTCCATATGGTGATTAATCAAGGCACAATATGCCAGTAGGGATTTACACTATAAGTAACCCTGGATGCCCCCAAAGACCCGCTAGGGAAGTGGGAGAATATTACAAGGCCCGCTATAATTTTGCACCGGGCCGGGAGAAGCCAATAGTGTTCACCAGTCTGAAAGACATAATGGGAATTAAGGGTGTCAGAACCATGTGCAGAATCAAGGATCATGAAAATCGCCCGCAAGGGCACTTACAGACCAAGGGAGGAGGAGGGCCGCTACCACGCGTGCTTGCGATCAGCATCAAAATGGCGCCAAGCGAACCTCGAAGAGCGGGCCAGAGCGGGCTGTAACGCGGAGCGCGCCAACCAGGTCCCCGCCCCCGAAGAGCGCGAAGCTCTGAGATAGTTACAAAGCTGTCATAAGGAGCGAAGTGTATGGCACACTTAGAAAAATGATTTGCCAATGAAGACGCCGCAGCGTCTGAGGCGCCGCCGCCGTCCGGCGCAGCACATCCAGTAAAGGAAGAGGTGCGCGCGGCGGCGACAATACACAGTAAAGAGCAAACAGAGTGGCTCCGACACCAGGAATACCAGTCCGGGGCAAGACTAAGGCCATAACGTGTAAACATACACTAAGACCACCACCCCCCCCCCCTTTCTTTCCCCCCGGGCTACGGGGGGAACGAGGGAGGATGGCGACCCTTTGTACAGGGCCCACCGCTACACGGGACTGGGGCAATAGTGCGGGAGGGGCATCCCCTAGAGCAGGGGTACTCAACCACTTTTTGTAAAGGTCCGTTTAAAAGCATCCAGTGAGAGGTAGAGGTCCGGGCGGAGGGCTGTCGCGGGAGGTGGACAGTTAAAAATCAGACCAAACCAACCTGAAAATCCTATTGGACACTGGGAAAAACAGGATTTTTTCTTTGGCCCCACAGAACCTACAGCGGATTGGACTTCATACTGCAATGCTAGGTGCCAGGGAGCCATGACACTGGCAGGGAGAGCAAGCACTACATCGCTGATCAATGAGGCAGCTCTGAGCACAGCAACACAGAAGCAGCTAAGTGCAGGCCTGCCAGGGCAGTGGTCCGGAAATCTAGTGCCGAGGTCCACATTCGGACCCCGGTCCGTCAGTTGAGTATCGCTGCCCTAGAGGCTCACCCTCAGCCTAAACCACCTACCCTTTGGTGGGGGACTGCAGTGTAGCATGGCTCCGTTAAGCACGCATGGTGCTGCCTACCTTGACCCGACCAGCGCAGCCCAGGCTGGGAGGCACATCACAGGGAGGATGGGTGGGAATAGTCCAACAGGGCCGCAGGCTTTGATAGCCACGCTCACCTGCGAGAGAGTGATACATCACCTCTTCGCAGTCAGCACTGCAGAGAAATCTGGGGATTTGTGGGAGGTCCATGGGTATTTTAAGGGCCGGGAGGAGCCTGTTTTTCCATGTCTCTGCAGTGCAGCGCCATCTGGCGGAGGATAACCCAAGTGTAAGTATTATATCTGGAGCAGGACGTACTGTATACTAAGAATAAGTGTGAGCCGAAGACCAAGTAGCAGCCTTACAAACCTGCTCAACAGAAGCCTGGTGCTGGAAGGCCCAGGACGCCCCAACAGCATGAGTAGAATGAGCAGTAACACGAAAAGGGGGAATCTTCCCCTTAGCAGAATAGGCCCCAACAATGGCCTGGCGAATCCATTTACTAATGGAAGACTTGGCAGGAGCCAAACCCTTCCTAGGCCCCGAGGGCACCACAAAAAAGGCGTCAGTCCTACGATAAGGAGAAGTAGCCACCAAATAGTACTTCACACAGCGAACCACATCCAAAGAATGCAAAACCCTCTCCTTGTCATTGCTGGGCTTAGGACACAAGGAGGGAAGAACAATATCCTGATTCAAATGAAAAGCAGAGAGCACCTTAGTAAGGAAATCTGGTTTGAAGCGGAAAACAACCTTGTCCTGATGCCTCTCAAAGTAAGGAGCCTTAATAGACAAGGCTGCCAACTCCGAAACACGTCTAACGGAAGTGATGGCAACCAGAAAAACAACCTCCTGAGTAAGCGTAGAAAGTGCAATATCTTGCAAAGGTTCAAAAGGAGGACCCTGCAAAGCAGACAAAACCAAATTCAAATCCCAAACTGGGAGCAAAGGCTTCCTAGGAGGCTGCACATGCGTAACCCCCTGGAAAAAGGTCTTAACCAGAGGATGAAGAGCAAAAGACTTTTGAAAGAAAACCGCCAGGGCAGAAACCTGCCCCTTCAGCATACTAAGCTGCAACCCTTGGTCCAGACCATGTTGCAGAAATTCCAAAACCCTAGGGATAGAAAACGCCCTGCAAGGCAAGGCCCTGACCTCACACCAATCAATATAAGACCTCCAAGTCCTATAATAGATGGCAGAGGAAGACTACGTCCTAGCCCTAACCAGAGTCTGAATGACAGCATCAGAAAGACCTTCCACCTTCAAGATGGAGGTTTCAGCAACCATGCCGTCAAAGCCAGCATTGGTAAATTGGGGTAGAGCAGTGGCCCCTGAGTGAGCAGATTCGGCAGAAGGGGCAGGTCTAACTGATCCTCCGCCAACCTTACCACGTCTGTGAACCAAACCTGTCTTGGCCACCCTGGAGCCACCAGGATTGCTGACGCGCCCTCTAGGGCCAGCTTGCGCACCACTCTGCCCACCATGGCAAACGGAGGGAACAGGTACAGAAACCCCAGATCCCTCCAGTTCAGAGACATGGCATCCACTGCCAGAGCCAGTGGATCCCACGAGAGAGACACAAATGCTGGAAGCTTGTGATAGTGACGAGAGGCAAAGAGGTCCACCACCGGAGACCCCCACCGGTGGCAAAGCGACCGAAACACCTTGGGGCAGAGCGACCATTCCCCCCGGTGAGATGACCCCTCGTCTCAGGGAGTCCCCCTCCGTGTTCTCCACTCCCGGAATGTACACCGCAGAGATGCATGGGACATTGCTCTCTGCCCAGGCAAGGATCAAGGACACTTCCCTGAGGGCACGCCTGCTGCGAGTCCCTCCCTGATGATTGATGTAGGCGACCGCCGTCCGATTGTCCGACCGAACTTGGACCGGTAGGCCCCGCAACTGATGAGTCAAGTGAGCCAGAACCAGCCTGATGGCTCTCAACTCCAGAACATTGATGGGATCGTGAGCCTCCAGAGGCCCCCACAGTCCCTGAAACTGAAGATCCTTCCAAAATCCCCCCCAACCTGACAGGCTGGCATCCGTGGTGAGCGTCTCCCAACGAGGGGTCAGAAAGGACCTGCCCCTCGTCAGATTGCTTGGTTTCAGCCACCACCGAAGGGAACGCCGCACCCGGGGGGACATCAGAAAAGACTGATCCAATGACAGTGGGGACCCGTCCCAGGCCGCCAAGAGATGGAGCTGGAGCGTCCTTGTGTGAAACTGGGCAAAGGGAACCGCCTCGAACGACGCCACCATCAATCCCACGAGTCGCATCCCTAGCCGGATGGACGGACGGGGAATGGATAGAAGACGCTGAGTCAATTCCTGAATCAGAAGAACCTTGGCTCGGGGGAGAAACACCCTGGCCTGAGAAGTATCCAGCGACATTCCCAGAAACTCCACCTCCCTGGAAGGAGTGAGGCAGGACTTGGGATAGTTGATCACCCAACCAAAACTCTCCAGAGTGGACACCACATTCCTGGTATCCAGCTGTGCCTGACTGAGGGAAGACGCAATGATGAGAAGATGTCTATGGACGTCATGAAGTCCCCTGATGGAGGTGAGTGGATGGGTGAGCGCAGAGTCTCCATACGGAACTTCCGGGGAGGAACGAACCTGTGGAGCAACTTCAGATCCAGAATGGGATGAATGGATCCGTCCTTCTTGGGCACTGTGAACAAATTGGAATAGAAGCCCAGGCCCCGGTCTGAGTGGGGCACCGGGCAGATGACAGCCATGTCCAAGAGACCTGCTACTGCCGCCCGAAGCCCCTGGGCGGCCAGAGGATCTGACGGCACCCGAGAACTGAAGAATCTGGGAGGGGGCCGGAACTCGAACTCCAGCTTGTAACCGGAAGACACCACTTCCTGAATCCACCTGTCCGAGACCTCTTGGACCCAAACCTGGGAGAAGAGTAGCAGCCGTCCCCCGACCTGCAAGGGTGAGGGTGCCCCCTCATTGCTGAGCCGGCTTGGCAGCGGCTCTAGGCTTGGAGCCCAAACTGTGTCCTGGACGGGCCCGACCCCTGCCCCTGGTCCAGGAATCACTTCTGGACGAGGGGAAATCCAAATCCCTGCCGACTCTAGCTCCACGAAAGGACTGAGAGAAGGAAGCTGCCCCCCGAAAGGGGCGATGCTGCTTCTTACGCTGAGGTAACTTACCTCCCTTGCCACCAAATCCAATTTTTCTCCAAAGAGCCGCAACCCCACAAAGGGAAGGGCCGTGAGCGACTTTTTGGACACAAAATCAACCGCTCACTGGCGTAACCAAACCGACCGGCGGATAGCCACAAGCAGAGCCGCAGCTCTGCTACACATCACCAAAGTGTCGTCCAGGGCGGACAGTACAAAGGATAAAAATAACTCACAGCGCTTAAACCGGACCTTCAGCGTGATTTAATGAAAAGCCCAAACTCTTAAACGATTCCCCAGCATCTAAAATTAATATATTTTACGTTTTTAGTCACTAACTTATTATTCTTTCCCCCACTGGGCTGCAACTCTGTTCAGGAATTTAGGATACGGGCGCCGCCATCTTGACTCAGAAGCATCCCACTTACAGAGGAGAGGAGAGTGGGATAAGGCACAGGGGGGCGGGTTATAGCTGTGCTTTGGTCAGACAGAGCAGAGCTGGGGTCAGGTAACGGTCAGCAGTCCCAGAATGCAGAGCAGCACAGTCAGGAGGCACTTCCTGTTTGCAGGCTGCCTGATAAGATGGCGGCTTCCATAAGCCGACATCTTGGATGTTTAAAGGCTCATAACATGCAGTAGATGCAGGTAGGATGATTTTTAATTTGGACAATCTGTATGTACAGGGTGTGGGAAACATATAAGATAGACTCTTATTCAGAGTGAAGGTCGGCTTTAAGGTTGGCAACCTCCTCACTAGCCGGGTCAAGCCCGGACGAGGTCAACAATCCTCTAACAACCGACCTGGCAGCAACCAGTACAAGCACAGAAGCACAAACCGGCCCCAAGGCCGATCCAACACTGGCAAAACCATGACAAGCCATCTGGTTAATGCGTTTATCCTCACCATCCTTGAGAGTAGTGCACTCCGGAGAATAGAGGACTGCGGAGCTGCACAACCCCAAGACAGGGGAATCCACCTGGGGGGGGGGGGGGGACCAGTGCTTCACCGCGTCCACCGGAAAGGGATATTTCTTGTCCCAACCCGTTGGAACACCCGGAAGCCGAGTCGGCCTCTCCCATTCCTTGAGAATGATACCATCAAAATGCCTTTGATAAGGAAATTCCAAGCGCGGCTTAGTACTTCAAAGAACTACCCCTTCAGCAGAGGAGCCGCCTCGGGGGGAGAAATAGCCAGGACCTCAAACATATGAGCCAGGACCCTAGCGGTATCCAAAGAATCCCCCTGGCCCTGCTTGGTATCAGCGCCCACAAACTGCTGATCATCGGAGTCATCAGACTCCTCATACAACTCCCCTTCCTCACGTGGGGAAAAATCAGACCAATCCAGGGAGGCAAAATCCTCCCTATCAAAGGCCTGCGCAGCCGTATCCAAATGTTTTCTCTTTGCCGTGGCCTTTTTAGCAACGTCACTGGAAAACATTTTTGTTTTTTTTACAAATTGGCCAATCTGGCACACACCTCAGATTGCGACTCCCCGCCAATGGCCACATCACATGGGGTACGTGTCAAGCGAGGGGGAGAGGAGACTGGCGGAGCAGAACCGGACGCCTGAGATCCGGTCTGTTGCGTAATAGACCGCTGCGCACAGGGTACACAAAGAAATACATCATCCCCCAAAAAGGATACCCCACACCCCAAACACAGCCTGGATTGCCCCAAAGGGGGCACAAGCCCAGTATCCGGGGATGCCTCCATATGGTGATTTTTTAAAATGGATATATATATATATATATATATATATATATATATACAAATAGCATACAAACAAATACATTACAGACACAAAACAACACCTGAGGGCGCCGGGGTCATAATAGGTGAATTCATTTCAAAAACATAAACATACATAAAAGTGAATCTCTTTGTCCCACCAATCAATTATGTGCAAATATGCAAAATAAGTGCAAAGTGCAAACAATATAACAACCAAATACAATCACAAAAACATCAGTGCAACTACTATGGGATAGTGTGAGCACAGCCAGGTGCAGGTCAGCGCATCTGAGTGAGCACAAGAGACAGAGAACATGTGTACAAACCGACCGGGGGCGCCCCCACAAACCGTCGCCAACGCGTATCGTGGTGTGACCACACCACTTCCTCAGGGCAATGTGCTCATGGGGGGCCCAACCCCACCTTAATAAAGGATCAAGAAGGCCGCCCCCACCCATTCAGGGGCCAATCCAAGCCCATATCCTGTTACAGATACAGCACAGTTCCCCCAGGTAGCCCGGTGACCCGCCCAATGCACCCAGCATCATTGCATCTGCGCAAAGCCCACACCTGCATTCAATAATGGCGTCCAATAATACACATGGCCAAGTGTATGAGGGCAGCGAGGCCGCGCGCGCACACTCCGGCCGGAAGTGCGCGGCGCGTCAGTCCCGCCCCCGTTACCAGGCAACGGCCGTCGGTAAAAGCTGGCATAAATAAGAGATAAAGACAATAGCATATATGATGTAACGACCGCGAGCACAACTCGCGCACCGTGTCCGCCATCTAATCAGGGGAATGACGCCAAAACATCAGATACGGGTGTGGGCGTGCGCAGGCGCATAGCGGGGGGCACAGGCGGCCAGTGATGTAATTGAGGCATGCGCAATACGCTTGCTCCAGGGCTAGAAGAAGCTTGTATTATCCATTATATTACTCCCGTTGACCGTTTATATTTAGTTGTTTTAGAATGATCAGCTTTGTAAATTTGTACATATATACCTTTAAGTATCGAGTTTAGGTATGCCTTATAGATATAGTAACAGATTATTATGTGCTTTTTATTATGCGTTATATATGTATATTTGTATACCGTCATTTGTGCTCATGGGTGTCCTAGATTTACCCCGCCTGCATGTGCCAGCGCTTTTCAAACTTATGAGGGAATGCGCTGCCACTGCTGTGATCGTTATACAGACAGTTTCCCCCAATGACAGGTGGCGTCTGTTACCATGGTGTTAGCACCGCCCCTTTGTCTTCTAGCCCTGGAGCAAGCGTATTGCGCATGCCTCAATTACATCACTGGCCGCCTGTGCCCCCCGCTATGCGCCTGCGCACGCCCACACCCGTATCTGATGTTTTGGCGTCATTCCCCTGATTAGATGGCGGACACGGTGCGCGAGTTGTGCTCGCGGTCGTTACATCATATATGCTATTGTCTTTATCTCTTATTTATGCCAGCTTTTACCGACGGCCGTTGCCTGGTAACGGGGGCGGGACTGACGCGCCGCGCACTTCCGGCCGGAGTGTGCGCGCGCGGCCTCGCTGCCCTCATACACTTGGCCATGTGTATTATTGGACGCCATTATTGAATGCAGGTGTGGGCTTTGCGCAGATGCAATGATGCTGGGTGCATTGGGCGGGTCACCGGGCTACCTGGGGGAACTGTGCTGTATCTGTAACAGGATATGGGCTTGGATTGGCCCCTGAATGGGTGGGGGCGGCCTTCTTGATCCTTTATTAAGGTGGGGTTGGGCCCCCCATGAGCACATTGCCCTGAGGAAGTGGTGTGGTCACACCACGATACGCGTTGGCGACGGTTTGTGGGGGCGCCCCCGGTCGGTTTGTACACATGTTCTCTGTCTCTTGTGCTCACTCAGATGCGCTGACCTGCACCTGGCTGTGCTCACACTATCCCATAGTAGTTGCACTGATGTTTTTGTGATTGTATTTGGTTGTTATATTGTTTGCACTTTGCACTTATTTTGCATATTTGCACATAATTGATTGGTGGGACAAAGAGATTCACTTTTATGTATGTTTATGTTTTTGAAATGAATTCACCTATTATGACCCCGGCGCCCTCAGGTGTTGTTTTGTGTCTGTAATGTATTTGTTTGTATGCTATTTGTATGCTATTTTAATCTTTGGCTTATAATATAATAAATTGAGATTTTTATTATATATATAGTGGGGTGGTGCCACTTTATCTTTAGCATTTTTCAGGGGGGTGTGGTCCTCCCCCTGTGTGTCTGTTGTCCTTATATATACGGTGCTTAAAACAGTGTGCACACCACTATTTTCATCTTTAATTTAATTTGGTTATTTTTGGGCAGAGAGTTTGGTGCGGCCCATAATTTGTTTGTTTGTTATATATATATATATACACACACATGTGTACAATGCTCCGAGGGAATTACGCAGTAATGCAAATGGGAGGAATGTTAAGCCACTAAATTTAACCAGTGACTTTAGGACCGGGAGAGTCCCCCTTTAATAGTGTCAATGGTCCACACTAGACACACACACTCAGACTATGCTGCAATGTCCCATAAGGAGTAAATAATAGAAATCTGATGGCCACAGGCCACTCACCCGACCTTCGCTCCACCTGACTACCGCGAGCAGGCAGGAAGGAACCGTGGGGACACGAGGAGAGCAGAGGAGGAGGGAGGGCGGGCGCGGTTTTCGCGTTGCGCACGGCCTCCGCCCTCCCCCGTATCTCCTGGCCAGAAGGCGGGACCTAACAAACAGCGCCCGCAGCACGGGGGCGGGCCGTAGGCGTGCGCTAGCGCCCGGCCCCGCCCCAAAGAGGAGAAGCGCCTCATGGGCGCCCACAGGCGCCATTACCACACGCCGGAGGCCGGCGCCGCAGGGACCACCGTGCGCCGCGGCCTCAGCACCAGTCTGAACACCACACACTCTAGTTATGCACCAAACACACATATACGCAAAATAAAGAATAGATAAAGAATAAATCCCTAAGGGACCAGGCCCCCCCCCCCTCTAAGGGTATCCGGGAGAGGGGGAATCCATGCCAGGGTAGGGCCAAGGGACGGGGCATCCCAAACCCAACCCGGATAGCCGCCTACCCCTTGTTATGGGGTCTCACGGCTCCTAAGCACCAGGGGTGCCAACTACCTTTGCCCGAATCAGCAGCCTAGGCTGGGAGGCAAGTAACTTAATAGAAGGGATCCGGGCAGAAATAGAAGAATAAAAAGTGTCCGGGAGTCATCCCGGCTACCTGCAAGGAGGAGACATCATCTTCTGACTTGCTCGCCTCTGCAGAGATGGAAAACTGGGGAATGAGTGGGAGGTCCCAGGTATTTATGGGCCGGGAGGGTCTGACCTTTTTTGTTATCGTCTCTGCAAGATCGCCATCTACAGGTCAGTATACCCAAGTGTAATGAATGTCTTGAAGTGGGGTGTGTGACATACTTAGAATATTTACAAAAACATCACAACTGGAGAGTGCATTAAACACCTCACAAGGCAAATCATCAGGGGCACCATCAAGTATATTTCTGATAAGGGTTCTAGTGGCCACAGCAGTAATAGCAGAGGCACAGACCGGGCGCAGCGCCGTCCCCGCACATGCAAAGGCGTGGGAAGCCAGCTGGTCAATGCGCCGGTCCTCAGCATCCCCACAGGGTAGTAGCATCAGGGGAATGCATGACAGAGGTGTTAGATAGACCTAGGATCGGGGCATCCACCTCGGGGGGGGGGGGGGGGGAAATGACCAACATTTAACCACATCCAAAGAATGCAAAACCCTCTCCTTAGCATTACTAGGATTAGGGCACAATGAAGGAAGGACAATGTCCTGATTCAAATGAAAGGCAGACACTACCTTAGGCAGAAAATCTGGCTTGAAGCGAAACACCACCTTGTCCTGGTGTTTCTCATAGTAGGGGGGCTGAATGGAAAGCGCCGCCAACTCAGACACACGCCTAACAGAGGCGATAGCCACCAGAAACACAACTTTGAGAGTAAGAATGGCCAGGGTAGCATCCTGCACAGGTTCAAAGGGAGCATCCTGTAAGGCTGACAAAGCCAAGATCAAATCCCAAATAGGCACCATAGGCTTACGTGGAGGACGCACACGAGTGACCCCCTGGAAAAAGGTACCGATCAGAGAATGCTGAGCAAAGGACTTCTGGAAGAAAACAGCCAGGGCAGAGACCTGCCCCTTCAGACTCCAACCCATGCTGCAGGAACTCCAGAATCCTGGGAATAGAGAACACACGACAGGGAAGACTTAGACTCACACCAGTCAATGTAGGCACGCCAAACCCTGTAATAAATGGAAGAAGACGACTTCTTCCTAGCCTTTATCATGGTAACAACCACCGAGGTAGATAGCCCCTTCTCCATCAAGATGGAGGTTTCAGCCAGGCCGTCAAAGCCAGAGTTTGTAAATTGGGATGGCGTAGGGAGCCCTGAGTGAGCAGATCTGGCACCATGGGTAGAACGTACTGATCTACTGCCAGCTGCACCACGTCTGCGAACCACACTCTTCTTGGCCACCTGGGGGCCACCAGAATTGCTGGCACCCCTTCCAGAGCAATCTTGCACAGAACCCTGCCCAGCAGGGGGAATGGAGGTCCTGCCATGACATTGCTAAAGCATCCGTGGTCAAGGCCAGAGGATCTTGGGACAGGGAGACAAAGGCCGGGAGCTTGTGATTGTGACGGGACGCAAACAGATCCACATCTGGTTGGCCCCAACGGTGACACAGAGATTGGAACACCCTATTGCATAGGGACCATTCTCCCTGGCGAGAGGTCCCCCTGCTCAGAGAGTCTGCCAGGAGATTTTCCACCCCCGGGATGTACACAGCTGATATGCAGGGAACATTGGTCTCCGCCCAGGACAGGATCAGAGACACTTCCCGGAGGGCCCTCTTGCTCCGGGTCCCTCCCTGATGATTGATGTAGGCAACTGCCGTCTGGTTGTCCGAGCGCACCTGAACAGGCAGGCCCCGAAGGTGAGTAGTCAACTGAGCCAGGACTAACCTGATTGCCCGCAGCTCCAAGACGTTGATAGGTGTGTGGGCCTCCTGAGGGCCCCACCTCCCATGGAACCGCAGGGACTTCCAGAAACCTCCCCAACCTGACAGACTGGCATCTGTGGTGACCGTCTCCCAGGAGGGGGTCAGAAAGGATCTGCCCCCCAACAGATTCCTTGAGTCCATCCACCACGAGAGGGACCGCCTGACCAGGGGGGAAAGCACACAGACCCTGTCCAGGGACGCTGGGTCCTTGTCCCACACTGACAAGAGGTGGAGTTGCAGAATGGAACTGAGCATAAGGGACCGCCTCGAAGCACGCCACCATCAGGCCCACCAGCTGCATTCCCTGCCTGATGGAGGGATGATGACAAGATAGCAGGAACTGGACCTGTGCAATCAGACTGTCCACCTTCTGTTGAGGAAGGCAGATCCTTGCCTGAACTGTATCCAGATTCATTCCTAGGAATGGAGTCACCAAGGTGGGGGACAGCGAAGACTTGGGGTGGTTGACCACCCATCCAAATGACTCCAGGGTGGACACCACAAGCTGAGTATCCAATTCTGCCTGATGTAGAGACTGGGAGGTGATGAGAATGTCTTCCAGATAAGGCAGCACGCGGATGCCCTGAAACCAGAGCAGAGACATCACTCCAGCCAGCACCATGGTGAAAACTCTGGGAGCTGAAGGGAGACCAAAGGGCAATGCCACAAACTGGTAGTGCTGATCCTCCAGAGCGAACCTGAGGAACCTTTGATGACCTGGAAATATAGGAATATGAAGGTAAGCATCTTTGATGTCCACAGAGGTCATGAAATCCCCTTGGCGCAGGGAACTGATGGCAGAGCGCAGAGTTTCCATGCGAAGGCGCCTGCTCCTGACAAATTTGTTGAGAATCTTCAAGTCCAGGATGGGCCTGAGTGACCCATCTTTTTTGGGCACTGTGAAGAGGTTGGAATAGAAGCCCTTGCCTTTTTCTCTTAAAGGGACCTTGCAAATGACCCCCAGCTCCAGGAGGCTTTGCACTGCCTGCCCTAACTCCTGAGCTGACACAGGGTCCTGAGGAATCCGGGATCTGATGAATCTTGGGGGCGGCCAGGCAGCAAACTCTATCTTGTAACCGGAGGACAATACCTCCTGAATCCACCGGTCTGAGACATGAAGCCTCCAGACCTGAGCAAAGTGCTGAAGCCGTCCCCCCACCCAGATGGGTGAGGGTGCCCCATCATGCCTGAGGGGGCTGGGGAGAGGACTTAAGCTTGGGGCCCCAGGAGGAGCCAGGACGTCCACGTCCTCTGCCCCTACCCTAGAAATCTCCGGGGCCCAGTAAAGGAAACCCCCTTCCTTGTCTAGCACCACGGTAGGGGGAGGAGAAGGAGCCCTGACCCTGAAAGGGCCGAGACTGCCGCCTGCGCTGGGGTTACCTGCCTCCCTTAGCAAAAAGTTCCAGGAGGTCCCCAAACAGGCGTAGTCCTTTGAAGGGAAAACCAGTGAGGGCCTTCTTGGCAGCATTGTCAGCAGCCCACTGGTGTAGCCAAACCGCGCGGCGTATAGCCACCACAAGGGCAGAAGTTCTGGCACACATTCTAATGGTGTCATCCAAGGCAGAAAGGACAAAATTCACAAAAACATCACAACCAGAGAGTGCATTAAACAACTCACAAGGCAAATCATCAGGGGCACTATCAAGTATACTTCTGAGCAGGGTCCTAATGGCCACAGCCCTAATGGCCGAGGCACAGACCGGGCGCAGCGCCGTCCCCACACATGCAAAGGCATGGGACGCCAGCTGGTCAGGGTAGTAGAGTCAGGGGAGTGCATGACAGAGGTGTTAGATAACCCTAGGACCGGGGCATCCACTTCGGGAGGGGATGACCAACACTTTACCACCTCCGCAGGAAAGGGATACTTCCTATCCCAACTCTTAGGTACACCGGGAAGTCTACTGGGACGTTCCCATTCCTTGAGCACAAGGTTATTGAAATGTGCTTGCTCAGGAAATTCCAAACGTGACTTAGCGGTATGAAAAGGTTCCCCCCTTTGCCTGGGAGCCGCAACAGGGGGAGAAATGGACAGAACCTCAAAAATCTGGGCCAGCAATATATCAGTATCATCCGGGGCCCAGGGGTCAGAGCCAGACTCGTCATGACCCCTGGGCCTCATATCAGATGACCCTGAATCAGAGAATAGCTATAGTCACATAGATGCAAAAACTCATCAGTCTCCATAGGGAAAAGAGTGACATTAGGCGTTAAGTGCCGCTTTTTTGGCCTTACGCGCCAAGGTATTAACAATTAACTTCTCAACACTAGCCAGTCTAGAAGACACATCAGGCTGAAAATCCCCACTTGTATGCAACTCAGTAGGAGTGAGATTTAAGCTTGGGGGGGTAGGTGAAGTGAAACGAGGTGCAGGCCCGGCCACTGGAAGTCCAGATTGCAGCGCAAGCACCTGCTCGGCACAAGGTACACAGACCCGCGCATTGTCAGCACTAATAGGGGACACCCCACAAGCTACACACAGCCGGGCTTGTCCCGAAGGAACCCTGGTCGCATTATCCTGAGATGCCTCCATATGGTGATTATATCGGCACTATAGACCGATAGGGATTAACGCTATACCGCAACATGGGATGCCCCAATAACCCGCTAGGGAAGTGGGAGTAATTACACTAGGCCTCACAAGTTAACCAACTAATAGAGGGCCGGGAAAAGCCAATGGGTTCGCCCGTCTGAAAGACACAATCAAATGAGCCGTAAGCAGACAATAATTAAAAAGTGGTAATAAAGCCCCCCGCAAGGGCACTTACGGACCGCGGTAGGTAGAAGCCTGTCATGCAGAAGCCGACCAAGCAGACAAAATGGCGTCGGTATACCTCGAGGGGCGGGCCCGCACAAGCAATGACGTGGAACACGCCAAAGAAACCCCCCCCCCGAAGAGCGCAAAGCCAACACGTGACAAGCAGCCAATGACGGCGCACGAGGTAACGCCGCCGCCAAGCGCGGAACATTTTAAAGTATAATACATGTAAAAACAAGTCAGAGTGGCGGCTGACACAGGTCATAAAGCCAATACACGTATAAGCATACATACACGCACACCCCCCCCCCTCTTTTCCCCCGAAGGCTACCAGGAGAGTGAGGGAGGACAGCGGCCACTTAACATAGGGCCCATTGATAGACAGGGGCGAGGGGCAATAGTGCTGGAGGGGCATCCCATAGAGGCTCACCATATGCCTGAACTGCCTACCCTTTGGTGGGGGATTGCGGTGGAGCAGCGCTCCTAAGCACCTAACAGCGGTGCTGCCTACCATCACCTGACCAGCGCAGCCAAGGCTGGGAGGCACATTACTAATGGAACGGGTGGGAATAGTCCTACAGGGTCGCAGGCTAATAGCCCCGCTCACCTGCGAGACGAGAGAGCCATATTCTTGTCCTTCGCAGTCCAGACTGCAGAGAAACTCTGAGGATTGTGGGAGGTCCCTGGGTAATTGAGGGGCTGGGAGGAGCCTATTTTCGATGTCTCTGCAGTCCAGCGCCATCTGGTGGAGTATTACCCGATTGTAAGTATTCTATCTGGAGCAGGACGTACTGTATACTAAGAATAAGGGGAGTATAGCATTTTTTTTTTTTTTTAACTGGCTGCAATTTGTCCGGGGATGCACGCGCTTGCACTCCCCACTGAAGCAAATCAGAACAGTTTGCACAATGGCATTGGCAACTGGATGTGATTGGACGAGAGCCCTTGCATGCGCTGCTGGACGAGAAATAGGTGAGTTTTTATGGGGAATCTGGGGGGGTTTCACATAGTGGGCTGTCCCCAGGGCGCAGAACAAAATATTGACAAAAATACAACTCTGTGAAGTACTCACCTGTAGAGTTGATATTATACGCATACAGCACGTCCTGCTCCCGAACAGTAATAACATGTGGGTAATCCTCCGCCTCAGGCGCCGTGCACTGCAGACATGTAGAAAACAAGCTCCTCCTGGCCCTACATATACCGAGGGACCTCCCACAAATCCCCAGCATTAAAGTGGACCGTCACCCTGGGGTGATCGGCCCGGGAATCTATAAGATTCCCGGACCGATCACCTCCCTCACCGCGGGACATCCGAGATCGGGATGTCCCGCGGTGAGGGACCCCCCCGAAAACCCCCCAAAAACTCACCTCCTCGGCGGCGGCGGCCGCCGCCTCCCGTGCGCCCCTCTAGATGTGCGCGCGCCCGCGCGCTGTGAGAGGGACGTGCGGGAGGCGGCGGCGGACGCGCTGGCTTGTCCGTCGCTGTCACCCGGCCACGTGGGAGCGTTGTGAGGTGAGTATTGGGGTGTTTCTGGGAGGTTTTACACAGCGGGGTGCCCCCCTGAAGTGGACCAAAACCCAGGATAGTCAAAATCCTGGGTGTTGGTCCACTTTAAAAAGCAGTGAGAAGAGAAGCCGGGAGGAACAAACCACCCAGAATAACTGGTAACAATATCTAATGATAACAATTCACCATACAGGGGATCCAGAATAAGTGATACCAGGGTGGGGTGGAGCAGGACGTGCTGTATGCGTATAATATCAACTCTACAGGTGAGTACTTCACAGAGTTGTATTATTCTAAGCATACAGTCCATAAGCAGAGTGGGATCCCCAGAAAGAAACAAGGCACAGCGGACAGTAAAGGCGCTGCCACCTGCAAAACTTGCAACAGGCATGACATGAGCAAAGGCTCTAACGTCAGTCTCATAACAGGACCATGAAGGTATGAACAGAGACAGGCCAAAAGTCTAGTAACTGAATCAACAGAGAAAAAAACCCCTGGTGCTGCAGGGCCAGTGGTACCCAAGCACCAAGATAACGGAGTAAACAGCAAAAGGGAAGATTCTCTCCCCTGAAGGGAAACATAGGTCAGTGTAATGACCCAACCAGCTCACAGGCAAGGAAGCCTTGTGGCAACACTTGTAACACCCCCAAAGGGAAACAGAACATGTCACTTGACCAAGGCGGGAATAAAGACCCCTAATTATCAGGAAGCCAAGGCTTTCTCGGGATCAGGGGACATCCAGAAGTATTAATCCAAAGGTGCCATGGCGCCTGTAGACTGCGAGAGCAGCAGTCCCCCCCCTAAAGGCCAAGAAGGCCCACATGGGGAGAAGTGCAATACCTGTAGAGGAATGTAGGTCCTCATATTAGTACTATTAAGAATAAGCCCATGGCTAGACTCAGGGACTAAGGCAAGGAACCTACAGACCACCTGGACCGGAGGCCCAGCGTAAGAGGAAACACCCCCAGGCATGGGGTGCCTGTAGCCGTATATATCTGTACATATATATATATATATATATATATATATATATATCTCAAGCCAGGGTTAAGCAACCAGAGCCATCGTCTCAGGCACATGTCTGACGGAGTCAGGAGGCCCCAGAGTAGAGAGCTGGATTACAGGGCAGCGGAGACAGCATCCAGCCAGGGTCCCCAGGAAGTCCGCAGGGTAAAAAATGAAATTGATCCCCACAGGGACCAAGGAACTACTGGGGAAATGCAGCTAAGTAATCCCCAAAAGAATTCCCTACGAGGGCGACCGAACCAGACTACTGCAGGAAAGGCCAGGGCAAAACCTACGCCTTCAGAGTCCCCTGATGTGGAGCCAACCCCAACTTATGTTGTAATGACTTTAAAGGTCCTGGGAACCGAGAATGTCTAACAGGGAAGAGACTAAGGCTCATGCCAATCAATGTGGGATACCACAAAGCCCCCACAGACGGAGGAAGGGGAAGCTGGGGAGCTAGCTCCCAGCCCCCTCTCATACTAAGTCACCCAGAAGATAAGGCCCATCACCAAGGGGTGAATGAATCAGCTGTCAATCCCCAGACAGGAGACCTTATATTGGAAAAAGGAAGGGGCCTGATAAGGGCAGAACCGCACTCCTAAAAGAGAGATCACAAGTCAGCAGCCTTCAGCAGAGGCATCTGCGAACCACTACTCCCAAGGCCGCCCAGGCCATCCATCCCATGGGACTCTCTATCAAGCCAACCGTGCACAGAACCCACAAGTATGGTGATGAAGAGAAGGCATATGAATAACAAGTCTATGCCTAAATACTCCCTGACCGGAGTCAGAATATTCTGGGACAGGTGGAACAAGGGCAGAGCCCCTGTGTCAGGAGGGAGACCCCACAGAGCCACGCTAGGCTCCCCGGGCAACACCGTGATAGCATAACCTGCCGCTAAGGGCATCCATTGAAGCGAATACCGCTGAGAAGCAGGGGGAGTAGACCCCCGCCCAAGGCAGGATCAGGGACCCTCCAGAGGTAGCATCCTGCCACAATCTTTAGACCAGTATTAAAAACAGGCCATTGTCATTCAACAGACCAGGAGTCCCCCAATAAACCGACCGATCCTGAAGGAGGAGAAGGCCAGCCATATAGAGTCAACGGGGGCCCACCGTTTCAACAAACCCAGCAGGTAAGATGGACCCTCAAGGGGGCCCTACCTAGAAACCACGGGGATTGTGTTAGAATTTTCCCTTCCCCCGCCAAACCTGCGAGACTTGGTACCCAGGGTGACCATTCACTGGAAGATGCTAGTAAGGAAGGGGAGTGCCCCCCTGACGGGGTCCTTGAATATGGGAAGCTCAAGAGGAACCACCTTACCAAGGAGGCATAAGCACAGACCAAGCACCGGGGTGCTGGGACATAAGTAGGTTCAGTAACCTACTGCGCCGAAGAGCCCAAGGGCTCGGTATATAAGTGACATCATCTTGATGTGCCGCCAACGGGCCCACCAGTTGCCATCCCGCCTAGTGAAGGTAAGGCGCCAGTAAAGGGGGGCAGAGCCCCCGTAACCAGGGGTCCCCTATTGCCAGAGAAGAAGGCTGCAAGCCTGAACCGATTCCCAGGAACGGGGGATAGCGGATAAGGGACCATGAGGGAATGAGGTGACTGAGTAACCATCCAGTAGCTCCCAGGGGACACTGCCGGCCAACCGATCCACCTCGGCCTGATGCAGAGACTGGGGAGTAAGGAAGACGACCCGGTAGGTCCTAACGCAGACGCCCCCCCTCAGGCGTGTCCCCAGTCGCGCCAGGCGAGTAGCCTGGGAACGAAAGAGAGGCCCCAAGTAATGCCTCAATCTGCAGGGTTGATCCTGCGACACTGTCTAGAAATAGTCTTGGCGTCCGGCAGACCCAAGGGAGACTAAGAAGATCTAGTACTTCGCAAGAGGCCGAAAGCCAACCCCCGCGCAGAGGGGTCCGTGAGTTGTCATATAGGGACTACCTGTGAAGGTAGAATTGCTAAGCCTGCCATAGGCCAACGCGGTCCAGACTACCTCATACTGTTGAGGGGGGAGGAAGGATAATAGAGGTCATAGCCCCATACCGTTAAGGGCAATCAGCAAGTGAGCCCAACACTGTAGGCCCAGTCCGGCCTGCGCCAATTTTAGAAGGAAAAGCAGGGACTAGAAGCACCCTGACAATCACTGAGGGGGACCGCCCAGCAAAAACCCATCCTGTGTCCAGAGGGGGATTACATCCCGGAACCACCAGAAGGAGAGGCATATTCCTGGATGTGAGACAGCTGCGGACGGGCGAGTGCGCCCCTTCATGCTTGAGAGGTCTTGGCAGATTTGGACTTAGTCCTGCCAGAAGGCCCAGGGCGCTGCCTGCACGCCCCATGTTGGAAATCCACACCGAACAGTTGGAAACACACCTCAGATTTGCGTTTGACACTAACGTAGGGAGGTGGAGGGGTGACCCTGCCCCGTGGAGGCCGGAACGGCCTTCTGCGCAAGGGTGCTTTAGCCTTTTTTCCAAAAAGGTCCAGGCGGGCCCCAAATAACCGCCGTCCTCTGAAGGGAAGGCAAGTGAGAGCCTTTTTTGTAGCTCCGTCAGCACCCCACTGTCGCAACCAGACCAGGCGGCGAATAGCTACCACAAGGGCTGAGGTTCTAGCACACATCTTAATGGTGTCATCCAGTGCCGATAGAATAAACTTCACAAACGCTTCACAGTCTGATAGCGCATTAAACACCCCCCAAGGGAGGTCCTCAGGGCGGTGATCTAGTATCTTTCTGACAAGAGTCCTGGCGGTCACCGCAGTGATGGCCGCGGCACAAACCGGGCGCAGGGTCGTCCCAGCACACGAGAAGGCGTGTGAAGCCAGTCTGTCAATGCGCCGGTCCTCGGCATCCCGAAGGGTACGCTAAAAAGGAGCAGTCATAAAAGGGGGGTTTGTGACCCCTATAACCGGTGCGTCCACCACCAGGGGAGCTGACCATAAATTAACCACATCAGGAGGGAAAGGGTACTTCCATTCCCAGGCCCCTGGAATCCCTTTAAGCTTGCAAGGCGATTCCCATTCTTGGGATATAAGATTCTGGAAATGTTCCTGTTCTAGGAACTCCAAGCACGGCGGCGCTGTGTGGAAACTCTCCCTCTTAGGCTTGGGGATCTCCCCAGGTGGGGAGATTGACAAAACCTCAAAAATCTTAAGGATTTCATTTGTGTCACACAGACCCCAGGAACCGGGCTCAGAATCATCACAGACCCCGGGCATCCCATGCGAGGAGCCCGAGTCTGAGAATAGCTCACCTTCCTCAGAAGGGTCAGAGTCCTGCATATCAGCAGAGTCATCGTTATCGTCAGGAACCGGGGAGCCAGGAGGCGTCAGGGACCGCTTTTTACCAGGGCCCATACGCTCCGCCAATCCAGAAAGCACCTGCTCCGCCGTGGGCAACGCGCGCGGCACTGATTGCAGGTCATCCCCGCTCGAGTGGGACTCGTCATGAGTGATATTTGGGAGCGGGGAGACGGGAGTAAGGAAGGTAGGTTCCTCTGTTAGCAAACCTGCCTGTTCTGCACACTGTCCGCAGACCTGTGCCCTGTCAGCCTCAGCCTGGGGCTGACCACACACTGCACACAGCCGGTCACGTCCCGGAGGGACCCCGGTTACATAATTCTGAAATGCCTCCATATGGTGATTATTAAGCAGTATGACGCAGGGATTTATGCAATAGGCAACCCTGGATGCCCCAAAACCCGCCAGGAATGTGGGAGAATTTGTAAGGCGGACCCGCTGTAATAATACCATTTTGTGAATACTCACCTGTAAAATGGGTATTATAAGTATGTCACACACCCCACTTCAAACATTAATAATTACACTAGGGTTAACGCACCGCTAGGTGGCAGTATTGCAGAGAACTCTCCAAAAACTTCAACAGGCCCCTCCCGGTCTATACATACCTGGTACCTCCCAAGAACCTCCCAGTATTAGAACAGCAGTAAGACAAGGTACCAGAACCAAACAATGTAACCCTCAACGTAAAGAAATAAACTTCACCAAATAAAGAGCCAGGATACCGAAAACGGCGGGTGAAGTGGGGTGTGTGACATACTTATAATACCCATTTTACAGGTGAGTATTCACAAAATGGTATTCTTCTAAGTATGTCACACACCCCACTTCAAACATTAATAATTACACTAGGGACATCCAATAGCAGTGTCCAGAAAAGGGTGGGTATCCGAACAGGCAATAACACAGAAAAAACTCAAACCACTGCAGCCTGCAAAACTTTGCGGCCAAAAACAGCATCCGCTGAGGCCCGCACATCAACCTTATAGAACTTAGAAAAAGTATGAACAGAAGACCAAGTTGCAGCCTTACACACTTGTTCAACCGAAGCCTGGTGCTGAAAAGCCCAGGACGCACCAACCGCACGAGTAGAGTGAGCAGTAACTCGGAAAGGAGGATCCTTCCCTTTAGCCGAATAAGCACCAACAATGGCCTGACGAATCCATTTACTAATGGAAGATTTGGCCGGAGCCAAACCCTTCCTAGGCCCACATGGCACAACGAAAAAGGCATCAGTCTTACGAAAAGAAGACGTAGCACGTAGATAGTACCTGACACAGCGTACCACATCCAAGCAGTGCAAAGCACTCTCCTTGACATTCTTAGGCTTAGGACACAAGGAAGGAAGAACAATGTCCTGGTTAAGATGAAAAGCAGAGACCACTTTAGGGAGAAAATCTGACTTGAAGCGAAAAACCACTTTGTCCTGATGATCCTCAAAATAAGGAGCCTGAATAGACAAAGCTGCCAGCTCTGAAACACGCCGAACCGAAGTGATGGCCACCAGGAAGGCAACCTTCTGAGTAAGAATGGACAAAGCAACATCCCGCAAAGGCTCAAAAGGAGGAGCCTTAAGAGCAGAAAGAACCAAATTCAAATCCCACACTGGGAGCAAAGGCTTCCTAGGAGGCCGCACATGCGAAACCCCCTGGAAAAAAGTCTTGACCAAGGAATGACTTGCAAAAGATTTCTGGAAAAAAAAAAAATAGACAAGGCAGAAACCTGCCCCTTCCAGGTACTCAGCTGAAGACCGGAGTCCAGCCCCGACTGAAGAAACTCCAAAATCCTAGACACCGAAAAGACCCGGCAAGGCAAAGACCTAGCCTCACACCAATCAATATAAGATCTCCAATACCTGTAATAGATGGAAGAAGAAGATCTCTTCCTGGCACTAATAAGAGCCTGAATGACCGCATCCGAAAGACCCTCCTCCTTTAAGATGGAGGTTTCAGCAACCAAGCCGTCAAAGCCAGCGTTTGTAAACTGGGGTAACATAGTTGACCCTGAGTGAGAAGATCTGGCCGAAGAGGCAGATCGAACTGATCCACTGCCAGACGAACGATGTCTGCGAACCACACCCGCCTTGGCCACCTTGGAGCCACGAGAATGGTGGGAACTCCCTCCAGAACCAACTTTCGCAGAACCCTGCCTAGCATGGGAATCGGAGGAAACAGAAAGAAACCCCAGGTCCCTCCAGCTCAGGGTCATGGCATCCACCGCCAGAGCCAGAGGGTCCCGGGACAGGGACACAAAGGACGGAAGCTTGTGATTGTGACGAGAGGCAAACAGATCCACCTCCGGCGTCCCCCACCGGAGACAAAGTGACCGAAACACCTGGGGATGGAGAGACCACTCCCCCCGACGGGACGCACACCGGCTCAGAAAATCCGCCTCTGTGTTTTCCACTCCCGGAATGTAAACTGCCGAGATGCAAGGGACATGAGTCTCCGCCCAGACCAAAATCAGAGACACTTCCCTGTGGGCACCCCTCCTTGGTGATTGATGTAAGCAACCGCCGTCTGATTGTCTGAGCGAACATGAACCAGCAGACCTTGTAAATGATGCGTCAAGCGAGACAGAACCAACCTGATGGCTCGCAATTCCATAACATTGATGGGCAAGTGGGCCTCCTGAGGGTCCCACTGCCCCTGAAACCGAAGATCCTTCCAAAAACCTCCCCAGCCTGACAAACTGGCATCCGTGGTGACAGTTTCCCAAAGAGGAGTCAGAAACGACCTGCCCTTCAGAAGGTTGTCCGAGACCAACCACCACAGAAGGGACTGCCGAACCCGAGGGGACAACCGGAAGGACCGATCCAACGACCCCGGACACCGGTTTCAAGACGCCAAAAGATGAAGTTGAAGAGTCCTTGTATGAAACTGAGCAAAGGGAACTGCCTCGAACGAGGCCACCATCAACCCCACCAGTCTCATCCCCAGACGAATGGACGGATGAGGATGGGAGAGGAGCAGCTGGACCAATTCCTGAATCATCAGAACCTTGGCCTGAGGGAGAAACACTCTGTGCTGGCAGGAGTCCAACGACATCCCCAGAAAGGGGAAACCCTGGCGGGAACCAGCGAGGACTTGGGGTAATTGATCACCCAGCCGAACCTCTCCAACATAGACACCACCGTGCTGGTGTCCCCCTCTGCTTGACTGAAGGAAGGAGCCATGATGAGAAGATCGTCCAGGTAAGGCACAATGCGAATCCCCTGAGCTCTGAGCAGGGCCATCACCCCCGCCAACACCTTGGTGAACACTCTCGGAGCAGAGGTGAGGCCGAATGGAAGAGCCACAAACTGAAAATGCCGATCCTCCACCACGAAACGAAGGAACCGCTGATGAGCAGGAAAGATCGGCATGTGCAGGTACGCATCCTTGATGTCTATGGACGTCATAAAGTCCCCGTCGAAGCGAACCGATCGCAGACCGCAGGGTTTCCATGCGGAACTTCCGGGGACGAATAAACCTGTTGAGAAACTTCAAATCCAGAATAGGACGAAAGGACCCGTCCTTTTTGGGAACCGTGAAGAGATTGGAGTAAAACCCGCGCCCTACCTCTGAAGAAGGAACCGGGCAAACGACAGCTAAATCTAGAAGATTCCTTACTGCCGCCAGGAGCCCCTGCGCGGCCAAAGGATCCAAAGACACCCGAGACCTGAAGAACCTTGGAGGAGGACGGGACTCGAACTCCAACTTGTAACTGGCCGAAACCACCTCCCGGATCCATCTGTCCGGGACCTCCTGGTCCCACACCCGGGAGAAAAGTTGCAACCGTCCCCCCACCCGAACGGGTGAGGGAGCCCCCTCATTGCTGGGTGGGCTTGGCAACCGGCTTGGGCTTGGCACCCCAGACGCGAGCGGGACGGCCACGGCCTCTGCCCCTATTCCAACTGGCGCCCCTGGGGGCCGAGGAGCCCGTACCCCTACCGGCTCCGACTCCCCGAAAAGACGGATTGAACGAGACCGTCCCCCGAAAGGAACGGCGAAATTTCTTGCGCTGAGGTAACTTACCTCCCTTGGCAACAGAATCCAGCCTCTCACCAAAAAGCCTCAAACCCAAAAAGGGCAGAGCCGTGAGCGATCTTTTAGAATTAAAATCAGCCGTCCACTGTCTCAACCACACACAGCGCCGGATAGCTACCAGCAAGGCAGTAGCCCTGCCACACATTAACATGGCATCCTCCTGAGCGTCCAGGATAAAAGACAAAAAAGAATCGCAGCGCTTAAGCCCAAGGGACTCATCACTGGTGGGCTCGAGATCCACCCCCAAGTCCCTGACAATAGACCTGACAGCAAAAGTCAAAAGAGCCGAAGCACAGACAGGCCTTAACACCGAACCCGCACATACAAAACCATGACGGGCAAGCTGATCAACCCGGCGATCCTCGCCGTCCCTGAGCGAAGTCGTGTCAGGGGAATGCACGACCGCCGTGTTTGACAGTCCCAAGACCGGAGTATCTACCTCAGGGGGAACAGACCAACGCTTCATCAATTCCGCCGGAAAGGGATACTTCCTATCCCAGCTAGACGGCACACCAACAAGACGTGTAGGTTGCTCCCATTGCTTGAAAACAATTTCTTCAAAATGCTGTTGGCTGGGAAACTCCAAACGCTGCTTGGACACCCCAAAAAGCTGACCCTTAGGCCTAGGAGCAACCACCGGAGGCTCCAAATCCAAAACCTCAAACATCTGGCTCAGAATGGTAGAGGAATCGAGAGGGAGGCCGTCAGCCTGATCCCCCTCAGAACCCAGCAACTGCTGAACATCAGAATCTTCTTCCTCAATGAGCTCACCATCTTCACGGGGACGATCCGACCAATCCAGATCTCCCACAACTTCCTCATCTGAATCCGGCGGAGGCGGAGACAGATGCTTCCGCTTAGCTGAAGCCTTCTGAGCGGCTATAGCAGAAAACCGCTTCTGAAGGCTGGTCAAACGGGCACATACCTCAGACTGCGAATCCCCGCCCAGGACAACATCACACGGGGTCCGGAATAAGCGAGGGGGAGAGGGAGATGGCGCGGCTGACGAAGTGCTAGGCACCGGTGTACTGGACTGCCGTGCAATGTTCTGCTGTGCACAAGGGATACACAAAATGACATCATCTCCCTGGAGCGGAGTCCCACAACCCCCGCACACCTTGGATTGTCCCGAAGAACCATTCCCGGTATCTGTGGCAGCCTCCATGTGGTGAATTTTATGGTATTCGCAGAACCCAGGGATTTATGCGGTACGCGACCCGGGATGCCCCTTAATAACCTAACAATTGTCTAAAGATTGTCACAAGATCCTGACCCAGGGGAATAGCATAAAAACCCTTATGAATATATATCAATATATATATATATATATATATATATATATATATATATAGTGCAATGAAAAACACCCCCCACGAGCCAGGTATATAAGCCCGGGAGAGCCCTGCCAGACGGGATCCCAGGATCTGAAAGACACAAAGAGAGAGAGGGACAGGAGTCAATCCAGGCACAATAGTACCTAAACAAGCATACAACATAACATACACATACAACCCCCCTCCCCCCCCCCCCTCATTAACCATAGACACAGTAAATGGTTAAAATGCACACCAGCACTAAAAGGATGTTCAGGAGAGAGGAGGCAGGAGGAGGAGGGGACGTAATACAGGGGACCATGCCACCATTATGAGAGCGTCCCCCGCAAGAAACAACTACAAGCCTACCTGAGAGAAGGCACAGCGCAGCCGGGCACCGCAGAAGATGGCGGCCCGCAACACCGCTAAGAGAGGTGAGGGAGGGGAGGACGAGCCCCGGGAGCGCGGGAGCCGAGAAGGCCCCGCCCCTCCGGGGCAACCAATCAGCGCGCGGTCCCGCCCCCTTGCAGCGTCAGCACCGAGCAGGCAGAGACCGCGCTCAGCCTCTGAGACGGGACCGGCGGAGCAGCCCGCCGGTTCCCAAGTGCGCACAACAAACAGACTCACACACTCATCTCCTCTGTTCCCCTGTGCAGACCGGACACGCAGGCTGCAAGCGCCGATCACGGCGCTCAGCCACAGGCGGGACCGTGGCGCAGCGCGACGCGAGGCCCCGCCCCCCCCCCGGCTCCTGAGGGAAGAAAGCCATACCAGAGTGACAATAAAGACACACACAGCAGGTCCGCAATAAAAATAGCCACAGCAAACAGCGCAAAAGCCCTCAAAATACAGCAGCGCAGCAGCCACGCTCAGACAAACCTGTTACCGGTCCCAAAGCGCGCCCCACACCCCGGAATGTAGAATAGCTAAAGTCCCAGGGCTAGGCACATCCTGACCGCTAACCTAATATTAAATGGGGGCATCCCACATCCGGATCACCACTCCGGGAATCCCGCTATGCCCCGCAATGAAGGGTCGAGCGGAGGAGCTAATCTCCTAGGCACCAATGGTGCCGGCTACCTTATTGCCCGGCCTACAGCCGAAGCTGGGAGGCTGCCAGTAAATAGATATACTATCAAACAAGAGCCGGGCAGAAATAGACCACGGGGGGGGGGGCGGGATACCCCGGCTACCTGCAAGCAGGAGACTTCTTTCTTCTGTCTTGTCGCCACCTTGCAGAGAACAACACTGGGAGGTTCTTGGGAGGTACCAGGTATGTATAGACCGGGAGGGGCCTGTTGAAGTTTTTGGAGAGTTCTCTGCAATACTGCCACCTAGCGGTGCGTTAACCCTAGTGTAATTATTAATGTTTGAAGTGGGGTGTGTGACTTACTTAGAATATATGTTAGGCCGGGGAAAGGTAACGAAGTCTTGGCGTCTGAAAGACATAATGGAACAAGAAGTGAGGAGTCAGTGCCATGCGCAGTCTGAAAAACATGAACCATGCCGCCCCGGAGGGCACTTACATGACCGAGGGAGGAGGCGGACCACACCACGCGCGCGAAGATAGAGAAAATGGCGCCAGCGAACCTCGAGGGGTGGGCCAGGCCGGGCTGTGACGCGAGGCGCGTCATGCCGAGTCTCCGCCTCCCCCAAAGAGCGCGAAGCTCTAAGCAACGGCAAAAGTAGAACAGCGGAGAATAAGCATACCTCTAATGCTGTCACGCTGGAATGATGCTGCCGAAACAAGCAGATTGTTAGTGAAAAAGACAGCTCGCGCTGTATAGCGAAGCGCGACACTGACCCCATAAATAGAGAACCAAGGTCTAAAGGCGAATTAGCACTAGGGCTGCCAAACATACCCCACCCCTTCTTTTCCCCCGAGTTACGGGAGGAAGCGAGGGGAAAGCGGACGGTGTCCATGGGCTAAGTTTGTGAGGGGCACGGGCAAGATTGCGGGAGGGGCATCCTCTAGAGGCTCACCATCGGCCTGACCGCCTACCCTATGGAGGGGGATTGCGGTGGAGCATGGCTCCGTTCAGCACACCAGGTGCTACCTACCTTCACCCGACCTGCGCAGCCTAGGCTGGGAGGCATATTTCTTCTGACGAGGACGGGTGGAAATAGTCCCACAGGACCTTGGGCCGTAAGGCCCGCTCGCCTGCGAGAGCGTGATACTTCATGTCTTCGCAGTTCCAGCACTGCAGAGAAATCTGGGGATTTGTGGGAGGTCCCTCGGTATATGTAGGGCCGGGAGGAGCTTGTTTTCTACATGTCTGCAGTGCACGGCGCCTGAGGCGGAGGATTACCCACGTTATTACTATTCGGGAGCAGGACGTGCTGTATGCTTCGAATATCACAGGTTTTGTTTTGCTTTAAGTTCCTTTAAAGTGATACAGCAGGCAGTGTCAGTCGTTGGACCATTGTGAGGCTGGCTACATTTGCCACTGTCCTATACGGTTTTCCATTTTTAAATTGGAATAGAAATGGACGCGATAGAGGTTTAAAATTTCACCTTATGATTTATTTTCTGAAGCATGTGGGCTTGGTCCTTGGAGCGGTGATGCTGAATAATATGCATAACAGGTGGGGTCTGTAAGATCCCGATATTATGCTTTAAACACCCTGGGCACTCCTCCCTCTCCCTGTTGCTAGTGTACTTACACATTGGATAGAATCAGCCCATACACACCAGCAATTTGTAATCCACAATGTCCACATTCTAAAGATCAATAGTGAAGGGTGCAAGCTCTATTGTCTTGTTCCACAGCTGTGCTTGTGCCACCTAATCACAAGCGTTCTGGGGAGGGGAGTTACAGAGCGGGACATCCTAATTCAGGATGCCCCAAGGGGAATGGAATAAAAGTCAAATTCCTGGGTTTTTTTCTGATTTAAGCATACAGTTCTTAAAGCCCTTGTTGTTAAGCAGAGGAAGCTTACAGGATAATTATCTTACTATAATTATCTTACTAAGATTCTGGTACAATTTCCCTGATACTGGGTCGTTCCCCTATATTGTACAGTTTTTGACCTAAATATAGGCATACTGATTAGTTAACTATTTTCCTTACAGGTAATGTGCTGCATGAGCACGACCTTTTATTAGTAATATATACTTTATACTGGCGTTATTTTAGCCATTGGGGATATGACCCGGTGAATGGGAACGGGAGTGACGTGGGGGGGGGGGGGGGGGGAGGGTGCGGGGTGGGGACGGGGGTGGTGTAGGGTCCCCAACCTGTGTGCGCATCTTCAAGGATGTGCGGCAGGCAGGGAGTGGGAGGGGATGGACGCCAGCCCGCAGCCTCTGCGCTCACGGCAGTTAGGACGGGCGTCATAGACTTTATGCGCCTGACTGCTGGTTGTGGGCGAGGGGTGGAGGGCGTGATTGGCACATGTTGGCCATGTCATAGGGGTCCCTCCCCTTCCCCCTCCCAGCCTCCGACTCGCTCGCGCCCCCTTCCTTCCGTTGGCGGGGGGCGGGGCTCTGCCGGGGATCGAGGTGACGCAGATATGCGCCCTGACCGCCCCGGAATGGGGCAGCGCCTCCCGACCAAAACCGAGACAGCCTCTGCTACAAAGGCGTGTCTCAATGCACGTCACTTCCGGGCCAGACACGTGCATTAAGGTAGTAACAGTGACCCGGAAGGAGTCACTCTTGTCGCTCCACAGCCTCCGACTTGGCGGCAAGGAGCTACGGAACATCACTCCCTGCACAAGGCCATTGATACACCATCTCAGTAAGTACAGCTAAGGCTTTGATTGAATATGATTCCACAGTAAATCCTTGCAACTATGGTATCCTGATACCCTGTTATACAATGTTCATTATTTTTGTAGATGGACAAAAACATCTTAGCGTCATTGCTTGATACTTAATCATGTGCCGAGCACATTAATAGTTCACCTGATGAACATCTGATTTTCAGGTATTTTATTGTATAAACAATGATTGGTTACATTGCTGTGTTTGGTGCCTTACATTAATAAGTGTATTTTCTTTTTTTTATCTTTTTCTTTTTTCTTCTTCCTTTTCCTCCCTTTTTATTTCCTCTCTGCTTTTGTTTCTTGTTTATATGTTATGTTTAGGCCATTCATCTAGGCATGAAATATTTGTACCAAAGAGATTCAGCTATTAATTACAATTATAAAGGTGCAGACCGGTGCGGAGGAAGCCCCGAGGGGCGAAACTAGTCCACTGTTCACCTTATATATTGTGCATTATTAATCATGTTTAACAAATGCCAAAATTATTAATCATGTGAAACATTTATTCATATTGTTTGTATGCTGTACGATATTGACAACTCAATTGTTGAATTTTGCCTATCATGTTTGAGATTCATGTATGAACTAATGTTTTTTTAACTTTTGTACAAAAGAGGGGTTAGATACCAATTGGGTACTCCCTCTTTGGTTTAATGAATTCTTTCATACAATAAAGTAGATAATGATTTTTACAAATATGGTATGATCATTGAATTATGATTGGCGTGGTCACACTCTGAGCTCAGAACAACCTGGGTTTGCCTATACCTTATTATCTAATTATCTTACTAGCAATTAGTAACTTATCCAACCCCCAAACATTGAAATAATGAGGAAGGACAAAGGCAGGGACCATAGGACTGGTGCGTCTATACAAAGCAGAGTGAAAACCTACCTTGGAGTACAAGGGATTGTGTAGGAAGCTCTCCGGCCCCGGAATTCACACATTCTTCGTTGGGATGTTTTTTGTTGTAATGTCTCTTTAGTGAGCCGGAAATATTGCAGGAATAATGGCATAAGGCACAACCGAATGGCTGCAAAGAGAAAAGAAAAAGATGGAGAAATGCCGTGAAAATAGTTTGACATCATTAGATTTACCATATTTTGAAGGTTTCAGTATGTGACGTGAAGCTTATGTAGCCGAAATTAAAGCTTACTGAAGCCGTCCTTCCTGGCAATCAATAAGCCAATTGAGAGGTCTTAAACTAAACCAAAACCGTCCCTGAAGTCTAGGAAACTCCAAGGCCGCTTAATGCCTTTCCCTGGGGCATCCCAAATGGCTGTGTGAAACCCCCCCAGCCGCCAGAAATTCTTACCTTACCCCATGAGCCCACAGAATTACTCGCAACCTTTCTCAGCTGTGCACGAAAGTGCTGAATGGCTGGCCGCAGACAGCCAAAGGGAGCAAGTGATGTCGTGCCGCCCATGTGTGTGTGTCGGGATGGTGTTCAGCTTCTCTAGCCGCATATTAATATGCACGGCCAAAATAGCTGATTGGACTAAGGCCATGGGCTCCAGGAGAGGTGAGTAGGTTTGGCGACCTGGAGGGGGTTTCACACAGCGGGTGTGATTTGAGGTGGGAGGGACCAAAACACGGGATAGTGCTAATCCCGGGTTCTACTTCACTAACACCATGCAGATGTTGTAGAACAGCAGGACGATAATGCGCTCCTAAACTACATGGGGACTGCCATCTTGATTCGCACCTGAAAGCCCTGCTTTGGAAAAACTCTAAATTGCCTCAAATCTCTGTGCAATCATCCATTATTTCATGCTGCTCCAATTGGCCCTGGGCAGTCACGTGGACCATGGTCACGCCCTCGGCATCGGCCACCGAAACGCTATGCCCACAAGCGCACCGGCGGCCAATTGACTGACTCCTTTACTGAAGTAAAGGTAAGGATATCAGGCAATCTCGACGGGTCACTTCTATTAACCAATTGCCCACCATTACTGTACCCCTATATCAGTTCTACCCCTCTCACTTTCCCCATAGCAGTTCAGGGGTCACTTCAGAAGGCTTTGAGGGCCACATGTGGCCCCCAGGTGGCAGGTTGAGCCCATGTGACCTAAACCCACAAACTAATAGTAGTAGTAGTTTTGTTTTTATGGAGATAATTGGGCTTGAGTAAAAAATAGGTTGCAGGAAACGGGGTTGGGCTACAGGTCAGTCTGCACCTTCACCACTGATAGGATCTCGCGTATCGCCAGATGTAGACGACATCTTTCATGTATACGCTCATCTAAAACACAGATTCAGGTTTTATTTGCCTAAACTCAAATTGATGCCAGTCAAAGGTATCAAAGCACAGATTACCTTCATATCCCCCCCCCCCCCCCCTCAACAGACCCAGAATTCTGGGGCAAGTGTCTGAGAGGGAATTCAGTCAGTGCTCCGGCTCTGGATGCTCAGCAGCTGCCGGCGCTGCAATTATCTCAGGATTATGTAAAGCCTCTCCTCCTCTTTATCTGTCGCATACTTTCAGCCGTGTGCCTGACAGGTATTCAGCGTGCAGGTGCATTAGACTCTTAGCCCGCAATCTATTCAGTCCTTCTATTATACAAAACATGAATGTTGCTATGGCAACCTTGTAAGCCACGCCATTAGCCGAGTTCAGATAAGTACATTTATGTTTTATGCTCGTCGAAACAATCACTGCTGCTGAATTATGAGGTCCTATAAAAATAATATACCCACTAGGAAGCTTCCATGTGTCACTGACATAAGCCATTAAATTGCATCAGATTTATAGGACACGTGTGGGCAAAACTCCTAATCCCCAACATTCTGTGCTACTAAGAAAATGTCATTCGGTTTCAATTTTTTTTTCTTATAATCTAGTGCGCCCATTAGTGGCTGAAATCAGGGCTAAGCCTAAAATGGAGAGACTCCAGGGTCAGACGATTTTCTGTCCCCAGGGCATTTCGTCAAAACTACCGGTTTTCCCAGGTATACGTCCCAATCTGGTAATCCTGCAGCATAATGTTAGATATCGCCTTGTAAACAAGGGGGTTTTATAGAAAATCAATACTGTTACTAATTTTGCTCATTTATTAAATATATGGATAAACAGCAAATATTTCATGCCATGACATCAGTGGGAAGCTGCTAAGAATATCAGGTGGCCTAGGTTGCCATAGTATAAGCATTCGGAAAATAAACAATAAAAACAGTTTCAACCAAACAAGCAATGCAGGTTTGGGAGAGCAGTAGCCTGGAAATTCTGATACGTGCCCACCTACAGGCCAGCAAAGCAGGTTGGGACAAGTTCAGAGTAGCTAGACAAGGCAGATCAGTCTAGAGATCAAAGGGTTATTGGGGATATATCTGGAGGAGGAGGAAGAGGAGGGAGGAAAAGGAGGAAATAAGGCTGCCAGCTGAAAGGTCTGCTGGTGGGTTCCTGTTTCAGGAGGGTAATGTTCTTAATCCCTGTATATGTGTATGCCAATCATTTAACTCTGATCATAGCATTTTGTATTTTGTTGTTTTGTCAGATTGATTGCATTGTTATTTTTTCAACAATATATCTCTATATTTACCATTTGTCTCCATGTTTTTCGTATTTACCGGAGGCCCAAAGAGTCTACAATTTCTTGCATGTATCCATTTTGTTATTATAGGCCAGATATTAATAAGGTGTCCCCGCACTTCAACCATGCTTTGGTAAGTCTCTTAATTCTTTTTATTTGTAAGGGTATTTACCGATATTTTAAATATAAGATGACTAGCTAGTTGAGTCTGCTCAATTAAAAGAGCTGAGCCGCCCAGCTCGTTTCACCTGTTGACGTCACATTCAATTGCCGAAACGCGCGTCAGCAGGAGGATTTGAACCCATTTATCTTAATGCTGGATATTTCAATCTAAATAAGAGGATTGCTGTTCATTTGATGTGTCTGGAATGGATGCTTGGCTTTGAAGTCTATTCCAAAATGTTCCAAAAAGTTTTTGGATGGAACATCAAGGAAAAGTTCTGTGTGTGGAACAGCGGAGACTGGGTGTCAGAGGCTTCTCATTAGACTAGGACGCTAACCAGCGGGTGGAGTGACATGTATCAGGCGGATGAAAAGTGGTCTGAGTCTTCATTTCGGTAAGTGACATCAGTTGTAAAATATATACTGTCTAAAGCAGAGTTAAATCCTTTTTGGGTGCTCTGCTGATGCTGCCCCCACCAGAAAAGCCGGGTGATGCTCCTGGCTCAGCGGTGGGCTGGTTTGAAAAAAAAAAAAGGCTTTTCCACCGCTGAGGCCACTCCCACCCTGCACCTTATGAGACATTGTCTGAGGTGTGGAATGATGCGGTAATGCTGGCTGGCCGTATATGGTGTATTATTCCACGGTATACTCCTGATCTAAAATCAACCCAAAAAAAGAGTCTAATAGAACAGATGCCACTTCTAGACCGGGGTAAGACTAAGACTTTTCATAATGGTGTAGTATTACAGCATATACTTACCGTATATGCTTTTTTTCCTTAATTAGCCTTGAGCTTACCTAAACTGTGATAATTTTGTACATTTAAGTTTATACCATTTTGCTGTATGTCCTTTTTATTTATGAGACACTATTCTTTCTGTAAATACACTTGATTTAAGCATTCTAGTGTTTCTTGTAGTGGTGTGCATCATTTACTTACGATAATATTGAATCTATAGAGGGTCTTATGAGGAAAGACCATGGATCTTCGATATCGCTCACACTTGTTTATAATAATATATTAATAATAGTGTGCAGATTCCTATAATCTAACCATTTGTAGCTAGTCCACAGAGGACATTAGTGGTGTCAGGAAAGGGATAAATGCAGGAGTCTTTGTGTTGAGATAACAGGAGGCGGCGAGTGAGGTGTGAATGACAGAGATCAGGCTTGAGGAGCTGCTGTGATAGTGTTAGAGATAGGAGCAGAATTGGATGGTGGGAAAATTGAAGATGACAAGCTCAGTTTTGCCTATGTTCAGTTTTAGGGAGTGAGATGACATGAAATAGAAGATAGCGGTTAGACAATCTGGGGCATGAGATAGATTTACACAATCTTAGACACTTTGGTGTGTGTATTATACTTCTTTTGGTGGCCTGGACCCCTAGTCTCCTTCTCACATGGTTTCTCACTTTTGCCAGTTACGGTGGTGCAATATTATTTCCATTTCCTCACCATTTCCTGAGGTAATTAAGTGCAAGGGAAATGGTTTTGCATGCAACTTGTGCATTTTAAACCTTGATACGCATCGGGACAATTTTCTTCTTGTGTAAAAGATAATATTGACATGGGTTGTATGGGAACATATAGATGTAATTTGTTAGTATACTGTATGTTATATATTCTCATATCCTCATCCTCAATATTGGTAACAGTCTGTAAAATCTAGTCTAGTTCTGCAGCAAATCTAAAATATTAAAATATTCTATTTGATCAAAAACAAAATCCATGCTGTATACTAAACAATTGTGCCGCAATAGAAGCAGATACTTTCCAGCACCACCCTGGGTGGTTCCTAAGCCTAAAGTCCCCTTTTGCATTTGCGGTGGAAGCGCCACAAAAGCAGCTGACTGAGAGGGACCAGTGCCCTCTAGAATTGTTTTTGGATACATCCAGTCCAGGACGTCCCACATGTCATCATTTTGGGATGACCTGGACTGGATGTAGGGAAAAGCATGGCCCTTTCACCGCACTGCAGGTAAAATGCTGCATGCAGCATTTAGCCCACAGCGCACCGATATGAAAGGGCCCCATTTATTTAATGGGTTGCGTTATGTTGACGTTTGTGACACGTTGGGAGTATTTATACTCCAATGCAACGCAAATGGCTCATATAACTTAGAACATTGTGTCTTCATGCCAAGAAACGTAATGAAAGCTGACCTTCTTGCAGAAGGATGACATCACGATTAATGCTACAACTTTCAAGAGTGGCTTGAAAAAGAAATCTTTTTTTCAAACAAAACAATAAAACTGTAATGTATAAAACACAAAAGGAAGACATCCCTTTAGAAAGGGAAAAAATGACATAATGCAATGCTCTCCTTTCCTGGAAACACAAAACACTAAATTCCTAATCACAAAGACACCACAAAAAATGAGAAGGGCGTCTGACCTCGCTGCCCTCTGAGACGAGAATCGTGAGGATGTGGGGAACTTGCAAAGTAGAGCGTCTGTATCAAATATGTGACATGCGTGACACCATTACAGCTGATGTTACAGTTATGTGTGCTGTAATGAAACTCAAGGCCAGTTTATTATAGACACACACATACAACAAAAGAAAAATAGGTTGCCGATAATAGGTATTCGCTCAAAAATCTACCAGCAGCGTAAAAAAATCAACCATATGGCCGTGAGGTAGGAAGACTCATACTGAAGAGGCTTGGTAACTCATTGCTTATAATTTTTCTGCCCTGTCTGACCAGTTAGACCATCATTTTTTGGAGGGGGCGGTGCTCACCTCCAGAAAAATCTCTGTATGGAGCTTCTGGGTCGAACAGTTGCCTGCTGTTCCAAGGCAAACAAGTTGCCGCAGATGTTCACGCTGAATTTGTTCTTTGGAACCATGTTAAATCTGTTTTAACTCAACTGGATTAAAAGTTGCCCAGGAGCGTTTTTTCTTTTGCCATCTATTATTTTTAAAATGTCCCACATAAGACGCACCCCCCCCACACACTTTTAGGGAAATGAAAATGCGTCTTACATGACAAAAAATACAATTCTGTGACTACTCACCTGTAGAATTGATTTTGTTGGTGTCCTGCTCGGGTCGCTTCATTCTTGACAATTGGGTTATCCGCCACAAGGTGGCGAAGTTGACTGCAAGACGAAACTTGTGGCTCCTCCCGGCTCATATAAGGGAAGCTATTTCCCTAATAATCCCCAGCGTTGAAAAGCAGTAAATACAGAGACAAGCCGGGAGGCCAGAGACCATGTTAATTCACACAGCCCCAAAATAATCTCTCTTAAAGAGTAATCACCATAACAAGGCAAAAAGAGGATAACAGAACAAGGGTGGGATGAAGCGACCCGAGCAGGACACCAACAAAATCAATTCTACAGGTGAGTAATCACAGAATTGTATTTTTCTTGGTGTCCTGCTCGGGTCGCTTCATTCTTGACAATTGGGACATCCAAAAGAAGGGGTGGGATCCCCAGTGAGCAACAGCACATAGTCCATGACACTACCATCTGAAGCACCTTACGGCCAAAAACAGCTTCAGCTGAGGCCCTAACATCAACCTTGTAAAGTTCCTTCCCCATGGCAGAATACACTTACACCACCGCCTGTCTGATCCACTTGCTGATAGTGGATTTGGCTGGAGGCAAGCCCTTCCTAGGTCCGTCAGGAAGGACAAAAAGAGAATCCGACTTCCTAAAGGATTCCATAGCGACCAGGTAGTATTTAAGTGCTCTGACCACATCCAGGGAATGGAGGGTCCGCTCCTTAGAATTAGAAGGCGTGGGACACAAGGAAGGCATAACAATGTCCTCATTGAGATGAAAGGCAGAGACAACCTTGGGGGTACTCAGCTGGAGACCCGAGTCCAAGCCATGTTGTAGGAACTCCAAAATCCTGGAAAGGGAAAAAGTGCAACAAGGGAAACTCTTAGACTCACACCAGACAATGTAAGCATGCCAGACCCTGTAATAAATCATGGAAGAGGATTTCTTCCGAGCCTGAATCATGGTACGCACGACTGAGGCAGAAAGCCCCTTTTCCGTCAGGATGGAGGTTTCAGCAGCCAAGCCGTCAAAGCCAGCGTTTGTAAATTGGGATGGCGTAGCAGTCCCTGAGTGAGAAGCCCTGAATCGTAGGGCATGACGTAATGATCCACTGACATCTGGACTATGTCCGCGAACCAACACAGTCTAGGCCAGCGAGGGGCCACCAGGATGGCCGGTACCCCTTCATAGGCTATCTTGTGCAGCACACGACCCAGGGGAGGAAAGGCATAGAGGAGTCGGAACTCCATCCAAGGAATTGCTAGCGTGTCCGTGGCGAAGGCCAGAGGATCTCTTGACAGGGAGACGAACCTTGTAAGCTTGTGATTGTGACGGGACCTCCACCCTGGGGATGTAAACCGCCGAGATGCAGGGAACATTCTCCTCCGCCCAAGACAGGATCAGGGACACTTCCTTGAGGGCTCGCTTGCTCCGAGTCCCGCTCTGATGATTGATGTAGGCGACTGCCGAGCAGACCTGGACAGCACGACCATGTAGAGAGGGAGTCAACTGAAAAAGGACCAATCGGATCGCTCTCAGCTCCAGGAGATTGATAGGCACATGAGCCTCCTGAGGACCCCACTGGCCCTGGAACTTCAGCGATTGCCAAAACCCTCCCCAACTGGTCAGACTTGCGTCCATGGTGACAATCTCCCAGCGTGCAGTCAGAAAGGACCTGCCCACTAGAAGATTCCTCGAGTCCAACCACGAGAGGGACCGTCTGGCCAGAGGGGACAGAGCGAACTCCTACTCCAGGGACTCCTGTTTCCGATCCCAAACGGTCAAGAGATTCAACTGAAGAGGTCTCATGTGGAACCGGGGGCGAAGGGTACAGTCTCGAAGCAAGACACCCTGAGGCCCATCCAACTGGATCCCCAGATGGATGGATGGGTGTGGACACGACAGCAATGCCCGCGCCTGAAGACACTCCACTTTCTGCTGAGGGAGAAACACCTTGACCTGAGAGGTGTCCAACGTCATGCCCAGGAAAGACCTCACCAATGACGGAGTGATCGAGGACTTGGGATAATTGATCACCCAACCGAATGCCTCGAGAGTGGACAATACCTTCTGAGTGTCGCTCCCGGCCTGCTGAAGAGATTGAGCGGCAATCAGCAAGTCGTCCAGGTAAGGAAGAATACGAATGCTCTGGCTCCTCAGCAGGGCCATGACACCCGCCAGCACCTTGGTGAACACCCGAGGTGCTGAAGAGATTACAAACGGCAGTGCCACAAACTGGTAGTGCTGATCCTCCAAGGCGAACCTCAGGAACTGCTGATGTCCCTGGAAAATAGGGATGTGCAGGTAGGCATCCCTGATGTCCACCGTGGTCATGAAATCGCCGGACCGAAGTGAACTCACCGCTGACCGTAAGGTCTCCATGCAGAAGTGTTTGAATCTGACAAACCTGTTGAGACCCTTCAGGTCCAGGATAGGCCTCAGAGAGCCGTCCTTCTTGGGCACCGTGAAAAGATTGGAATAGAAACCTCGACCCCGTTCCTGGAGAGGCACAGGACGAATCACTCCGGACCACAGAAGTAGTTGGATAGCCAATCTTAGGCCCTGCGCCGTCAAGGGGTTCTGGGAGATCCGTGACAGAAGAATCTTGGGGGCAGCCAAGCTGCCAGCTCTATCTTCTACCCGGAGGACACCACCTTCTGAATCCACTGGCTTCTCTGTGTCATCAGGAAGCCAACCGTCCTCATCAGAGGATCAAAGCCCCCCTGTCAGTCCCCAGAGGAGTCAGAGTCCTGAAATAACTCGCCCTCCTTCATAGAGTCTCGGCCACTGAAGGCCTCATAATCGTCATCGCCAATAAGTGCATAAGCCGGCTCCAAATGTCGCTTCTTACGTGTGGCCTTGTCAGAGGCCGAACGTGACAACTGACACTCTAGACTGGCCACTCTGAGTGCCAAGTCCGTTGGAGACCCCCTGCTGGCTTCCCCCTCACTGAGAGCTAAGTGCAGACAAGGGGGTAGCGAGGCCGTCGGTAAAATGTGACTGGGACGGCAACGGAGTTTAAAGTGCACCAAATAAAACTCCAGGGCACTATAAGACTCCAGGGATGCCCGATTCCCTCCCCCAGGTCGCCCAGTAAACTCACCTTCTCCCTTATCCAACAGCGCTCAAGCGCGAGTAGCTGTCTTGTTTTTGTATTTTGTGCTATACATGTTCAACTGTGATTTTTGAAGGCATTGCCAGGGATTTCCCAGGAAATTAAATATTGTTTTTTTTTAGTCTGGGCTTTAACATGAAATGTCTCGTTTGTAATTTTTTTGTATTCTCAATATTTCTGAGTGAAATATGTGCAATTTTTTTTTATTTTTAACTATTTTTTTTTTTTTTTACAATTTATAGTGTTTTTCTGTAAAAGAAAAGTAAGTTAAAAATCATATTGCGTGTAAAAGCCCCATTCCTCCTTGTTACAACGGTGTCGTATTAATAGACACCCTTTCCTGCCCAGGAGACAGCGCTTTAGGAGATTTTCAGATAAAGTACAACTGCTATCCGCACCTTGCAGTTTTTAAAGAAAAACAACCCTTTACATTTGAAATACCCCCCTATATATTATTCTCTGCAAGCACACACCTCAAACTGTCTAGCCGTACCAGGCTTGTTGACGTGGGTACAATTTTCCCTCCATTAATTCATTGGTTGCACAGGGTTTCCCTAAAAAAAAAAATAAAAAAAAAGCATTATCAAAGCCACATTTCCCTAAAAAACCAATGCAAACAAGAAAAAACAAGCAAGGTCCTCCGAACAGAACAATACCCAACATGCCTAGGTACTGTCTTAGGGGAAGAGTTGCCAAACACCCCAAAGAAAAGCATGCGCATAAGGGTAATTTTACTTAAAAATATGTCAGCTCTTCAGACAAATTGCATTTTTTTAACGAAAACAACCCTTTACATAAGGAATACCCCACAAACCATATATTCCATGTAAGTACACACGTTAAGCTTTCTAGGTGAACCCAGATTGTTGTAGTGGGCTTATCTTTCTGTAAGTAATCCCTTAAAGAATTCTTTGGTTGCACAGGGTACCCCTAAAAATGTATTAAAAAGCAGAATAAAAAAGGAATTTTCCGAAAATAGCAATATGCAAACAAAAAAAACAAATCTGAAAGCGCAAGGTCCTCCGGGCAGAACAATACCCAACATGCATAGCTACTTTTAACACTTTTAACTGCTAGCCTACTTGAGAGCTTGTCACCCTCTGTTGACAGGTCATTTATCACCATTTGTGATGTTATACTGTGATTTTTATTTTTTACTTGCCTCCGATCCGATGTCCCTCGACGATTACTGATGACAGCTGGTGAGGATCGTGGGGGGAAGGGGGAAAGGCAGGGGATCGGAGTCTGCCCCTCCAATAATCATTACGACATATGAGAATAGTCGTCGTTGCCGGGATCCGGACGTCATACGCGCCCCCCCCCCCCCCCCCAAAAAAAAAAAATAAAAAATACAATTCTGTGATACTCACCTGTAGAATTGTTTTTGAGTATATCCAGTCCAGGTCGTCCAAGTGATGACATGTGGGTATTCCGCCCCCAGGGGGCGCTCGACTGCAAGATCAAAAGATGTTGCTCCTCCCGGCCCCCTATAAAGGCAGGTGTCCCTCTATCATTCCCCAGTGGTTAAAAAGCAGTAAACCAAAAGAGGACAGGCCGGGAGGCCAAGAAACATGTTATCTCACATAGCTTCAGCTTGTACTCTCTTAACAAGACTTAAGGATTGTCAAGAATCTCTCTACAGAGGGATTCCTTAGTAGCAATGACCAGTGATGAGAGTGAGAAACAAACTGAGATGTGGCAAACCGTGTTTAATTGTGACAAATCACACACACACACACACACACTCAGACTGCTATACATAAAACAAATCTACTTTGGTGATACACAGATAAACGGCTACACAGATAAACTTTAAAGCCAGGAAGTATACATACATGGATTGCAAGAAAAAAAAAAGCAATTCTGTGAGTACTCACCTATAGAATTGTTTTTGTTCTAGCATGGCACGGCCCGCTTCGGTATTCATAACTGATGGGTATCCCGCCACCAGGTGGCGCAGCAGCACTGCAGAAAGCGGTGGCAGCTCCCGGCTCCCTATAAAAACGGGACCAACCAACAAGTTCCCAGCGTAGATTAGCAGTGAGACAAGAAGCCGGGAGAGAATAAAGGTAAGAAGGTAAAAAGGTAAAAAAACCCCGATTTAACTTGGAACAATCACCATAAAGAGGCAACCAAGAACAACTGTAACAAGGGTGGGGCGAAGCGGGCCGTGCCATGCAAGAACAAAAACAATTCTACAGGTGACTACTCACAGAATTGCTTTTTTCTTTAATGCATGGCATGGCCCGCTTCGGTATTCATAACTGATGGGACATCCAAAAGCAGTGTCCAAAGTAGGGCGGGATCCCCAATGAGTAGCAGCCAGTAGTTCAAGTCACCACCGCCTGAAAACCTTGCGGCCCAAAGCAGCATCAGCTGAGGCCTAAATATCAACCATCTAAAAAACTTAGAAAAAGTATGAACAGAAGACCCAAAGAAACGGCCTTACAAACTTGTTCCACAGAAGCTTGGTGCTGACAAAGCTCCAAGTGAGTCCAATAGCACGCATGGAAAGAGCAGTCACCCTAAAGGGAGGAGTCTACCCCTTAGCAAAATAGGTTTGAACAATCACCTGACGCATCCACTTACCGACAGTGGATCCAGCAGGAGGCAAACCATTCCCAGCCTCAAAGTGAAACAAACAGAAAATTAGACTTCCCAAAAGTCTCCATAGCACCAAAAAGAACATCAGAGCCCAGACCACATCCATAGAATGCAGAGTCCGCTCCATGGAAGTAGCTAGATTGGAACACAATGAAGGCAAGACAATGCCCTGAATAAGATGAAAGGCATACCCAACCATAGGTCCTAGGTCCCTAAGTCTAACAGCGCCTAACTCTAAAGACACTCAAAATAAGTATTTTTGATGAAAAAAAACACCACTAATTCAGAACTCGCCTTACAGAGGCGATAGTCATACAAAAAGGGGGGCTAGACTAGGAGTCAACAAAGGGGCAAGGCAGCCTCACGGATAGACTCAAAAGGAGGCCCCTGAATAACCAGTAGCCCCAGATTCAGAACCTAGACAGATAGCAAGGCTACCTGGGGGGGACGCACGTGAAAAAACACCCTGGAAAATAATCCATGTACCAGCAAATAATGGCAAGGGCCTGTTGGAAAAACTTTTCCAGAGCTACAAACATGGCCCTGGAGTGCATTTAAGACAAAGGTCCAAATTAAACCAAGTTGCAAGATTTCCAGAATCCTGGGAATAGAAAAAAACAGCCGACAGGAAAGAGGGCCCTAAATTGGAATGCTAAGCGCTAACCACAGAATTTCTGACAACCCCAAAAAATAGGCACCAGAAAATAAGCCGCCATGATGTCCACAGAGGACCTGAAATCGTCCAGATGAAGGGTACTGACAGCAGGATAGTGGCTTAAAGCAGAAAAACTTTATGAATCAAACAACTTTTGCCCTTATTCATCAAGCGATAGCGCCAGGTAGTGTCTGATGAGCGCCAGGTAGCGGCAGCTAACGGCGACTACCGACTCAAGTACGCCCGGCGGCGGTCACAATGACGCATTTATCAAGCAAAATGAGGCTAGCGCCGGCGAGAGCGACGGCTAGCGCGGCATTCATCATGAAGCCGCCTGGACCAAACAGCGCCGCTGCAAATTCCCTCACAGCGCCAGGTATGAGCTGTCGCTCCCTGGCGATGTCCAATGCATTTCAATGGAGCAATCTATAATAATTCATGATTAATTGGTAATAATTTTTTTTTACATTTTTTTAATGTCAAAAAATCGGAGAACACTTCTGCAATGTTAGGATTTATTTTTAAGTAAAAAAAAAAAAAAATATGTGCAGAATTGATCAAACAGGTCTGAGATTAATGTATTCATATAACAAAATGATTCTAAAAACATGTATAATGTTACATTCAAAAAATATGGTTGTTTAGGGGTTAAAAACTAGTTAATACAGATCGCCGCCAGCGCTCTGGGGTTTAAACAAGGAATGGACAGCGACAGCACATTCGGAGCGTGATTTTTTGATGAATATGAAGCTAGCCGTTCGCTCTGGCCATTCGTTGTCAGGCGCTCACATACAACGCTGGACCTGTGAAACAGCGACCCCCCAGCCCGTATTCAACATTACCGCACACCGACTGAGTCGCTGTCATCAAGCTAATGCCGGCCAAGCACAGCGAATACTGGCTGGCGCTGAAAAAATCACGCTACAGTCGCTCATCTGTCGCTACCTGGCGCTATTGATGAATCGGCCTCTTTGTTGAGGCCCTTTAGGGCCAGAATATGCCTGAAAAAGCCTTCCTGTTGGGGGACCATGAAAAGACTCCTGACTCTAATAGTCAAGGAGCCAGAAGAAACATCCCTTAATAAGACATGGGATTTAAATAACATCCAGGATCAATGAATTCTGGGGGTGGCCAGGCAACAAACTCTATCTTAGAACCAGAGGATACAAGCTCCTGAATCCACCGGATTGAGATGTGAACTCTCCAGATATGAGTAAAAAGCCAAGGCTATCCCCCCACCCAGATGCGTGAGGGCGCCCCTTCATGCCGGAGGGGGCTTGGGAGAGGGTTTGGTCTTGGTATTCCAGGAAAAACCGGGATGACCACGGGATCTGCCACGGCCCCAAGAATCTCTGCGGCCACTAGATAAGAGGGAGCCACGAGCTCCTCTGGGAGTACGAAAAGAAGAGAGGGGGACGGAAGAGGCTTGAGAAGCCTCTTAAGGGCAATAGCAGTGATGGCAGCAGCACGGGCCAGGCGCAACCCAGCCCCCACACAGGTAAAGGCATGGCAAGCCAGGTGAATCATGCGCCTGTCCTCACTGTCCCTCAGCGTGGTAGTGTCAGGGGAAGGCACGACCGAAGTATTGGACAAACCTAGCACAAGAGCGTCCACTTCAGGAGGAAAGGACCACCTTTTGACAAGATCAGAAGGAAAGGGATACCTTTTGTCCAGCCCCTTGGGCACAGCAGGCAGTCGTTTGGGATGTTCCCATTCCTTAAGCACAAGGGAGGTGAAGTGTTCCTGCTCAGGGAACTCTAGACGCTGTTTACCAGGGCAAAAAAGCCCCCTCGCCTTTTCTTAGCAACCTCGGGAGAAGCAATGTGCAAAATTTCAAAAATATGTGACAGCAGATTATCAGTGTCCTCAGGGTACCATGAATCCTCTCCGGACGCAGAACCAGGGTCACTATCGCAACCCTCCTGCTTGCTCTCAGAGGAGTCAGAATCCTGGGAAAACTCCCCCAACTCAAGGGGGTGACATTCACCAAATTCATCAGTCCCCACATACATTTCAGTAGGAGGGGAGGATCCGGGATCCAGGTGCTGCTTCTTACCAGAAGCCTTCCTAGGAGCAGACTTGGCAAGTTGTTTCTAAAGTTTGGCCACTCGCATGGTCAAATCAGAGCTAGACTCCCTACTAGTGTCCCCCCTCATTGGGACCCAATTGCAGGTGTGGGGGAGTAGGTGAAGCCGAGGGAGGTGCAGAGCTGGGAAGCGAAGCAGGCAAACTAGCTTGGAGCCCAAGGACACTCTCAGCGCACGGCACGCACACCAGGACACCCAAGTCCGCTATCTCCAGAAGACTCCATATGGTGATTAATACAGGTGCAATAGGCCAGCAGTGGTCAAAGGCTATACAAAGGCCGCCCCAGGATGCCCTCCCACGGGATACCCCCAGAAATAGTGAAGGGGGATGAAGGGATGGAAGTAGTGGAGCTGGGATATGCCACAACCCAGTGGTATCCCGCCTGAAAGACATAAGTAAAGAAACATATAAGTATCCCGCAGCATATGTACTCTGAATAAAAAAACCCCCAAGGGGGACTCACGGACCAAAGACAACGCTGGGTCACTCAGACCCAGACCGCAAGATAGGCAACACACCGGAGGAAGCAGCGCCGCAGCCGGGAAAGGAGAAATCCAGACACGCAGATTTCTCAAAATGGCGCCGGCAGAGGTACCTCGAGGGGCGGGCCGCGGGGAGACGACGCGATACGCGTCAAAACGGCGCTTACGTGACCCGGCCGGCGCTATGACAAAGCATAATCATCTCAGGTTAAAAACCCTTAATGATCCCCCCAAAAATGACATGGGGGTCCCCCTTACCCGAAGTAACCAGCCCGGGACCAGCTATGCAGGACTTGTAGGAACAGGGCGCAGGGGCCAGCTTTTGTGGCCCATGGCCCTGCAGGCTACAAGCCCGCATAGCCAATGGCCACGGGCTCTTCTGCCCCCGCCCCGCTAGCCGCAGGTGACTTGCCATCCCACAGCCTTGTGAACTGGTATAAGGGGTCTCATGGACCCCTTACCAGTTCACAAGGGGTTAAATGTAAAAAGAAAAAGACACAGACAAAAAGAGAAAAAAATGATCTTTATTTATTTATTTTTTTACTTTACTCACCTCCGATCCTGTGTCCCCCGGCGATCTGCAATGACAGCTGTCAGTCTGCTCGGGTGTTTGGAGGAGAGAGCCTGGGGAGGGGGCGATCACAGCCCTCTCCCCCTCCCCACATCTCTCCTCCAAGCATCCGAGCAGACTGATTCTGAGTCTCGGGTGCTGGTATTAAGAGGCCGGCTGCTGAAGACATCACAGTGATGTCACCCGGCCCAGCCCCCAGGGGGCGGGGCTAGCAAAGGGCAGGGTGGGATGACCTGGACTGGACATACTCAAAAACCATTCTACAGGTGAGTTTCACAGAATTGTATTTTTCCCTATATCCAGTCCAGGTCGTCCCAGTGATGACATGTGGGACATCCAAAAGCAGTGTCCACTTGGGCAGGATCCCCAGTGCGGAACAGCATGTTTCTGCGGTGTAGTTCATTTCACTACCACCTGAACCACCTTTCGGCCAAAGACCGCATCAGCTGAGGCCCTAACATCAACATTGTAGAACTTTGTAAAAGTATGAACTGAAGACCAAGTGGCGGCCTTACAAACTTGTTCAACCGATGCCTGGTGCTGAAAAGCCCAGGAGGCACCAATAGATCTGGTAGAATGAGCTGTGATCCGAAAAGGGGGTTCCTTCCCCTTGGCAGAATATGCTTGCACCACCGCCTGTCTGATCCACTTACTGAGAGTGGACTTCGCTGGTGGCAAACCTTTCCTAGAGCCCTCTGTTAGGACAAAGAGCAAATCCGATTTCCTGAAGGATTCAGTCACAACCAGGTAATACTTAATGGCTCTGACCACATCCAAGGCATGGAGAGTCCTTTCCTTAGAATTAGTCGATGCTGGACACAAGGAAGGCAAGACCGCTTCCTCATTAAGGTGAAAGGGAGAAACGACCTTAGGCAAAAAATCAAGTTTAAAGCGAAAAACAACCTTATCCTTATCCCGCTCAAAATAGGGAGGCTTCATACAAAGCGCGTCCAGCTCTGATACGCGACGCACTAAGGTGATCGCTACCAAAAAGACCACTTTGAGAGTCAAAATAGGCAATGCAGCATCGCACAATGGTTCGAAGGGAGGACCCTGAAGAGCAGACAGTACTAAATTCAAGTCCCACACCGGTATTACTGACTTACGCGGTGGACGGACATGGGTGACTCCCTGGAAAGAGGTCTTGATCAACCTATGGTTGGCAATGGATCTCTGGAAGAAGATGCCTAAGGCCGAGACCCAAGTCTAAGCCATGTTGTAAAAGCTCCAGAATCCTAGAAATAGAAAATGTGCGGCAAGGGAGACTCTTGGACTCGCACCAAGCAATATAAGCGTGCCAAACTCTGTAGTATATCATGGAGGAAGACTTCTTCCGTGCCTGAAACATGGTATGTACAACCGTGGCCGATAGACCCTTTTCCGTCAGGATTGAGGTCTCAATAGCTAAGCTGTCAAAGCCAGAGTCCGTAAATTGGGGTGCTGCAGCGATCCCTGTGCGAGAAGCCCTGGGTCGTCGGGCATGATGTAGCAGACTACTGACATCTGAACTATGTCCGCAAATCAACTCCTTCTCGGCCAGCGAGGAGCCACCAGGATAGTCGGCACTCCTTCCTGGGCTATCTTGCGCAGCACTCAGGAGCCCAGGAGTGGAAACGGAGGGAAAGCATAAAGGAACTTTAACTCCGTCCAGGCGTCTGTGGCAATGGCCAGAGGATATCTTGAGAGTGAGACGAACCTTGGAAGCTTGTGATTGTGTCTGGACACAAACAGGTCCACATCCGGCTGACCCCAGAGAAGACACAGGGCGTGAAAGGTCTTTTTGCTGACAGACCATTCCCTCAGGCGCTCTTGCTCAGGGAGTCTGCCTCCAGGTTTTCTACCCCGGGAATGTAGACCTCCGAGATGCAGGGAACATTCTCCTCTGCCCGAGTCAGAATCTTGGACACCTCCTTGAGGGGTCTCTTGCTCCTAGTCCCGCCCTGGTGACTGATGTAGGCGACAGCCGTCTGATTGTCCAAGCGAACCTGGATCGCACGGCCCCTTAAATGGTGAGTCAAGCTCTCAGCTCCAAGAGATTTATGGGTAAGCGGTTCTCTTGCGGACCCCAGTGACCCTGAATCTTCTGCGTCTGCCAAACGCCTCCCCAGCCGGTCAGACTGGCATCCGTGGTAACTATCTCCCAATGGGGAGTCAGAAAGGACCTGCCTACCAACAGGTTCCTGGAGTCCAACAACCACAAGAGGGACTGCCTGGCCAGGGGGGACATGGAAAATTCCTGTTCCAGCAACTCCTGCATCCGGTCCAAGCCGGTCAACAGGTTCAATTGAAGAGGTCTCATGTGAAATTGGGCGAAGGGCACTGCCTCGAAGCATGACACCATTAGGCCCACCAATCTCATCCCCAGACGAATCGACAGCCGTTGACAAGACAGCAAGGCCTGCACCTGCGTCTGGAGACCCAAAACCTTCTGCTGCGGCAGAAAGACCTTGACCTGAGCGGTGTCAATCGTCATGCCCAGGAAGGACCTCACTGTCGAGGGAATGATAAAAAGACAATTCTGTGAGTAGAATTGCTTTTACTATGCATGGCACAGCCTGCTTCAAAAAGTCCTTATGTATGGGGTCATTCCACCACAAGGTGGCGCAGTGTACTGCAGAAGAGTTGTGGCTCCTCCCGGTACCATATAAAAACAGGATCACCAATAGACCTCTCCAGCGTTGACAAGCAGTTATTCAAGAAACCGGGAGATAATAAAGGTAAAAAAGGTAACAAAACCCCAACTAACTTGGAACAATCACCATTAAGAGGCAACAAAGAATAATGATAACAAGGGTGGGGTGAAGCAGGCCGTGTCATGCATAGTAAAAGCAATTCTACAGGTGAGTATTTACAGAATTGTCTTTTTCCTATTGCTTGCATGCTTCAAGAAGTCCTTACGTATGGGACGTCCAACAGCAGTGTCCGTAAGGTAGGGTGGGATCCCCAAAGAGTAACAGCAGGCAGTTCAAACCACTACCGCCTGAAGTACCTTGCGGCCAAAAGCAGCATCAGCTGAGGCCTTAACATCAACCTTGTAAAACTTGGAAAAAGTATGAACAGAAGACCAAGTTGCGGCCTTACAAACAACAGAAGCTTCATCCAAAGAATGAAGAATCTGCTCCTTGGAATTAGCAGGGTTAGGACACAAAGAGGGCAAAACAATGTCCTGATTGAGAAGAAAAGCAGACACAACCTTAGGCAAGAAATCCGGCTTAAGTCGAAACACCATCTTATCCTGATGCCGCTCAAAATAAGGAGGTTTGATGGAAAGGGCCGCCAGCTCAGTGCCGCCAGCTCAGAAACTCACCTGACCGAAGTAATGGCCACCAAAAAGGCCACCTTAAGAGTCAGAATGGGCAAAGCAGCCCCACGAATAGGCTCAAAGGGAGGACCCTGCAGAGCAGACAACACCAGATTCAGATCCCAAACCGGTAGCATAGGTGTACGTGACGGACGCACATGAGTAACTCCCTGAAAAAAAGTCTTAACCAACCGGTGATTGGCAAAGGATCTTTGGAAAAAAATTGCCAGAGCTGACACCTGTCCCTTGAGGGTACTAAGTTGAAGGCCCGAATCCAAACCATGTTGCAAAAATTCCAGAATCCTGGGGATAGAAAACACTCGACAAGGAAGAGACTTGGACTCACACCAGGCAATGTAAGCATGACAGACCCTGTAGTAGATAAAGGACGAGGACTTCTTCCTAGCCCTAATCATGGTATCAACAACAGAAGCCGGCAAGCCCTTATCCATCAAGCCCTTATCCATCAAGATGGAGGTTTCAGAAGACAAGCTGTTAAAGCCAGCGTTTGTAAATTGGGATGGCACAGTTGTCCCTGAGTGAGCAGATGTGGATCCTGGGGCAAGACGTACTGATCTACTGCCAACTGCACAACGTCTGTGACCAACACCCTCCTTGGCCAACGGGGGGCCACCAGAATGGCTGGTACCCCTTCCTGGGCTATCTTGCGCAGCACCCTGCTCAGCAGAGGAAAGGGAGGGAACACAAAGAGAAGCCGAAACTCCTTCCAAGGCATTGCTAGCGCATCCGTGGCGAAGGCCAGAGGATCCTGTGACAGGGAGACAAACCTGGGAAGCTTGTGACTGTGGTGGGACACAAACAGGTCCACATCTGGTTGACCCCAGCGGTGACACAGGGAGTGAAATACCTTGTTGCTGAGGGACCATTCCCCCAGCCAGCCGAGACGTCCCCCTGCTCAGGGAGTCTGCCTCCTGGTTCTCCACCCCCGGAATGTAAACCGCCGAGATGCAAGGGACATTCTCTTCCGCCCAAGACAGTATCAGGGACACTTCCTTGAGGGCTCGCTTGCTCCGAGTCGCTCCCTGATGAACGATGTAGGCAACCGCTGTCTGGTTGTCTGAGCGGATCTGAACCGCCCGACCCCGAAGGTGGGTGGTCGGTTGAGAAAGAACCAACCTGATCGTCCTAAGTTCCAGGACATTGATGGGAGCATGGGCCTCCTGGGGGCCCCACCAACCCTGGAACTTCAGAGACTTCCAAAAGCCCCCCAACTGGTCAGACTGGCATCTGTGGTGACAGTTTCCCAGCACGGAGGCAGAAAGGTCCTGCCCACTAGAAGGTTCCTTGAGTCCAGCCACCACGATAGAGACTGTCTGGCCAGGGGGGACAGAGCTAATTCCTGATCCAGGGTCCCGATCACAAACTGACAAGAGGTGCAACTGAAGAGGTCTCATGTGAAACTGAGCAAAGGGGACCGCCTCGACTTTCTGCTGAGGCAGGAATACACCACCTCCTGAATCCACCAGTCTGAGACGCGGAGCCTCCAGACGTGAGAAAAGAGCCAAAGTCGTCTCCCCACCCGGATGGGTGAGGGCGCCTCCTCATGCCTGAGGGGGCTTGGGGCCCCATGAGAGACCAGGACGACCACGGGATCTGCCACGGCCCCAAGAATCCCTGCGGGTACTGAGAAGAGGGAGCCACGACCTCATCTGGGAGCACGAAAGGAGGGGAGGGAAGAGGAGGGCACCTGAAAAGGCCGAGGCTGCCTCCTACGTTGAGGCAGCCTACCATCCTTGGTTAAAACATCGAGACGCTCACCAAAGAGCCGCAGCCCCGTAAAGGGGAGCCCAGTGAGAGCCTTCTTAGCGGCAGCATCAGCTGCCCACTGACGCAACCAAACAGAGCGGCACATAGCCACCAAAAGGGCATAGGTCCTTCCACACATTCGTACCGCATCACCCATGGCAGTAAGGACAAAGGCAACAAAATCAGAGCAAAGCTAAAGGGACCTGTAATCATCCCCCCTGTTACGAGCCGTAGCGCCCTCCGGGAGATGCTTGAGCTGTTTCTTAAGGGCAATAGCTGTAATGGCAGCAGCACAGACTGGGCGCAGCCCAGCCCACACACACGCAGAAGCATGGCAGGCCAGCTGATCCATGCACCGGTCCTCGCTGTCCCGCAGTGTAGTAGTGTCAGGGGAAGGCATGACTGAGGTGTTGGACAGCCCTAGCACGGGAGCGTCCACCTCAGGGGGACACGACCATCACTTGACCAGGTCAGCAGGAAAGGGATACCTCCTAACCCACCCTTTGGGCACCGCGGGCAATCTACTAGGACGTTCCCACTCCTTGAGCACCATATTTGTGAAATGTCTCTGCTCAGGGAACTCCAGGCGCTGTTTATCAGGACGAAAGAGCTCACCCTGTTTCCTCTTAGCCACCTCAGGGGGGACAATGTGCAAGATTTAAAAAATGTGAGCTAACAGGCTATCAGTGTCCTCAGGGAACCATGAGTCCTCCCCAGACGCAGACCCAGGGTCACTGCCGTACCCTCCTGCTGGTCACCAGAGTAGTCAGAGTCCTGAAAGAGTTCCCCCTCCTCTAGGGGGTAAAGGCCAACAAAAGTATCAGATCCCTCATCCTCCTCAGGAAAGAGCTAGGTGCCGCTTCTTGCCAGAGGCCTTACGTGGAACAGGCGTGGCAAGCTGCCTTTCAATACTGGCCACACGCAGTGCCAGATCAGACTGTGACCCCCCCACTAGTATCCCCCTCACTGGGGGCTAAATGCAGGCGCGGAGGGGTAGGCGATGCCGAAGGGGGCGCAGAGCTGGGAAGCGAAGCAGGCAGCCCAGCCTGGAGCGCAAGGATACCTTGGGCGCACGGCACGCACACCGCGACAATGTTGCTCACAGGGGATACCCCACACATGGAACACAGCTGGGATTGCCCCGAAGGACTCCCAAGCACGCTATCCCCAGAAGCATCCATATGGTGATTAACACAGGCGCAACAGGCCAGCACAGGGTAAAGGCTAAAAAGAGCCACCCAGGATGCCCCCCCAAGGGATGCCCTCTGAAGCCAGTAAGGGAAGATGAGGGATGGTAAGGGGTAGAACCAGGAGAAACCACAACTCACAGTCGTCCCGGCTGAAAGACATAAGTAAAGACACATAAGCATCCCGCAGCACATGCCCCAAGGAACCAAAAACCCCTTAAGGGGACTCACGGACCAAGCAGAGCAAGAGCACCAGCCGCCAGACCACAGGAGGAAGCGACAACAGACAGGGATCACCGCTGCAGCTCCGGGATGAGAAGGGTCCCAGAAGCGCCGCAGAAGCAAAATAGCGCCGGCAGGGGAAACTTGAGGGGCGGGCCGGGGGAGGAAGACGCGATACGCGCCATCCTCCGGCCCCGTCCCCCCCAAAGAGCGCGAAATCGGTGCTCACGTGACCTCGCCAGCGTCATCACACAGTAGAAAAAACGGCTCACAGATATAGCGCTGACCGCCGCGGAGCATAGTACAAAACGGCGAGGCGGCGAAAAACAGCTAAACACGCAGTAAAAAACAAATTGAAAACAGCAAAAAGCACCCCCGCCGCTACCGCATGCAAAGATTGGAGTAGAACCCCTGACCCCCTTCCTGGGAAGGCACCAGGCAAATGACTCCTGCCTCCAACAGACGTTGAACCACAAGGCGCAAACCCTGAGCTGACAGAAGGTTTTAAGACAATCGGGATCTGATGTATCTTGGGGGCGGCCAGGCTGCAAACTCTATCTTGTAACCGTAGGACACCACCTCCTGAATACACCGGTCTGAGACGCGGAGCCTCCAGACGTGAGCAAAGAGCTGAAGCCATCCCCCCACCCAGATGGGTGAGGGCGCCTCCTCATGCCTGAGGGGGCTTGGGAGAAGGTTTGGGCTTGGAACCCCATGAGAGACCCGGACGACCACGGGATCTGCCACAGCCCCAAGAATCTCTGCGGCTACCCGGGAAGAGGGAGCCACTACCTCCTCTAGGGGCACGAAAGGAGGGGATGGAAGCGGAGGGCACCCGGAAGGGCCGAGGCTGCCTCCGACGCTGGGGCAGCCTACCATCCTTGGCTAGAACATCCAGACGCTCACCAAAGAGCCGCAGCTCCATAAAGGGGAGCCCAGTGAGAGCCTTTTTAGCAGCTGCGCCAGCGGCCCACTGACGCAACCAAACAGAGCGCATAGCCACCAACAGAGCAGAGGCCCTACCACTCAGCCTTACCGCATCATCCATGGCAGTAAGGACAAAGGTAACAAAATCAGAGCAAAGCAAGAGGGCCCTATAATCCTCCCTCCTCCAACCAGCAGTAGCGCCATCAAGGAGATGCTTGAGCTGTTTCTTAAGGGCAATAGCTGTAATGGAAGCAGTGCAGACCGGAGGCAACACAGCCCCCGCAAATGTAAAAGCATGGCAGGCCAGCTGAACCATGCCCCGGGCCTCGCTGTCCCGCAGTGTAGTAGTGTCAGGGGAAGGCATGATCAAGGTGTTGGACGGCCCTAGAACGAAGCGTCCACCTCAGGGGGACACGACCATCGCTTGACCAGGTCAGCAGGAAAGCCCTTTGGGTACCGCGGGCAATCAACTAGGACGTTCTCACTCCTTGAGCACCATATTAGTGAAATGGCCCTGCTCAGGGAACTCCAGACGCTGTTTATCAGGACGAAAGGGCTCACCCTGCTTCCTCTTAGCCACCTCAGGAGGGAAAATGTGCAAGATTTAAAAAATGTGAGCCAACAGGTTATCGGTGTCATCAGGGAACCATGAGTGCTCCCCAGACGCAGACCCAGGGTCATGGTCGTAACCATCCTGCTGGTCCCCAGAGGAGTCAGAGTCCTGGAAAAGCTCCCCCTCCTCTAGGGAGTAACGGCCACCAAAAGCATCAACTCCCTCATCCTCCTCAGGAAAGAGAGAGGGCACAGGAGCCAGGTGCCGCTTCTTGCCAGAGGCCTTACGTGGAACAGACCTGGCAAGCTGCCTTTCAATGCTGGCCACACGAAGTGCCAGATCAGATTGTGATCCCCTGCTAGAATCCCCCTCACTGGGGGCTAAATGCAGGCGCGGAGGGGTAGGCGATGCCGAAGGGGGCGCAGAGCTGGGAAGCGAAGCGGGTAGCCCAGCCTGGGCCGCAGCGATACCCTGGGCGCATGGCACGCACACCGCGGCACTGTTACTCAAAGGGGATACCCCATGCATGGCACACAGCCGGGATTGCCCCGAAAGACACCCGAGCACGCTATCCCCAGAAGCCTCCATATGGTGATTAACACAGGCGCAATAGGCCAGCACAGGGTAAGGGCTAATAAAAAGCCACCTGGGATGCCCCCCCCAAGGGATGCCCCCAGACGGGAAGAGGAAGACGAGAGGGGATAAGTAACACGCACTTAAGCATCCCGCAGCACATGCCCCAAGGAGCACAAAACCCCCGAAGGGGACTCACGGACCAGGTAGACCGAAAGACCACCAAGCTGCCAGGCCACCGGAGGAAGCGACACGGGGAGATCACCGCCGCAGCCCAGGGAGGAAGAGGAGCCCCAGGCGCGTAGCAGACTCAAGATGGCGCCGTCAGAGGAACCTCGAGGGGCGGGCCGCGGGGGGACGACGCGATACGCGAAAGCGGCACTCACGTGTCCGCGCTGGCGCCATCACAAGCAACAAACGCCTACGAGCGGAGTACAAAACGGCAACAGCGGGGAAAAAAACAGTTAAAAGCAGCGTAAAGACAATAAAGAACACCCGCCGTAGCAGACTCAAGATGGCGCCGGCAGAGGAACCTTGACGGACGGGCCACGGGGGGACGACGAGATACTCAACATCCCCCGGCCCCGCCCCCCCAAGAGTGCGAAAGCAGCACTCACGTGACCCAGCTGGCGGTATCACAAGCAACAAACGCCTACAGTTATAGCGCCGCCCGCCGTGAGCGGAGTACAAAGCGGCAACGGCGGCGAAAAAAAACAGTTAAAAATAGCGTAAAGACAAAGCGGCAACGGCGGCGAAAAAAACAGTTAAAAACAGCGTAGAGACAATAAAGAACACCCGCCGCTACCACCCGCCCCCCGAACACCCGCCGGGGAGAAGGGGGGAGGTGAGCGAGCAGGCAGCGGCGAGAGCTAGGCCAGGGATGGGGGGGGGGGGCCCAGACACCAGCGAATAGGGCACACAGTCCCCAAAAATCACCCCCTCAGAAGCTAGGACAGGAACTCCACATCCCTCAGTAGGTTAACCATATAGCCTATGGCCGGCTACCCTTTGTGGTACAGGGTCTGCGGCTTGGAGCAGCGCTCCTTGAGCACCTGACACCAGTGCTCCTCTACCTTTACCCGACCCATCAGCCGAGGCTGGGAGGCACAGAGGGTCCAGAAACGGGTGAAAATAGACATGCAGGGCCGCAGGCTTGGTTGCCCCGCTCACCTGCGCAATATAAAGAGCCATCTTCTATCTTCGCAGAATCACTGCAGAGGAAACACTGGATTGGTCTATTGGTGATCCTGTTTTTATATGGTACTGGGAGGAGCCACAACTCTTCTGCAGTACACTGCGCCACCTTGTGGCGGAATAACCCCATACGTAAGGACTTCTTGAAGCAGGCCGTGCCATGCAACAGGAAAAGACTTCGGGTAATTGACTACCCAGCCAAAGGCCTCTAGCGTTGACAAGGCCGTCCGGGTATCACTCTCGGCCTGCTGAAGAGACTGGGCCGCAATCAACAAGTCGTCCAGATAAGGCAGCACACGAATGCCCTGGTTCCTCAGGATAGCCATGATGCCCACCAGCATCTTGGTGAAGACGCGGGACGCTGAGGATGTCCCGAAGGGCAGAGCCACAAACTAGTAATGCTGGTCCTCCAGAGCAAACCTTAGGAACTTCTGATGCCCCTGGAAAATCGGGATGGGTAGATAAGCATCCCTGATGTCCACCGTGGTCATGAAGTCACCGGGCCGAAGCGATCTCACCGCCGACCGCAAGGTTTCCATGCGGAAATGTCCGACTCTGACAAACCTGTTGAGACCCTTCTGGTCCAGGATTGGTCTTAAAGTTCCATCCTTCTTGGGAACCGTGAACAGGTTGGAGTAAAACCTTGACCCTGTTCCTGCCGAGGTACAGGGCAAATCACACCTAACCGCAGGGGGTGTTGCACGGCCGTTCTCAAACCATGAAACTTCAATGCATTTTGGGAAATCTGAAACTGGAGAAATTTTATGTCTCACCTTCTTTCTGATAGCCAGAGAGACAATAGCCGCGGCACACACAGGACGAAACAAGGCACCAGCAAAGGTGAAAGCATGGCAGATCAGCTGATCCATGCGCTTGTCAGCCGGGTCACGTAAGGAAGCGGTATCAGGTGATGGCATAACCGTAGTGTTGGACAACCCCGACACAGGGGAACCCACCTCGGGAAGCGAGACCACAGCCGAACTAACTCCTCAGGGAAGGGATACCGTCTCTTAGGTACCTAAGGTAGTTTGCTAGGCCTTTCCCATTCCTTGAAAATCATATTAGAAAAATGGGCCTGCTCCGGAAAGACCCACCTCTGTCTTTCGGGCCTAAACAAATCACCTTGCTTCCTCTTAGCCGCTCTGGGAGGGACAATGTGTAATGTCTCAAACACTGAGGCAAGCAACTTCTCCGTACCATCAGGGAGCCACGCCTCCTCATCCGAGGAAGAACCAGACAAACGGTCATCGCCAGCAGACTAATCCGCAGTGGAACGGGAATCATCTGGCAACTCACCTTCCTCCACAGAGCCCAGATCATCAAAAAGATTGTCCGAGTAAACGGGCTCGATGTGCAGTTTCTTACTCATGGCCTTTTTAGGAGCCGTTCGTGAGATCTGTCTCTCGAGATTGGCCACCCTATGCGCCAAATCAACATGGGACCCCCTGCTGGCTTCCCCCTCGCTGAGGGCTGAGTGCAGCAGCGGAGGATCCGGAGAGGCCGCAGGCTGAGAAGGGCTAGGGGCAGGCACGCCCGCCCGGTCATGGTCCAAAATGATGCCCCTGGTGCAAGTGGTACAAACAGTGCAGAGGATTTGTACTGCACAAGGGGCAGAGCTTCCCCCGCCCAGATGGGGCCCCCAGCTCACTATCCCCAGATGCCTCCATTATGCTGATTAAAAATTGTCAATTGAAAGGTTACAAGACACTAACGGCCCAAACCTATATGATCCCTCTTAATAAAAAAAGGGGGACCGGAAGGAACCCCAACTCTCAATCACTAAGCCCACAACCTGTGTAAAAGATAAAAGAGGAGAGGACCATCAGACTCCTAAACAGCGATATGCATGATAAAAAGCAATATGATCGTTCAAAAGAGGAAATCACGACACCGACAGGTCTCAGAAGATGCGATTCAGGCGGCAGCAGCAGCAGCGGAACAACCAGGGACAGCGCAGCAACACACGCAGGCCACAACTTCTAGCTCGTTCCTCGAGGGGCGGGTCGCCCCGCGATGACGGCTTCGCCCCCCCCCCCCCCCCCCGCGGCGCAAAAACGTGCGCCCACCCATCATCGCCAGAGCGGCCATTATCCCCCCCATGAAGGCATGTCCGCCGGAGCCCGGACACAACGCGGTTCCCACAGCAGGAGCCGTGGCAAAACTCAGAAATCCACGCGCCGCCTGCTTGCCATCGCAGCGCCCCCCCCCCCCCATCACAGCGTATGAGTCAAGATGGAGGGAGGAAAAGAACCGCAAGGCCGTAAGGAACCGCAAGGGAGGTAAGTATGAAGGCTCCAGGGCAGCAGAGCCAGCGGTGCAAGTCAAAAACACAGCACACATGTAATAAAGCTTGTGCGCAGAGAGGGACATACAGGCAAACATATATCCCTAGCAAGTGGTTCCCCCCCACCATTAGGCTCACCATAAGCCTATGGCCGGCTACCCTTTAAACAGGGTCTGCAGCCCAGAGCCTAGCTCTGCCGAACGCCTGACCCCGGCGTTCACCCTACCGTCACAATCCCGAAGCAGCCAGCGGCTGGGAGGCAGGAGTGGGTCTGACGGGATCAGTGGAAATAGGGCCCCGCAGTGGCCGACGGGCTAGGAGGCCATGCTCAGATGCCAAAATCCAAGAGAGAGTACCCAAAGATCTTCAGCAGTCAAGAATGCAAGATGACCACTGGGGAATGATAGAGGGACACCTGCCTTTATAGGGGGCCGGGAGGAGCAACATCTTTTGATCTTGCAGTCGAGCGCCCCCTGGGGGCGGAATACCCACATGTTATCACTGGGACGACCTGGACTGGATATAAGGAAAAAAGGCAAGGATAGAGGCAGCAGCGACGGCGGAGGTTTGGGGGCTGGCTGATGCCTGCTCAGGGTACTCTCCTCACGACGGAAGAGCCCGTGGAAGGGGCTATTGTTCTTTTAAAGCGGAACAAAAACAGGGTCTAAAAGATTCCACAGCTGGACCCTGGCCTTCCCCTGGGATGCCCCACAGAGTATAGTTTCAATGGCACATGCGCAGGCGCTTGTGCGCCCCCATTGACAACAATCATACCTGTTTGCCGAATGACACAATCACGCAAACTGCTTTGACTGCACGAGTGCCTGCGCATGTGCTATTGGAATTATACTCTGTGGGGCATCCCAGGGGAAGGCCAGAGGCCAACTGTGGAATCTTTTAGATTCCAGGGCCGCCAGTTCAGGGTTTTGTTCCGGTTTAAATCTATGGATCAAACAAGTGGCTGCTGCTGACTTACAGTAACGCATGACTAGTTATAAAAATAGTGTTTGATAACTATCTTTTTAGGAGGAAAGGCAGGGTTAGCCCCTGCTTGCTGAATGTGGAGATCACTTGTATTAGAGCAGAAAAACAAGGCCTATACATCCTATTTTAGAATTCAGATAAATAGTGGACCCTTCTCCAAAAAGATGCGTCAGCGTTTTACAGCGCTTGCATATTAAAAAAATGGACAAGAGGGCCCTGAATGATTAATGAGCACGTAGGATCGCACTCCAACATTAATATTCATCAAAGGCTGAGTGACTGATTGGAAACACGTTCACCGCACCATACCATGGCCAACAGGGATTTTATTAACGTATCAATCTTTGCAGAGGATACTAAGCCTTGTGAAGTAATTAACACAAAAGAGGACAGTAGGCAGCTACAAACAGATTTGTCAATATTGACAGATAAATGTAAGGTTATGAACATGAGCAGGAACAATGAGGGCCACAATTGCACACTACATAAGAAAATGCTGGGTAAAACTGCAATGGAAAAGGACCTAGGGGTTTTAGTTAACGATAAACTTAACTTTAGTAATCAATGCCAGGCAGCAGCTGCCAATGCAAACAGAATCATGTGGTGCATCAAGAGGGGCATAGGTGCCCATGAGCAGAGCATCATGAAAGCCCTCTACAAATCATTGGTCAGACCCCATATGGAATATTGTATACAGCTCTGGGCACCAGCGCACGAGAAGGACATATCAGAACTGGAGCGCGTTAAAAGGCGAGCAGCTAAATTAATAAATCGGGTAGATTGTCACAGTTAGGTTTATTAAGTTTGGAAAAGAGACGTCTGAGGGGTGATCTAAAAACTATGTATAAATATATTCGGGGTCAATACAAAGATCTGTCCCACAATCTATTTATACCCCATAGAGTAATCATAACCTGAGGACATCCACTAAGATTAGAGGAAAGGCGATTCCTCCGCCGACATAGGAGGGGATTCTTCTCTGTAAGAGCATGTAATAACATTTCCAACTATGGCTACTAGACCACTGGAAGGAGATAATACAATTCTGTGAAATACTTCAGTGTAGAATTGATATTATTTGTATACAGTACGTCCTGCTCCAGATATAATACTTACACTTGGGTTATCCTCCGCCAGATGGCGCTGCACTGCAGAGACATGCAAAACAGGCTCCTAACCAGCATTGAAAAGCAGTGAATAAGAAGCCGGGAGAATAAACCACCGAAACTGGTAACTATAACAATGGTAACAATCACCATACAGGGGATCCAGAACAATGCAAAAACCAGGGTGGGGTGGAGCAGGACGTACTGTATACAAATAATATCAATTCTACAGGTGAGTATTTCACAGAATTGTATTATTCTTAGTATACAGTACGTCCTGCTCCAGATATAGTACTTACACTTCCAATAGCAGTGTCCATAAAGTAGGGTGGGATCCCCAACAAAAAAGACAACAGCCGACAGTTTAAAACCACTGGCACCTGTATAACCAAGCGGCCAAGGCAGCATGAGCTGAGGCCCTAACATCAACCTTGTAAAACTTTGAAAGGGTATGAACAGAAGGCCAAGTAGTGGCCTAGCAAACCAGTTCAACAGAAGCCTGGCGCTGCAAAGCCCAAGAGGCACCAAAAGCACGAGTAAAATAAGAAGTAAGGCGAAAAGGAAGATTCTTCCCCTTGGAAGAATAGGCCTGAGTAACAGTCTGACGAATCCAATCGCTACAGTAGACTTGGCAGAAGCCAAAAACCCTTTCCTAGGACCAGTAGGGACCATCCCATCCAACTAATGACCCGGGCCAAAGCCGCCTAACTCCCAAAAGCAGACGAGATCGGGCACATTCAGGATGGAGTGGCCGTAGGCCCAAAGGAACATCAGTTCTCCTAAAGGACACAGTAACTACCAAGGAGAAAACTTCCAACACCTGTTCAAGGAATGCAGAACCCTTTCCTCAGCGTTGCTAGGAATAAGGCAGGAAGGAAGAACAATATCTTGAAACAATGAACATAAGACACCACCTTAGGTAGAAGATCCGGCTTCAGGCGGAACACCACCCATCCTGGTGCATCTCAAAGAATGGGGGCTAGATAGACAGAGCCGCCCGCCAGACATACGACTGACCAAAGTAACAGCCACCAGAAGGACAGCCTTGAGAGTAAGAACAGCCGGACAGCATCCTGAATAGGACCAAGGGAAAAAAAAACCCGCAAGGCAGACAGAATCAAATACAATTCCAACGGGGACCATAGGATTGCATGGGGGACGCACATGAACACCCCCAGAAGGAAGTCTTGACCAAGGAAAACTGAACAAAAGACTTCTAAAGTAAGGTGGCCAGGGCAGAACCTGACCCTTCAGAGCACTGAGTTGGAGAACCAACTCCAACTCATGCTGTAACAACTCTAGAACCCTGGGAACCGAGAACGCCCAACAGGGAAGAGACCTAGACCCACACCAATCAATATGGGTATGCCATACCCTATAACAGATGTTAGAAGAAGAAGAAGAAGCTTGCTCCTAGTCTTCCCATAGTCTCAATCACCAAGACAGATAAGCCTGTCTCCACCAAGATGGATGTTTCAGCAGTCAGGCCGTCTAGGCCAGAGTCTGTAGATTGGGTCACGTAAAGGGGCCCTGAGTGAGCGGAGCTGGCACTCCTGGCAGAACGTACAGAGCTACTGCCCTAGGTACCACGTCTGCAAACCACACTCTACTAGGGCACCTGGGGGCCACCAGAATCACTGGTCCCCCTTCCAGAGCAATCTTGCGCAGAACCCTGCCTAGCAGGGGGAATGGAGAAAAGACATACAGAACAGAACGTCCAGCCATGACGTTACTAAGGCATCCAGACCACGGCCAGAGGATCCTGGGACAGGGAAACAAGGGCCGAGCGCTTGTGATAGTGATGGGACACAAACAGATCCACAACTGGTTGGACCCCATAGTGACACAGGGATTAGCACATCCTGTTGCAGAGGGACCCCCACCGGAGCGGATATCACTGATATGCAGGGAACATTGTCTCCACCCAGATTAGGATCATAGACACTTCCTGGAGGGTCCTCCTGCTCCAGGCCTCTCCCAAATAATTAATGTAGGACACTGTCGTCAGACAGACTGAGCGCCCCCAAACAGGCAGGCCCAGAAGAGGAGTAGTCAAGCGAGATAGAAACAACTGAAATGCTCACTGTTTCAAACATTGATAGGTGTATGGACCTTCTAAGGGCCCCACCTCCCCCAGAACCGCAGGGAGTTTAAGAAGAACCCCCCCCCCCCCTTCAACCTGATAGATTGGCATCCATGGTGACCGTTTCCAGGAAGGGGCAAGAAGGAACTGCCCCCAGACAGGTTCCTTGAGTTCATCCACTCCAAGAGGGACCTCCTTACCAGGTGGGAAGGCACACAGACCCTGCTCCAGGGATGCTGGATCCCTGTCCTGTATTAACAATAGAAGTCGCAGAAGGACCCAAGGGGAACTGAGCATAAGGGACCTCTTCTGAGCAAGCCACCAACGGGCCCACCAGCTGCATCCCTGCCTGGTGAAGGGACCGGGACAGCAATGAGGGACTGAGCCCATGCAACCAGATTGTCCACTTTATTGCTGAGAAAGGAAGATTCTCGTTTGAACCGAATCCAGATTCATTCCTAGGAATGGAGTTACCAATTAAGGGGACAATGAGGACTTGGGGTGATTGATCACCCATCCAAATGACTCCCAATGGACACCACCAGCCGGGTATCCAACTTAGCCTGACGTAGAGACTGGGAACGAAAAAGGACGTCCAGGTAGGTCATCGCGCGGACGCCCCTTGGTCTCATCAGAGACATCACCCACGTCAGCACCTGGGTGAGCACTCTGGGAGCTGAAGAGAGGCCAGATAACAAGGCCACAAATTAGCAGTGTTGGACTTTCAACACGAACCTGAAGAGCCTCTGTGTCCTGAAGGCACAGGGATGTGAACATAAGCATCTTAGAGCTCCACAGACGGCAAGAAGCCCCCTGGGCGCAAGGCGCTGATGGCCCATCTCAGAGTTTCCATGCAGAAACTGCCTGTAATTGGAGAATTGCTGAGAACCTGTGAATCCAGAATGGGCCAGACTGACCCATTCTTTTGGGGGACTGTGGAAAGGTTGGTGTAGCGGCCCCGGCCTCTGCCTGCTAAGGGCAATCTGCAAGTGACCCCTCAGACCCCGCAGGCCTTGCATGGCCTGCGCCATTACCTGAACAGAGGCAGGGACCAGGAGTACCCAGGACCTGATATACTTGGGGGAGGCCGCGCAGCAAACTATCTTGTATCCGGAGGACACTACCTCCTGAATCCACCAGTATGAGGCGTGATGCCTCCTGACAAGAGCAAAGTGCCGCAGCCATCCCCTCACCCAGACGGGCGAGGGCGCCCCATCATGCTTGAGGGGGCTTGGTGGAAGATTTAGGCTTAGCCCCGCCGGAGGGGCCAGGGCGTTGTCTGCTGCTCCTGGGGCAGGAATCTGCGCGAGTCCCCGAGAAGGACAGCCCTGGTTCTTGTTTAACACTATGGTAGGGGGGGGGGGGGGGGTTCCCCTGCCCCGAGGGGGCCGAGATGGCCGCCTGCGTTGCGGTGACTTACCCTTCTTACCAAACAGGTCTAGACGGGCACCAAACAGGCGTAGCCCTCTAAAGGGAAGCCCGGTAAGAGTCTTTTGAGAAGCATCATCAGCACCCCACTGTCGCAGCCAGAACAAGCGACGTATAGCCACCACAAGGGCAGAAGTTCTTGCACACATTCTAATGGTGTCATCCAACGCTAATAGGATAAATTTTACAAACACATCACAACTGGAGAGAGCATTAAACACATCCCAGGTGAGATCATCGAGGGGACGAGCAAGCATCTTGCTAATTAGGGTTCTAGCGGCCACGGCAGTAATAGCCGCGGCACAGACCGGGCGCAGTGCCGTCCCTGCACATGTAAAGGCGTGGGAGGCCAGCAGATCAATGCGCCGGTCCTCAGCATCCCGAAGGGTAGTATAAGCAGGGGCTGCAATAAAGGAGGGGTTAGGAACCCCTATGATCGGGGCATCCACCATGGGGGGGGGGGTGACCAACAATTAACCACCTCAGGGGGAAAAAGGTACTTCCTATCCCAGTCCCCTGGGACCCCTGGCAGTTTACTGGGGCACTCCCATTCCTTGAGCACAAGAGTATGGTAATGTGCCTGCTCCAGGAATTCCAAACGTGCTGTTGCTGTATGGAAACGCTCCCCTCTCTGCTTGGGAGCCTCACCAGGGAGAGAGATAGCCAGAACCTCAAAGACCTTAATCCACAGATCATCAGTGTCACTCTGGGCCCAGTATTCATCGCCAGAGTCGTCATGACTCCCCGGCCCATCAGATGAGCCTGAGTCAGAGAAGAGCTCTCCTTCCTCAGAAGGGGTATAACCACACAGAGTAGTAAACTCCTCAGTTCCCATAGGGAAAACAGTAACATGAGGCGTCAAGTGCCGCTTCTTACCAGGGCCCTTGCGCTCTGACAACCTCTCAATAATCTGTTCAGCCGTAGGCAGTCTAGAAGACACAACAGTCTGCGTATCCCCACTTGTATGCGACTCATCAGGAGTGAGATTTAAGCATGGGGAGATAGGCGAATTGAAACGAGGTGCAGCCACTGGCAGGCCTGATTGCAGAGCCAGTGCTTGCTCGCCACAGGGTACGCAGACCCGTACCCTGTCAGCATCAGCATGGGGTTGTCCACACGCTATACACAGCCGGTCTTGTCCCAGGGGGACCCCGGTCACATAATTCTGAGATGCCTCCATATGGTGATTATTTAGGCTCAATATGCCAGCAGGAATTGACGATATAAGCAACCCTGGATGCCCCAAAGACCCGCTAGGAATTTTAGTGGGAGAATTTTACAAGGCCCGCTATCAAATACACTGGGCCGGGAGAAGCCAATGGTGTTCACCAGTCTGAAAGACACAATTAGAAAAGAATGGTGTCAGAACCGAAACACTACAATGAGTATAAGCCGCCCGAGAGGGAACTTACGGACCACGGTAAGCAGGAACGTCCCACGCATAGCGGGCGAACAGACAAAATGGCATCATGTACCTCGAAGGGCGGGCCAGAGCAATCCATGACGCGAAGTGCGCCAGACCAGGCCCCGCCCTCCCAAAGAGCGCGAAGTCCAACATCGGCCAATGAAGACACAGAGGTGTCTGAGGTAATGCCACCGCCCGGCGCGGAACATCCAACGAAGGAAAAAATGCGCGCTGCAGCAGTTATACGAGTAAAACACAAAAAGGCGCGGCGGCTGACACCATATATATAAAAGTCCAAAGACAGACAAAGTGCCATATACGTGCAATCATACACAGACACTACAGGCACACCCCCCTTTCTTTCCCTCCCCCCCCCCCCCGAACTACAGGGGGAACGAGGGAGGATGGCGGCCCTTCGTACAGGGCCCACCGCTACACGGGGCGAGGGGCAATAATGCGGGCGGGGCATCCCATAGAGGCTCACCATCAGCCTACACCGCTTACCCTTTGGTGGGGGGCTGCGGGGGAGCGGTAGTGTATAAAAGCAGTAAAGGGACCAGGAAGAACCAAATATAATCGTAACAATCAAAACCAATGGTTCACCATATAAAAGCCCCAGAATACCTGAAAATAACAAGGGTGGGGCGAAGTGGAGTGTATGGCACGCTCATAATACCCGTTTTAAAGGTGAGTACTCACAAAACGGTATTATTCTAAGTGTGCCATACACTCCACTTCCTTCTTCATGACATCTGGGACATCCAATAGCAGTGTCCGTCATGGGTGGGAACCAGAAACAGTAAAGAATGTACCAACTCAAACCACTGCAGCTTGCAGAACCTTGCGGCCAAAAACAGCATCCGCTGAAGCCCGCACATCAACCTTGTAAAGCTTGGAAAAGGTATGAACGGAAGACCAAGTAGCAGCCTTACAAACTTGTTCAACAGAAGCCTGGTGCTGAAAAGCCCAGGATGCACCAACAGCACGAGTAGAGTGCGCAGTGATCCTAAAAGGGGGAGTCCTCCCCTTAGCAGAATAGGCCCCAACAATGGCCTGACGAATGCATTTGCTAATCGTAGATTTAGCAGGCGCCAAACCTTTCCAGGGCCCGCAGAGCACCACGAAAAAGGCATCCGTCTTGCGGAAGTAAGAAGTAGTCACCAAATAGTACTTCACGCAACGAACAACATCCAAATTGTGCAGAACCCTCTCCTTGTCATTGTTAGGCTTAGGACACAAGAAAGGGAGAACAATGTCCTGATTGAGGTGGAAAGCAGAAACCACCTTAGGAAGAAAATCCGTCTTAAAAAGAAAAACCACCTTATCGTGGTGTCTCTCAAAGTAAGGGGCCTGAATCGACAGGGCCGCCAACTCAGAGACCCGCCGAACAGAGGTTATAGCCACCAAGAAGGCAACCTTCTGAGTGAGAACCGAAAGAGCAATATCCTGTAGCGGCTCAAAAGGAGGACCCTGCAGAGCCGAAAGAACCAAATTCAAATCCCAAACAGGAACTACAGCCTTCCGAGGGGCTGCACATGCGCTACCCCTCGGAAAAAGGTCTTAACCAGCAGGTGTAAAGCAAAAGACCTCTGGAAGAAAACCGACAGAGCAGAAACCTGTCCTTTCAAAGTACTAAGCTCCTGATTATGCTGAAGAAACTCCAAAATCCTGGGTATAGAAAAAACCCTGCAAGGCAAGGCCCTAGCCTCACACCAATCAATATAGGACCTCCAAGTCCTATAGTAAATGCCCGAAGAGGACCGCTTCCTAGCTCTAATCAGGGTCTGAACAACAGCCTCAGACAAACCTTCCTCTTTCAAGATGAAGGTTTCAGCAGCCAAGCCGTCAAAGCCAGCGTTTGTAAATTGGGGTAAAGTAGATGACCCTGAGATAGCAGGTCCGGCAACAAGGGAAGCTGGTACTGGTCTACGGCCATCCTTACAACGTCTGCGTACCAAACCCTTCTTGGCCACCTTGGAGCCACCAGAATCGCTGGTGCCCCTTCTAGAACCAGTTTGCCAACTACCTTGCCCAGCATGGAGACAGGTGGAAACAGGTACAGAAAACCCAGGTCCTTCCAAGCCAGTGACAAGGCATCCACTGCCAAAGCCAGGGGATCCTGAGAAAGAGACACAAAGGCCGGAAGTTTGTGATTGTGCCTCGAGGCAAAGAGATCCACCTCCGGAGTCCCCCACTTGCGGCAAAGATCCAGAAAAACCTCGGGGTTGAGAGACCACTCTCCGTGGCGAGAGGATCCCCTGCTCAGGGAATCCGCCTCCGTATTCTCCACTCCCGGAATGTAGACTGCCGAAAGGCAAGGAACATTGCTCTCCGCCCAGTGCAGGATCAGAGAGACTTCCCTGAGGGCGCTCCTGCTGCGAGTCCCTCCCTGGTGATTTATGTAAGCCACTGCCGTTGGTTGTCCGGTTCGGTTGAACCGGAAGACCCCGTAACTGTGTGGTCAGCCGAGCCAGAACTAGTGGAATGGCTCTGAGCTCCAATACATTGATGGAGGTGTGAGCCTCCTGGGGACCCCACACCCCACTGATGACTCTTCCAATAACCTCCCCAGCCCGACAGGCTGGCATCCGTGGTAACCGTCTCCCAACAAGGGACCAGAAAGGATCTGCCCTTCACCAGATTGCTCAAGTCCAGCCACCACCGAAAGGACTGCCGAACCCTGGGAGACATCTTGAAAGGTTGATCCAATGACTGTGGGCTCCTGTCCCAATACGTCAATAGGAGAATTTGAAGAGATCTCATGTGAAATTGTGCAAACGGCACCGCCTCGAAGGAGGACACCATCAGACCCACCAGTTTCATCCCCTGTCGGATAGAGGGACAAGGACTGGCCAGAAGAAGACGGATCAGGCCCTGAATCCCCTGCACTTTGGTCTGGGGAAGAAACACTCTGGCTCGACTGGTATCCAGATTCATGCCCAGAAATGAAATCACTTGAGACGGGGAGAGAGAAGACTTGGTGCGGTTGATGACCCACCCGAACTTCTCCAGGGTCGACACCACCTGGTGGGTGTCCAGTTCCGCCTGCTGAAGGGAAGAAGCTGAAATCAACAGATCGTCCAGATAAGGCACAATGCGAATGCCCTGAGATCTGAGCAGAGCCATTACGCCCGCCAAGACCTTGGTGAAGACCCTCGGTGCCGAGGTCAGACCGAAGGGAAGAGCTACAAATTGATAATGTTGATCCTCCACCGCAAACCGGAGGAATCTCTGATGTGCCTGAAAAATCGGAACATGCAGATACGCATCCTTGATGTCTATGGATGTCATAAAATCCCCTTGGCGAAGGGAATTGATAGCCGAGCGCAGAGTCTCCATGCGGAACTTCTTGGCTCTGATAAACCTGTTGAGAACCTTGAGATCTAGAATGGGTCTCACCGAACCCTCCTTTTTGGGAACCGCGAAAAGGTTCGAGTAGTAACCCCTGCTTCTTTCCAACGGAGGCACCGGGCATATAACCGCCATGTCGAGAAGGTTTTTTACTGCTAACAGGAACCCCTGTGCAGCCTGAGGGTCCGAGGGCACCCAAGACCTTAGGAATCTTGGGGGCGGCCAGTACTCGAATTCCAGTTTGTACCCGGAGGAGACCACTTCCAAGATCCAATTGTCTGTGACCTCCCGGGCCCAGACCTGGAAGAAGAGCCGCAGCTGTCTCCCCACCCTTGCGGGTGAGGGTGCCGCTTCATTGCTGATCCGGTTTAACAGCAGGCTTGGGCTTGGAACCCCGGGCAGCCGTGGGACGTGCCCGACCTCTGCCTCTGTTCCAGGACGAGCCCCTGAAGCCTGAGAAGGCCAGACCCCCTAGAAGCTCTGGCCCCTCGAAAGAAAGGAGTGAACGAGCCCGCCCCGTGAAAGGGACGGCGCTGTTTCCTCCGCTGAGGTAACTTACCTCCTTTAGCAACAGCATCCAATTTATCTCAAAACAGCAGCGCACCCAAGGGGAGAGCTATGAGCGACTTCTTGGCTCCAACGTCCGCTGTCCACTGACGGAGCCAGACTGATCTGCGCATGGCCACCAGTAAGACTTGACGTCCTACTACACCACGACAATGGAGTCTTCCATTGCAGCCATGACAAAATCCATGAACAATTCGCACTTCTTAAGTATAGCGAACTCAGCTCCATCTGGTTCAAGCTGAGAGTTATTCAGCCAGTCCCTGATAATAGACCTGGTAGCAAGTGACACCAGGGCAGATGCACTAACAGGCCGCAGGGCCAAGCCCAGGTTGGCAAATGCGTGGCACGCCATCTGATCAAGGCGCTTATCCTCGCCATCCTTAAGGGAAGTGGCGTCAGGGGTGTTCAGCACAGAAGAGTTGGTCAAACCTAAAACAGGCATGTCGACCTCGGGAGGAGAAGACCAGCACTTGACCGCCTCCACCGGAAAAGGATACTTCTTATCCCATCCCTGAGGCACACCAGGAAGCCGGCTGGGCCTCTCCCATTCTCTAAGTATCAGCGCATCAAAATGACCCTGGGTAGGGAATTCCAGACGGGGCTTGTGGGCCCCAAAAAATTCCCCCTTCTTAAGAGGGGGCGCCTCAGGTGGATCAATATCCAACACCTCCAATAAATGTGACAAAACAGTGGCCGTATCAACGGCATCCCCCAGCGCCTGCCCGACATAGGAATTCCTGGGCTGACCATAATCAGCCTCTGAATCCTGATACAATTCCCCCTCCTCTAACGGGGAATAATCGGACAAATCAGCGGACTCGTCGTCAATATCCCACAAAGGCTGGGCCGACGACAACTGTCTCTTTTTAGCCTGGGCCTTCTTGTCCACAGTGCTAGCAATCATTTTCTCTATGCTGGCCAACCGAGCCCAAACATGAGAAAGCGACTCCCCACTGGTACCAATGTCACTTGGGGTACGGATCAGGTGGGGAGGGGAAGGCGATGAAGCGGGAGGAGCAGACCCAGAAGGCTGGGTACCAGACTGCCGCGTTATGGCCTTTTGTGCGCATGGTATACAGATCAGCACATTCTCCCCCGTAAGGGATACCTTGCACCCCACACATGGCCCGGATTGTCCCGAGGGATCCTGGGCCCGGTGGGAGGATTTTTGGGTGGACCCCAGGACCAGGAGGGACCCCTTAATATGCACATATACAGGGCAACCTGTAACACACAAAATAAGCCACACAAGAGCAGAGCAGTGTAAAAAAATGCCATAGCATTTGATCTTACAGCCACACAATGGAATTATATATATATATATATATATATATATATATATATATATATCACAACACAGCCAAACAGTGCAAATAAGGCATAACACACACATGTTAGAGACCAGTGGGGGCCCCCGCTAAGTAGGGGCCCCCACACACACACAAGCTAAGGAGATGGCCATCAGGCCCTTACCCCCCTGAGTGCAAAGCGGCCTGCCAGGGAAGATGGCACCCACGCAGCCTCGTGCCTGGGAAGGGAGAGCAGGGGGAGGGCGGGCCAGCGCAGAACGCGCGTTTGCTGAGGCTACGCCCCCCTCCCAGCAACGCGGACCCCTAGACAACGAGCACTGTAATCGCGCCAAATAAGGGAGAGCCCGAGAGCCCGGCCCCACCCCCTTCCCGAACGCAGCCTGAGGGGGGAGAAGCTCCCCCAGGGTGTAGTCAGACCGTTTCACACACACACACACACAAGTGAAACACTCACACATTGACAAGGGCTGGGTAAAACGAAATATCAGCCAAAACGAAATATCGGCCAAAACAAAATATAGGCCAGACCCCCCCCCCCCCCCCCGGAGGGGAATAAGGGACCCTGAAGGGGGGGGGGGGGGGAATCCAGCCAGGAGCCGGCCATAAGCCTAACGGGACGGGGCATCCCACACCAGGATCACCAAGAAACCTGGAAACCGCCTACCCCATAGTGAGGTTTCACGGTGGAGCAGTGCTCCTGCTGCACCCATAGGGTGCTCTTACCTTCACCAGGACCCGCAGCCTAAGCTGGGAGGCTCAATACAGGGTAATTTAGAAGGGTCCTGGCAGTAATAGGGATAATAGAAGGCTGGGCGCGAGCCCGGCTTACCTGTAAGCAAAGAAGTCCTCATCTTCTGTCTTGTCGCTCTCTCTGCAGAGAAGAAACTGGGGAATTGGTGGGAGGTCCCAGGTATGTGTGGACCGGGAGGGCCTTTCTTTTTTGCATATTCATCTTTGCAGAAGTTCGCCCTCTACTGGAGATTACCCAGATGTCATAAAGAAGGAAGTGGAGTGTATGGCACACTTAGAATATGAGCCATTTCAAAGTATCTCAACAAATTAAAGGAAACAGCTTAAAGGACAAGTCAGGTTTTTGTGAAGCTGTCCTTTTTGTTTTCCTCTTTTGGAATGTACAATAAAGGTGTTAGGATTGTGCCCCCAGACCTGTGATTTACTTATTAGCACACTGCTTCCATGTTTCTTATATTTCTGTTGGTCTATGATCCTAAAGTGGGAGTTGTGTTCCTGGCCATGATTAAAAACTACTGTCTACATGTTGCTGAAATCTTTCAATATAACAGGTGACCTCATCAGCAGCAATAGCACCAGGTGGGAAAGCTGCCAGTAACCCTTTAACTGCTGGTACACGAGAATGTGATCCCCTTATTTACGGCGTTTGCATTAGGAGCAGAGGGGGTTCTTACTTTGTCTCTGCCTCAGCCAATTAGAAAGATTACCAAGTCAGTGTCAGGAAGTCTGTGTACTAAAAAAAAAAACATTGTTCAGTAAAAAAACTTTTTCTGTACGAACGAAGCTGCATATAAACAAGTAAGAAAAAATACAATTCTGTGATTACTCACCTGTAGAATTGGTATTATGAGTATACAGCACGTCCTGCTCCAGATAAGATTCATAACACATGGGTATTACTCCGCCAGATGGCGCTGGACTGCAGAGACATCGAAAACAAGCTCCTCCCGGCCCCTCCCAAATACCCAGGGACCTCCCAAACTCCCCAGCATTGAAAAGCAGTTAACGAGAAGCCGGGAGAATTAAAACAGAACCAAACTGGTAACTATAACAATGATAACAATCACCATACAGGGGATCCAAGATAATGCAAAACCAAGGGTGGGGTGGAGCAGGACGTACTGTATACTCATAATACCAATTCTACAGGTGAGTAATCACAGAATTGTATTATTCTTAGTATAGAGTACGTCTGCTCCAGATAAGTTTCATAACACATGGGACATCCAATAGAAGTGTCCAAAAAGTAGGGTGGGATCCCCAAAGGTAACAACAGACAGGTCAGACCACTGCAGCCTGCAGAACCTTGCGGCCAAAAGCAGCATCAGCTGAGGCCCTAACATCAACCTTGTAAAACGTTGAAAAGGTATGAACAGAAGACCAAATAGCGGCCTTGCAAACTTGTTCAACAGAAGCCTGGTGCTGAAAAGCCCAAGAGGCACCAATAGCACGAGTGGAATGAGCAGTAAGGCGGAAGGAAGGATTCTTCCCCTTAGCAGAATAGGCCTGAATCACAGCCTGACGGATCCATTTGCTGATAGTAGACTTGGCAGGTGCCAAACCCTTCCTAGGACCAGAAGGGACCACAAAAAGAGCATCAGTTTTCCTGAAAGGTGCAGTAGCCACCAGATAGTACTTCAGACACCTAACCACAGCCAAAGAATGCAAGACCCTCTCCTTAGGATTACTAGGATTAGGGCACAAGGAAGAAAGAACAATGTCCTGATTCAAATGAAAGGCAGAAAATCTGGCTTGAAGCGAAACACCATCTTGTCCTGGTGTCTCTCAAAGTAGGGGGGGCTGGATGGAAAGCGCCGCCAACTCAGAAACACGCCTAACAGATGTGATAGCCACCAAAAAGACAACCTTGAGAGTAAGAATGACCAGGGCAGCCTTCTGCACAGGTTCAAAGGGAGCACCCTGCAAGGCAGACAAGACCAAGTTCAAATCCCAAACAGGCAACATAGGCTTACGTGGGGGATGCACATGAGTAACCCCCTGGAAAAAAGTCCTGATCAGAGAATGCTGGGCAAAGGACTTCTGGAAGAAAAAAGCCAGGGCAGAAACATGGCCCTTCAGAGTACTGAGTTGAAGCCCCATCTCCAACCCATGCTACAGGAACTCCAGGATCCTGGTAATAGAAAAAAACACGACAGGAAAGAGACTGGGACTCACACCAGTCAATGTAGGCATGCCATACCCTATAGTAAATGGAAGAAGAGGACTTCTTCCTAGTTTTTATCATGGTATCAACAACAGAGGCAGACAGCCCCTTCGCCATCAAGATGGAGGTTTCAGCAGCCAGGCCGTCAAAGCCAGAGTTTGTAAATTGGGATAGCGTAAGTGACCCTGAGTGAGCAGGTCTGGCACTCTGGGAAGAGCATACTGATCTACTGCCAGCTGTACCATGTCTGCGAACCACACTCTTCTTGGCTACTTGGGGGCCACCAGTATTGCTGGCACCCTCTCCAGAACTATCTTGCGCAGAACCCTGCCCGGCCCTGCCATGACATTGCTAGAGCATCCGTGGCCAAGGCCAGAGGATCCTGGGACAGGGAGACAAAGGCCGGGAGCTTGTGATTGTGAAGGGATGCAAATAGATCCACATCTGGTTGTCCCCAACGGTGACACAGAGATTGAAACACCCTGTTGCAGAGGGACCATTCTCCCAGGCGAGAAGTCCCCCTGCTCAGAGAGTCTGCCTGCAGATTCTCCACCCCTGGGATGTACACAGCTGATATGCAGGGAACATTGGCCTCCGCCCAGGCCAGGATCCGAGACACTTCCTGGAGGGCCCTCTTGCTCCGGGTCCCTCCCTGATGATTGATGTAGGCAACTGCCGTCTGGTTGTCCGAGCGTACCTGAACAGGCAAGCCCCGGAGGTGATGAGTCAGCTGAGTCAGAACCAACCTGATTGCCCACAGTTCCAGAATGTTGATAGGTGTGTGGGCCTCCTGAGGGCCTCACCGTCCTTGGAACTGCAGGGATTTCCAGAGCCTGTCAGACTGGCATCCGTGGTGACCGTCTCCCAGGAGGGGGTCAGAAAAGATCTGCCCCCCAACAGGTTCCTGGAGTCCAGCCACGACGAGAGGGACCGCCTGACCAGAGGGGAAAGCACAAAGACCTGGTCCAGGGACACAAACTGACAAGAGGTGGAGTTGCAGAGGCCTCAAGTGGAACTGAGCATAAGGGACCGCCTCGAAGCACGCCACCATCAGTCCCACCAGCTGCATTCCCTGCCTGATGGAGGGATGATGACAAGAGAGCGGGAACTGAACCTGTGCAATCAGACTGTCCACCTTCTACTGAGGAGGAAAAATCCTTGCCTGAACTGTATCCAGAGTCATTCCCAAGAAGGGGTCACCAAGGAGGGAGAAAGAGAAGACTTGGGATGGTTGATCACCCAGCCAAATGACTCCAGAGTGGACACTACCAGCTGAGTATCCAACTCTGCCTGATGTAGGGACTGGGAAGTGATGAGAATGTCGTTCAGGTAGGGCAGCACGCGGATGCCCTGAGACCTGATCAGAGACATCACTCCTGCCAGCACCTTGGTGAACACCCTGGGAGCTGAAGTGAGACCAAAGGGCAATGCCACAAATTGGTAGTGCTGATCCTCCAGAGCGAACCTGAGGAACCTTTGATGACCTGGAAACACAGGAATATGAAGATAAGCATCTTTGATGTCCACAGACGTCATGAAGTCCCCTGGACGCAGGGAACTGATGGCAAAGCGCAGAGTTTCCATGCGAAAGCGCCTGCACCTGACAAAATTGTTGAGGACCTTCAAGTCCAGGATGGGCCTGACTGACACATCTCTTTTGGGCACGGTGAAGAGGTTAGAATAGAAGCCCTTGCTCCTTTCTCGTAAAGGGACCTTGCAGATGACTAGAGCCTGAGCTGACACAGGGTCCTGAGAAATCCGGGATCTCATAATTCTTGGGGGGGCAGGCAGCAAACTCTATCTTGTAACCGGAGGACACTACCTCCTGAATTCACCGGTCTGAGACATGAAGCCTCCAGATGTGAGCAAAGTGCTGAAGCCGTCCCCCCACCCGGATGGGTGAGGGCGCCCCTTCATGTCTGAGGGGGCTTGGGAGAGGACTTAAGCTTGGAGCCCCAGGAGGAGCCAGGGTGTCCACGTCCTCTGCTCCTACCCCAGAAGTCTCCTCGGGCCCCAGTAAGGGAAACCCCCCTCCCTTGTTTAGCACCACGGTAGGGGGAGGAAAAGGAGCCCTGACCCCGAAATGGCAGAGACTGCCGCCTGCGCTGGGGTAACTTGCCTCCCTTAGCAAACAGGTCCAGGCGGTCCCCAAACAGGCGTAGTCCTTTGAAGGGAAAACCAGTGAGGGCTTTCTTGGCAGCGTTGTCAGCAGCCCACTGGCGCAGCCAAACCGAGCGGCGTATAGCCACCACAAGGGCAGAGGTTCTGCCACACATTCTAATGGTATCATCCAAGGCAGAGAGGACATAAGTCACAAAAACATCACAACGAGAGTGTGCATTAAACTCCTCACTAGACACATCATCAGGGGCACCAGCAAGGATACTTCTGAGCAGGGTCCTGATAGCCACAACCGTAATGGCAGAGGCACAGACTGGGCGCAGCACTGTCCCCACACATGCAAAGGCATGGGATGCCAGCTGATCAATGCGCCGATCCTCAGCATTCCGTAGCGTAGTAGAGTCAGGGGAGTGCATGATAGAGGTGTTAGATAACCCTAGGACCGGGGCATCCACTTCAGGAGGGGATGACCAACACTTCACCACATCAGCAGGAAAGGGATACCTCTTATCCCAACTCTTAGGTACACCGGGAAGCCTGCTGGGGCGCTCCCATTCCTTGAGCACAAGATTATTAAAATGGGCTTGCTCAGGAAATTCCAAACGTGGCTTAGCAGTATGAAACAGATCCCCCTAGTGCCAGGGAGCCGCAACCGGGGGAGAAATAGACAGAACCTCAAAAATCTGAGCCAACAACCTATCAGTATCATCTGCGGCCCAGGGGTCAGAGCCAGAATCGTCATGACCCCTGGGCCTCTCATCAGATGACTCCGAGTCAGAGAATAAGAGAGGCCTTACACGCCAAGGTATTAGCAAGCAACTTCTCAACACTAGCCAGTCTGGAAGACACATCAGGCTGAGAATCCCCACTTGTATGCAACTCAATGGGAGTGAGATTTAAGCTTGGGGGAGTAGGTGAAGCCATACGAGGTGCAGGCCCAGCCACTGGTAAACCAAGCTGCAGCGCAAGCACCTGCTGGGCACAAGGTACACAGACCCGCACATTGTCAGAGCTAATAGGGGACACCCCACAAGCTACACACAACCGGGCTGGTCCCGAAGGAACCCCCGAACACATTATCCTGAGACGCCTCCATATGGGAATTATAGCGGCACAATAAGCCGATAGGGATTCACGCTATAAAAGCAACCCGGGATGCCCCAATAACCCGCTAGGGAAGTGGCAGTAAACTAGGCCTCACAAGTTAAAAAGGCCATCGAAAGTGGAATTGCGTTTTAAATAGCTTATGTATTCTAAGCGAATCTTGGCTTCAATCTCTGTGTCATGGCTTTTCTGAATGGGATGCGTGGGCAAGCCACAGCTAGAAGTTCAGTGCAGAATGCGGGTGGTGGCGCACTTCGGCCCTGCTCGGCTAAGCATCCAGGCAGCTTATTCGTAAGCAGCTGAATTGTGTTTTTTAATATTTTGTCTAGACAGTCCCTTTAAAGTCTCTTTTAAGACTAAAAGACTCCAGGGCCAGCTGCGTTCCACTCCTTGGGGCATCCCGAATTGGAATGCCCTGCTATGTAAAGCCCCCTGGATCCCCAGATCCAATCACTTGATCTCAGAGACCTTGCCGCAGCCCTAATTACCTCTAGCTGTGCGTGCCCACACCCAGTCCTTCTAAATGGCCGGCGCAGGCACACTACAGCTAGAAGGTGAGCCCGGAATGCGGGGGGCAGTGTGCTTGTCTCTGCTCGGCTAATGTCCAGGCAGCTTAGCAGTAAGCAGAGCCGAAGGTAGCCCAGCCAGTCAGCGCTGTTGGTTTCGTCCTAGCCTGCGCTGTGGGAATGCCAGGAAGGCGAGTGGAATGGGCAAAGGGAACTTGGGGATACACACAGCGAGGCATCCCAACTCAGGATGCCCCACCAGAGACTAATAACATATGGGAAAGTTAAACCGGACCTTCACCATGATTTATTGAAACACCCAAACCCTAAAATCAATATATTTTACGTTTTTAGTCACTTACTTATTATTCTTTCCCCACTAGGCTGCAACGGTGTTCAGGACTTTAGGATACGGGCGCCGCCATCTTGACTCAGAAGCATCACACTTACTGAGGAGAGGAGAGTGGGATAAAGTACAGGGGGGCAGGTTATAGCTGTGCTTTGCTCAGACATAGCAGAGCTGGGGTCAGGAAAAGGTCAGCAATCCCAGAATGCAGAGCAGCACAGTCAGAAGGCACTTCCTGTTTGCCGGCTGCCTGATGGCCCATGAGCCGCCATCTTGGATGTTTGAAGGCTCATAACATGCAGTAGATACAGGTAGGATCATTTTTAATGTGAGCAATCTGTATGTACAGGGTGTGGGAAACATATAAGATAGACTCTTATTCAGAGTGAAGGACCACTTTAAATTCCTGTGTGTTGCTCCTCTTTAAGAACCATGTTACCTGAAAAGGCCCAAATTTTTATAGGAATATCATTACATGGTATTCCTATCTGTTATGCAGGACCCACCTTAAATAACTGTCGGTTCATATTAAGCTTACTTATTAGAATGCTAATCCCGGGACTAGGCTTCACCCAGTTACAAGCTTTGTTGTAAATATGACCAACTTACGTGGTGTAGACTGTCAGGTCCCCTGGTGTAACAACAGTGGAATATAATACATGAGGAAAGATTTGTATAGTAGATCCATTAAAGGGCATTGAGAAAGCCCAAAAATGGGAGAAACATGTTTGCCCTAGCAAATGATAGAACAATGGAATGAAGTAACACAGTAATATCAAGAATATATGTGAAAAATCAAAATGTTGGAAATTATGTATAGGTATCCACATATGGGTGTTATAGAATGGTATTAGACATATGTTGTATTGTTTTGTGTGTGATTTATAGAAAAATATTTGCATGAAATATTCAGGACATTCAATAAATTTAAAATTATTTTTTAATTCTAAGTAAGTTGGTCATATTTACAACAAAGCTTGTAACAAACACCTGGGTGAAGCCTAGTCCCGGGATTAGCATTCTACCTGAAAAGGCCCCAAGATGCTGCGTATCAACATTAGAGGAAGAACTTAGACACTGCATAGGTAACAGTGGAGAGGAGCAGCAGGTGCGGATGTAAACAAGGTGGGCAGCACATTTCACTATGCCGTTTACTGGTTCCACAGAACAGCAGTTAAAAAACGCAGAATAGGACTGGGCCAGAAATCAAGGAAAAGTGGGGAAATTCACGTTTATTTGGTGACATCAATAGCATTTTTTCAGCCAAGTTTTTTGTCATTGGAAATTAAAGTGGATGAAAACCACTGTGGCCAGGCCCTGCAATCTTTTAGATACTAAAAGATTTCAGGCCCGGCCACTAACCTACCCACGGGTGCCCTGCTGTGTGAAACCCCCCAGGGCGCAGATGATCTTACGAAGCCCCGGTAGGCGGGGGCGAAACGTACGTCGGCAGCCGGCCCCTCCACGCGCCTCCCTGGCTTCCCTCCTCACGCACACTGGCTGCACGTGACTTTGATGTGGGAGCGTCTGTGTCGGCAACGCGCGGCGTATGAGACAGCGGAGACAAGCTGCAGCCGCCCCTCTGTGGAGAAGGTATTTGGCGGTCGAGTGGTGCCAGGCACAATGGCCCTCAGAGAGGTGGCCTGACCTGTGCGTCTCCCGCCTTTGTACACTGACTGTCACTTATCATGCATATGAATTTGCCTGCAAGCATGCATTGTTGGAGCTCTGTCTAATCACAGCTGTGGAACTGTTGCACTGAAAATCAATCAATTGCTGCTATATGTGATACGAGCCGCCTGCGAATACTGGCACTGAAAGCATTTGCACTTTAAACATCAGTGACGTTGGAACAGTGACTGCCCTTTCCTCCATCCACAGGTTTCCCCATCCACTAACCCCCGTTGGCTGGCCAGCCACATGTGTTTAATAGGTGTGTGGTAGTGAGGGATGAATGTATGTCAGGGAATGTGGCTGAATGGGGGGGCCCCCGTGTTTAATATGCTAATTAGCTTTTTAATTTTTTAAGGGAATTAGGGTAGTTGTATTATGTGCCTTTGATCTAATAAATGTGTGTTTATGGCAGATTATATATTCTTTTGTGGATTTGTTGTTAGAGTGCCAGCCCTATAGGAACCGTCTGTTTGTATGTGTGTCTTTGTTCGCAGATGATCTTACCTCATCCCGGCGGGTTCCACAATGCCATGTCCGCGTGGCTTCTTTGTGGCTGTGCACGCTCCCGCACCCAGACTTATTGAATGGAGCACATAAGCCTGAACAGTGTGCAGAGGAAGTAAGCAGCCGGCTGCACTTTGTCACAGCATCACTTTTAACAGTGCCAATATTTTTTTGTGTTTTTGCTAAACTTTGGGTTCCAATATCCATATTTTTGTTGTTTAACCTTAATTTTTTACGAATAAAAAAAAATCCCTAAGAAGATTGGAAAATTGGAGCAAAAAACAAACGCGCATCCCATTTCAATGAACATGCTACTTTGTGTTGCTCTATCACATCAAATCTCAATAAAATACATTTAACTTTGTGGCTGTAACATCTGAAAATGTTAAAGTTCAAGGCATATGGATAGTTTTTCAAGGCTGTGTACACTCCCCGTCCATGTCCACAGAGCCAACAGCAGTGCCCGACTGCTCGGATGGGCGGAGGCGAAGGTTAGGCGGTGGACCCAGAAATGGGTTTCGATCCATTTTAATGGGGTGGGGAGACGCCATCCAAAAGTCTCACTGTATACCAGAATAAAAGACAGGTCTGGACCAGTCACTAGTATTTTCAGAGGGAAACACTGTAGCAGCAACCATGACCGGCCTCCTGAAGTAGCCCAGAAAAAGGGTAAAACGCATAGAGGCGCTAAAGTGATTCTCAAATAAAAGAATATCGGGGCCGGATTAAGTGGGGTGGAGGTCCCTGGGCACAAAATCTGGTGTAGGCCCCAGATTTATTCCCTTTAATATAATATTAGTCCAGCCAAGTAATTGATTGGTGGTTGTCTGGCACACACCTACTTACCTGAACATCAGATCGAGTCCCTTGTGCCACCCTTGTGCGGATGCGCGCTGCTCGGGAACTCCTGCTGTGCCATTGTTTGGGTAGTGTAGTCGCCCGGCTGGTCCAGCAGAAAACAGTTGCATTGAGCTGCCAGCGGCTGTGCTTAGTGGCTTATGTGCAGTGAGCGGCTGCTAACTGACAGCTCTCCACGCACCCATCACTGTATCGTTGCTGACTGCAGCTTTACTGTTCTAGACTCTCCGCCCTGCCCTGTGGTGTCTTTGGCTGCAGGTTTGTAAAAACAAAAAAAGGGTTGCCCAGTTGGGGGGGGGGGGGGGCACTGCCACCGATGGCTTTGTTGCTGTCCCCACGCCCCGTCAGACCAAAGACTGAAACGCCTCCTGGACCAGACAATAACCCAAAGGTTGGCGGAGGCCCTTTTTGCAAGGCAAGTGGTATAGGCCCCCGGGGCCTCATAACCCGGCCCTGTATGTAATATTCACCGGCGCAACTTTCTATACTGTCAGTGGTCTTTTGGCACCATTAGTTATATGTTTTTTATTACTTTTACAACAATTTGTACTAAGAAAATGCGCTGTATTTGATCAAATTTGGGTATGAATAAGGACACAATTTTTAGCCTCTGTGTAAATACTTTGTTCCACAGTTTGGTGTGAATAAAAGCGGTACCGCAAAATAAATCCAACAATGGCACCTCTATGGCCCATCTCAGACCTCTCCGGTTTATCTGCAAAATGTCCTGCCTGCTGCAACCTCCCCACGAACGCACCATATGTCTATGGTGTCGCAAAGGCATGTTCAGATTTCATGTGGGAAGGATGGCAAAAAATTGTATTGTGATAGATTTTAATTGTATACAATACACAGGAAGGAGTGTCATAGGACCCAAAAACAGGGATCTTTTTTATAAGGCAGGCACAAACAAAATTGCCAAGAATGCAAACGCAAAATGGAATCACTAATGGAAACACTGCCTATAGTGATTCTGTAGGCAAAGTGTATATTCACTCAGAAGCTCCCCTACTAATGGCAGCCCTTTTTTACTGTCAGCACACAACTGCTTCTGGAAGTAGAAACAAGGCAAATATTAGTGGCACAACCCCTGAATTCCTTGGACATAGACCACCTATAATAGAGCTCTCCTGGTGGTCTATAGCTCAGCCTCAGTTTGTCAGCTCAGCAAGTATGAGCACACTAGTATTATGCAGCCTTAGCCAGCACAGCCTTTCTCTTCTCTCCCCTCCTTGTGCCTTCCACCCTTAACCGCGGCCCTTATTAACATATGAAATGCCGCAACTAACTAGTGTGTAAATCACCAGGCATTTATCATTTGAATTGCACGTGGGTACCTGTGTGATTGTAGTTAGATAAAACAATGACAGCTTTGGAACATGACAATAGAGCTTGCACCCCCTTCCCTTCCCTATTGATCATCATACTGTGGACAGTGTGGGTAAGAAATTACTCTGCTGGTCATTTCAGTAGAGTCAGTATAAACTGTATAAACAGTATAAACTGATTCGATCCAATGTATAAGAACACTAGCAACATGGAAAGAGGGGGGAGCACAGCCAGGGTGTTTGAAGCATAATATTGAGTTCTTACAGACCCTGCATTTATCATTTGAATTGCACGTGGGTACCTGTGTGATTATTGTTATGTTGATTATTCAGCATCACAGCTCCAAGGGCCACGCCCACTTGCTTCAGAAAAAAAATTATAAGGTGAAACTGTAAATCGTGATATCTCTACCATTTTTTCTACTATTTAAAAACTGAAAACAATTTAGGACAGTGACAAACGTACAAGCGAATAAATCGAGTGGAGTATCCAGCTTCTCCTTTAGTAAAATATAACTTTTAATGGTTCAATTTAAAAATTATTTCAAAGCCAACATGATAAGTCCAAGTTAACTGCTATTCATAATAGGGCCCCACAGCCAAAAAATACCCCCCTGCGGGGCATTTCTTGGCTCTGGGTCCCTATTTTGAATGGCATGTAAACCGGACCAACACCCGTTTTAACTTTTTTACGGGTGTTAGTCCCGCTGTCTGGTGATCGCAAGAAGCTCGGGGGGGGGGGGGGCATCCAAATGCTGGAGCCCCCTCGCAGCTAACAGCATGTAATGCTCACATTCATTGCGAGCCTGCGGCGAGAATGGAGTCCCGCAATTGCCCACTGGGCAGTCACATGGGCCCGCAGTCGCATCCTCTGCGCTGGCCACCGGCAGGACATGCCCACGTGACCGCCCGACGGCCAATAGCAGGACTCCGTTCTCGCCGCATGCTCTAAATAAATGTGAGTATTACGAGCTTTCTGTGCTGTTAGCTGCGAGGGGGGCTCCAGCATTCTGGATGCCCCTCCGACCTTCTTGCGATCACCAGACCAGATGCAATGGTCTAACAATTGCTTATGTCTTTTGTATCCCTTAGGTGTCAAATTGGTCCACGTCCATCTTTTATTCCCATTCCTAAAAATTATAGGCGCTCTCTGCAACCCGGTTTGCCATTGCTATAGTTCTGACCATCTCGGACTTCTATCTCCTTTCTTTCCTCTAAAAAAACGTAAGTTGCATGTCCACAGCACTATCTGCACCGCATTTATCCTCCAGCCGGTTCAGAGTTGGCCACAAATTTTCTATGGCAAAAGATTAGAAAAAAAATAAACAGAAAAGCGTGCGGACATTGTAGAGTGGAGGAGCAAAGCGATCTCTGCGTGAGGCGCCTTAATTATTCTCCGGCTGTAATTACTTGCTGGTTACCGCTTTCCATTTATTCACAGAAAATGAGGTAAGCCTTAGGCGGTAGCGGTCTCGTAAAGCTGAAGGGTGTACACACTGCCATTGTCAGGGCAGGACAACTTGTGCAGCCCACAGAGCTAATGTAGCGCTAAATTATAAGAGAACAATTAAAGACTGATCGTGCTTTTACAACCCTAAATCTATACACAGCAAGCAGAGCAAACATGACTCAGAGCCTCCTGATCTATCCTTACCACCACTACGTAAAACAGTCACTAAGATTTCATGTTGCCCCCCCCCCGCCAAAAAAAAAAAATATATAGGCCACTTGCTTCTGGATAAGTAGGACAAGGCACTGGGGAGATAGTGTCTCAACGTTGAATTATGATCATTATTTATATAAAGTCGACTATTACACGATGCTACAAAGTTGAAAGTGAATGCTATGAAAGCAGGATATACTAGCAGAGACGGCCCCGTTCTTACAAGTCTGAGGCCCGTGTCATACCTTCCCCATAACCATAGCAAACTAAATCAGGGAACAGACTCGTGCATATTCATTCTTTAATTGCCAAGCTCAGTGAATTTTATGGGGCTGTGGAGTTGGTATGTCAAAGCTGGACCCCTCGATTTTATAAGGCCCCCAACTCTCACACCAAAGCCCCAGTCCTTCCGTTAACTGCCAGGCCCGTAAATTTCATATGGCTGGGGTTTCCCCAGTTTACAGCCAAAAATAAAAAGCTCCTCTCCATCCAGGATTCAGCAGTGGGGGTCTTCTCCATACCCGGGGTATTCAGTGGCGCAGAAAACACAGATTTATTGCCCTGTGTGCCAGCTTCTGACAGCTTTCTTCCACGCCTTTTATACCAGGGGGTGAGAGGACGTCAGCAGACTTCGCCGGTATTAAGGCAAGGGGTGTAAGAGATTTTCAAGTGAGTATTTGTGTCTTTCAGAAGGGCTGGATGCAGGGACATGGCGAGCGGCGATCACAGCGTCACAGGAACCACCAGAAAAGCCAAGTTTACTGGCGACCCGGTGGTTGTCACACAACGGGGCACCCCGCTATAGAATGCCCCGGGAGCAGGCTAGCTGCCGTCCCTGGAGTCTTTTAGAAATGCCGAGTGGGTTTTCATCCGCTTTAAGAGACAGAACTCTTGTGAACACAGGGTTCCAAGTTCGATTTCCAAACTTGACCTCAGTGCTCTTGTGCAGGGCAGTAAATCCCTCAACTGCTTCCCAGGCCCACTGATCCTTTCACTGCCAAGCTCATCGAATTTTATGGGGCTGTGGAGTAGGTATGTCAAAGCTGGGTCCCTCGATTTTATGAGGCTCCTCGAATGACACCAAAGCCCCGGTCCTTTCGTTAATTGCCAGGCCCGTAAATTTCATATGGCTGGCATTTCCCCAGTCTCCAGCCAAAATAAAAAATTCCTCTTCATCCAGGATCCAGCAGTGAGGGTCTTCTCTGTACCCGGGTCTTCAGTGGGGCAGAGAACACAGATTCAGTGCCCTGTGTGCCAGCTTCTGACAGCTTCCTCCCCCGCCTTTTATACCAGCGAGTGAGCGGACGTCACCAGACTTCACCGGTATTAAGGCGGAGGGTGTAAGATAACTTTTCAAGTGAGTATTTGTGTTTTTTTTACTCTTAAAGTGGACCAAAACCCAGGATTTTGACTATCCTGGGTTTTGAACCTTTCCCCCGATCTGGGTGCCCCGTTGTGTGAGACCCCCCAGATCGCCAATGCCAACTCACCTCTTCACCTGACTATTCAGGTGCTGGGCCGGTGCAGGCTACTGGCCATTGTCTGCCTCTCTGGAACACTGGCCAGGGATCCTCAAAATTTGCATCACTCAGGTATTGGGCCTGTGAGTGGCCGGATCAGTCTACTGACCAGTGTCTGCCTCTCTAGGAACACTGGCCAGGCATCCTTGAAGTTTGCATCACTCAGCATGCTCGGAGCCGCTGACATCACGTCGGCTAAGCCTTCATCTAAAGCCAATTTAAGAACAGAAAAGGCTGCCAGATCAGCCAATTATGGCTCCAAGGATAAGTAGCCGCACAACCAGAAATTTTATATGAAAATAGTAATCATTTTATTTTCCACCAAAATCAATTAAATACAAACAAATAACACACAAACAAACAAGATTAAAGCCAACGGCCACAGCTGAGCTGAAAAATCCAACTCTGTGAAGTACTCACCTGTAGAGTTGATATTATATGCATATAGCACGTCCTGCTCCAGTAGTAGTAATAACATGTGGGGTAATCCTCCGCCTCCGGCGCCGTGCACTGCAGACATGTAGAAAACACGGCCCTACATATACCGAGGGACCTCCCACAATCCCCAGCATTGAAAAGCAGTGAGAAGGAGAGGCCAGGAGAAACAACCACCCAAAACTGGTAAAAAATATCAAAGATAACAATCAACAACAGGGGATCCAGAACAAGGTGAAAACAGGGTGGGGTGGAGCAGGACGTGCTGTATGCATATAATATCAACTCTACAGGTGAGTACTTCAGAGTTGTATTATTCTAAGCATACAGCACGTCCTGCTCCAGTAGTAGTAATAACATGTGGGACATCCAATAGCAGTGTCCATAAAGAAGGGTGGGATCCCCAACAGAAGGCAACAGCAAGCAGTCTAAACTACTGCCGCCTGCAGAACCTTGTGGGCAAAAACAGCGTCAGCTGAGGCCCGAACATCAACCTTGTAAAACTTTGTAAAGGTATGTACAGAAGACCAAGTAGCGGCCTTGCAAACTTGCTCCACAGAGGGCTGAAAAGCCCAAGAAGCCCCAACAGCTCTAGTAGAATGAGAAGTAAGACGAAAGGGGGGAGTCTTCCCCTTAGCAGTATAGGCTTGGACAACAGCCTGACGAATCCATTTACTGATGGTAGACTTGGCGGGAGCCAAACCCTTCCTAGGCCCATGAGGCACAACGAAGAGAGCATCCGTCTTTCTAAAGGCCTGAGTGGTAAACAGGTAAGACTTGACACACCTGACCACATCCAAGGAATGCAAAACCCTTTCCTTAGGGTTACTAGGATTAGGGCACAAGGAAGGAAGTACAATATCTTGATTCAAATGAAATGCAGACACAACCTTAGGCAGGAAGTCTGGCTCGAAGCGAAACACCACCTTATCCCGGTGTCTCTCAAAGTAGGGAGGCTGAATAGACAAAGCAGCCAACTCAGACACACGTCTAACCGAAGTGATAGCTACCAGGAAGACAACCTTGAGCGTGAGCGGCCTCATGAATAGGCTCAAAAGGAGCACCCTGCAGGGCCGACAAAACCAAATTCAGATCCCAAACAGGAACCATAGGTTTCCGAGGAGGACGCACATGAGTGACCCCCTGAAAAAAGGTCTTGATAAGAGGGTGCTGGGCAAAGGTCTTCTGAAAGAAGATAGACAGGGCCGAAACCTGGCCCTTCAAGGTACTAAGCTTAAGACCTAAGTCTAGACCATGCTGTAAAAACTCCAACACCCTGGATACTAAGAATTCCCGGCAGGGAAGAGACCTGGATTCACACCAGTCAATGTAAGCGCGCCATACTCTATAATAGATGGCGGCAGAAGTCTTCTTCCTGGCTTGCACCATAGTGGCCACAACAGATGCAGACAACCCCTTTTCCATCAAGATGGAGGTTTCAATAGCCAAGCCGTCAAAGTCAGAGTTAGTAAATTGGGATGGCGTAGCGACCCTTGAGTCAGAAGGTCTGGCAACCTTGGCAGATCGTACTGATCTACTGCCATTTGAACCACATCTGCGAACCACACTCTTCTTGGCCACCTTGGGGCCACCAGAATCGCGGGTGCCCCTTCCAGAGCGATCTTGCGCAGCACTCTGCCCAGAAGAGGAATTGGTGGAAACACATACAGGAGCCGAAACTCCCTCCAAGACATTGACAGGGCATCCGTGGCCAGAGTCAGAGGATCCTGAGACAGGGATACAAAGCTCGGTAGCTTGTGAATGTGACGTGACGCAAAGAGATCCACGTCTGGCACACCCCAACGGTGACACAGGGACTGAAATACCCTGTCGCAGAGGGACCATTCCCCCTGACGGGACGACCCCCTGCTCAGAGCATCTGCTAGCAGATTCTCCGTCCCCGGAATGTAAACAGCCGAGATGCATTGGACATTGGTCTGTGCCCAAGTTAGAATCAGAGACACCTCCTGGAGAGCACCCTTGCTCCGGATTCCTCCCTGATGATTGATGTAGGCAACCGCCGTTCTGTTGTCTGAGCGTACCTGAACCGCCAGACCCTGCAGGTGCTGGGTCAATCATTCCAGCACCAATCGGACCGCCCTGAGTTCCAGGACATTGATAGGAAGATGGGCCTCCTGAGGGCCCAACCTCCCCTGGAAGCGCAGGGACTTCCAGAATCCCCCCAGCCCGAAAGACTGGCATCCGTTGTGACCGTCTCCCAAGAGGGAGCCAGGAAGGATCTGCCCTTTGTCAAGTTCCTGTGGTCCAACCACCACGCAAGGGATTGTCTGACCGAGGGGGGAATCACCCAGCTGTCGTCCAAAGATGCTGGGTCCTTGTTCCATACTGACAGAAGGTGAAGCTGCAGAGTTCTCAGATGAAACTGGGCAAAGGGCACCGCCTCGAAGCTTGCTACCATCGAGCCCACCAACTGCATTCCCTGCCGGATGGAGGGATGAGGGTTCGCGAGCAGGGATCTCGTCTGGGTTGTCAGAGCTTCCACCTTCTGCGGAGGAAGGAATATCCTTGACTGAACAGAGTCCAGAATAATCCCCAGAAACGGGGTCACTGAGGAGGGGGACAGAGAGGACTTTGGGTAATTGATCACCCAGCCGAAGGACTCCAGGGTGGACACCACCAACCGAGTGTCCAGCTCTGCCTGCCGCAGAGACCGAGAGGTGATGAGTATATCGTCCAGGTAGGGCAACACGCGTATGCCCTTTAGTCTTAATAGAGACATCACCCCTGCCAGTACCTTGGTGAACACCCTGGGAGGCGACGTAAGGCCGAATGGCAGGGCCACGAACTGATAATGCTGATCAGCGCAAATCTGAGGAACCTTTGGTGCCCTGGGAACACCGGAACGTGCAGGTAAGCGTCCTTGATGTCCACAGATGTCATAAAGTCCCCTGGACGCAGCGAGGCAATGGCCGAGCGCAGAGTTTCCACACGAAAATGCCTATTTCTGACAAATTTGTTTAGAATGGGTCTGACTGACCCGTCCTTTTTGGGCACTGTGAACAGGTTGGAATAAAACCCCATGCCCCTGTCTCTTAAGGGGACCTCGCAGATGACCCCGAGCTCCAGAAGGTCCTACACAGCGAGCATCAAGACTCGAGCTGAGGCAGGATCCTGTGGGATCCGAGACCCAACGAACCTGGTAGGGGGCAGTACAGCAAATTCTATCTTGTAACTGAAGGACACTACCTCCTGAAGCCACCGGTCTGGGACAAGGCGTCTCCAGACATGCTCGAAGTGCTGTAGACGTCCCCCCACCCTGACGGGCGAGGGCGCCCATTCATGCTTGGGGGGTCTTGGAGTGGGCTTTGGGCTTGGGCCCCCAGGAGTAGCCAGGACGGCATCTTCTGTTCTTGTTCCAGGACTCTGCGCGAGACCCAGCGAAGGACACCCCTCTACCCTGCTTGGCCCACGGTAGGGGGTCGAATGGGAGCTTGGACCACGAATGGGCCGGATCTGACGCTTGCGCTGGGGCAACTTGCCACCCTTGGCAGAGATATCTAACCTTTCTCCAAAAAGGCGCAGCCCTTTAAATGGAAGCCCCGTAAGGGCCTTTTTGGCTACGTTGTCAGCAGCCCACTGGCGTAACCAGATCGCGCAGCGTATGGCCACCACCAGAGCAGAAGATCTAGCGCTTAGCTTAATAGCATCGTCCGATGCAGATAGGATATAATTCACAAAGGTCTCACAGGTGGCCAGAGCGTTGGCGGCCTCAGAGGGCAAGTCATCCGCCCCTTCCAGGGCAGTCTTAACCACCGTCCTGAGCGCCACCGCCGTGATGGCTAAGGCGCAAACCGGGCGGAGCGACACTCCCCCAAATGCAAAGGCATGACATGCCAATTGATCAACTCGCCGATCCTCTAAGTCCCGCAGCGTAGTAGTGTCGGGGGAGTGCATAATAGAGGTGTTGGACAGACTCAGAATCGGGGCATCGACCTCGGGTGGCGATGTCCAACACTTAACCAGATCGGCAGGAAATGGATACTTCTTATCCACAGCTTTAGGAATCCCGTGGAGTTTGCTGGGATGTTCCCATTCTTTCAGCACTAGGTTATTAAAGTGAGTTTGTTCGGGAAACTCCAACCGCACCCTAGCGGTATGAAACAGGTCACCCCTTTGCCGAGGAGCCGCGGGAGGGGGAGAGAGGGATAACACATCAAAGATCTGAGACAGCAGTCTGTCAATGTCGTCCTGGGACCAAAGATCAGAACCAGACTCCTCCTGACTCCTGGACTCATCCTCATAGGATCCTGAGTCAGAGAGCAGCTCCCCTTCCTCTGATGGGGACTGAGCATAGGAAAGCAGTAAATCATCAGATTCTACAGGGAGAATAGTAGCTTCAGGATTCAAATGACGCCTCTTGGCAGTAGCCTTGCGAGCCAAGGAGCCAGCGATGAAGCTTTCCACACTAGCCAATCTAGAGGCCAAATCAGCGTGAGAATCCCCACTAGTATTGGGGGTTAGGCTCAAGCTTGGGGGAGTAGGGGAAGTAAGGCGAGGTGCGGGCCCAGCCTCGGAAGAGGTGAGGAGACCGGCTAGCGCCTGTTGGGCACAAGGTACGCAGACCCGTGCATTGTCACCGCTGCTAGGTAAAACCCCACAAGCTGCACACAGACGGGCTTGTCCCGGGGGGACCCCGTTCGCAATATCCTGGGATGCCTCCATATGGTGATTATTAAATTCAATATGCCAGTAGGGATTGACGCTTTAACAACCCTGGATGCCCCAATAACCCGCTGGGAAGTAGGAGTAATTTCTGAAAAATGGTCTGGACCGGGCGCTACGTCGGGCCGGGAGAAGCCACCGAGGACCGCTGTCTGAAAGACACAAGGGGAACAGGGATGTCAGAGCCGAGCGCGAAGAAGCAAGCTAGGGTAAAGATCGCCCATGATGGCACTTATAGGTCTGCGAGGGGAGGACTGTCTTCACCACGCGCATGCGAGAAGGAAATGGCGCCCAGCGAACCTCGAAGGGCGGGCCAGAGCGGGCGATGACGCGAACGCGCCAGACCGAACCACGCCCCGACCCCCCCTCCCCCGTAGAGCGCGAAGCTAGAAGGCGCGCAGCCAATCAGGAGAGAAAAGTAGATACGTCAGCATCACTTCAGAGAAGTAGTCTGACAGAGTGAGTAAGGAGATTGAAAAACGCCGTAGCTTCCCCGAACAGAGCTGCCGTATGCGCCATAGAGCACAGTAAAACACTGCGGTCAGTTGAAAAAGTAAAAAGTGAAACGCGCTCTGACACCCGGTAGCGGTAAAGCCATCTATAGTGTAATAAAGGCAAGGATAGGCCATCAAACACATAACCCCCCCCCCCCTCTTTTTCCCCCCTCTAACGGGGGAATCTGGGGAGGAAGGTGACCTGAATAGAGGGTTCACCGTTAGATGGGGCATGGGGGCACTGGTGCGGGAGGGGCATCCACTGAAGGCTCAACATTCGCCTTAACCGCCTACCCTATGGAGGGGGATTGCGGTGGAGACTAGCTCCATAAGCACACTGGGTGCTGCCTACCTTCACCCGACCAACGCAGCCCAGGCTGGGAGGCATTAATTCACAATGAGGACGGGTGGAAATAGTCCCGCAGGGCCTCGGGCTGGCAAGCCCCGCTCGCCTGCTAGAGTGTGATACTTCATGTCTTCGCAGTTCCAGCACTGCAGAGAAATCTGGGGATTGTGGGAGGTCCCTCGGTATATGTAGGGCCGGGAGGAGCTTGTTTTCTACATGTCTGCAGTGCACGGCGCCGGAGGCGGAGGATTAACCCACATGTTATTACTACTACTGGAGCAGGACGTGCTGTATGCTTAGAATATGCGTGTGGAGCTATAGACCACCAGGTAAGATGTATGATTGGTGGTCTATGCCGAATAAATGCAGGGGGGATGCCACTACTCTTTGCCTTGTTTATCGTTCCAGGAGCAGCTGCATTATGACAAAAAGGGAGAAGGCAGCAAGTTATTGAATGACTGTTTATGCACTTTGCCTACAGTCTCCTCACCTCACAGGATCCTCACAGGATTCCTTTTAAAAACTCACCTGCACATCTGATTGGGAATATTTACAGGTGATCATTTTTCCATTGACATAAGAATTATTGTCAAACATGCATGCACGTTGAAAATTAGTGAAAGTGAAAGCCAGCTGTCAGCACCTCCTGTACGGTCTCCTGCACACACTCTAAAGTTAAATCTTGGGTGGAGAATGAAAGTGGAAGAAAACCCATTTTTGGGTGCTCCGCTTACGCTACCCCCCCCATGCTGCCAGCTGAGCAGTGGATCAGTTTTCAAAGTAAATCGTGTTTTCCACTCTCTAAGCTACATCCAAGCTGATCTCAAAAGTGCCACAGTGAGACTGCGTTAGCTGGCTGCTTCCCTGGCTACCTGCTCGGGCATGCATGGTCCTGCACCCAGCCTTTCAGAAGGGCAGGGGCAGGGAAGCCAGGGATGTGGCGAGCGGCGATCACAATTTTACTGGGGAGGGCTTGTCACACAATGGGGCATCCCAGTATAAGATGCCCCGGGAGCAGGCTAGCAGTCGGCCCTGTTTAGTTTCCAGGGGCGTGCCGAACGGGTTTTCATTTGCTTTAAGAGAAAGAACTTGTGACCAGAGGCTTCCAAGTTCGATTCCCAAACTTGACCTCAGTGCTCTTGACCCACCCCCTCAACTGCTCCCTTTGCCCATTGATGCAGCAACTCAACCACCCCCCCACCCCACTCACCGGGCATATCACTGGTGGGTTTGTGTTTGCTTCCACTACACAGGCATAATGCAGAGGACACATACCTAGGTGTGTGCAAGCATCCAAAAGGCAAATAAACACTTTACTATACCTCAGTGCTCTTGTGCAGGGCACCCAACCCTTCAACAGCTTCCCGGGCCTATTGATGTGACAGCTCAACCCCACCCCCCCCCCCACCCCCGGCATATCACTGGTGGGTTTGTGTTTGCTCTCACTACACAGGTATAATTCAGAGGACACATACCTAGGTGTGTGCAAGCATCCAAAAGGCAAATAAACACTTTATTATTCTGCTCTTTTTGCGCTGACGTTTTACTCAAATTCCCAAGCTTGACCTAAGAACATTTTACAGTTATTGGCCTACTTTAATGTGCGGAAAACAACACCATAACTTATAACTCCTCTGGTAACGATTTTACATTAGTTGCCATTATTGAGCAGTTCTCCTCCCACATCTAATATACCTCACACATCCCTCCATGGGATCATATAATATTTAAGTCTTAATAAATGTTCCCATGGATTATGCAGGGAGCACTAGGAAGATGGATAGACCAAGGAATATCTCCGACAATGAACTTGCTGGATCTCAGAGACTAATAAGAAAAGTCATTATAGCGGAGGCTCCTATTAATATAAAATGATCAGCCCTTTCAGGGCAGTATTTTATTTGACAATATATTTAAAAGGAGTGCTATCAGAAAATCAGTCATATAAACCTGCTAGTTGGTAAGAGGAGACTCATGGACCCTCAGTGTAAAAAACATTTAAGATATACCGTATTTTTCACAATATAAGATGCACTTATTTTCCCCAGAAGTGGGGGGAAAATGTCAGTGCGCCTTATCGGGCGAATGTAAAAAAAATTAACAAATAAATAAATGTAAACTCACACGTTACCGGCGCTCCCGCGTTGCTGACGGGGCTGTCTGACACACTGCGGGAGGTAAAAAAAAAGTAGAAGAGGAGTGGGCTCTGTCCCCGTCGCTGCTATCGCTGTCTTTTCCGGCACTCCTCCATCTTCTTTTGCCACTGCCTCTTCCGGCTAGGGCACACGCGAGCACCCGGGTCCATGCAGCAGGTGGGCGTGACCTGCACAGAGTCGGTGCAGGCCACACCCACCCGCTGCACTGACCCGGGTGCTCGCACGTGCCCTAGCCAGAAGAAGCAGCAGATGGAGGAGCAGCGGGTGCCATCTCAGTACCAGCAGCTGCTGTGGCTGCCGGAAAAGACAGCGAAAGCAGCGGCGTGGACAGGGCCCGCAGCTGCTTCTTACTGGTGGGGCCACGCAGACACCCTGCTCCATAGAGTGGGTGGGTGTGGCCTGCGCTGATGGGGTGTAGGCCACGCCCACCCGATTCACGGAGCCAGCATCTTCTTCTGGCCTCCCAGAGTATGGCAGCCCGGCCAGCAACGCGGGAGCGCCTGTAGAATGTGAGTTAACTTTATTTTTTTTTTTTTTCAATGTGAGTTGACTTCTGCCGCCTATATGGGGAACGGGAGGGTGGATGCCACTCTGCCTGTAATTGGAGGATTCTGCACCTTGCCTATTTGGTTCAGAATATTATTTTTCTTATTTCCTCCTCCAAATCCTAGGTGTGTCTTATGGGCGAGTGTGTCTTATAGTGCGAAAAATACAGTATTTTCTTTACTCTTTGCTCCCAACCGCCAAGCGATGCTGCCTCAACGATGCATACGCTGCCACCGGACCGCCACTGCTAAATGGATCTTGCCTGTTTCGAAACAATTACCAGCGTTCCTAAGGATCCCGTGCTGCACGGGTGTTGGTCTGCTTTAACTTGCAGCAGAGGTAATTGGAAAATGAACAGCGAGTGAATGTAAACATGCCTTGGATAAGCCTCCATCTATCCTAAGATACACATAAGGGCAGACAGGATGGATCATGTACTTTCCTTCTATGTTTCTATGATTGCTTTCTAACTTAAGTGGCACTCTGCCTTTTTCCCAGTTATTACAATGCCACCCCCACACTCACACAGCTCTCACCTTGAAAGAGGTATGTTGCTCCATGTGGCGGACAAGTTGGGGTTTCTGGACTGCTGTAAACTCGCATATCGTACATTTAAACTGCTTGCCTGCAATGACATCACAGAACACAATTATCACCATTTACGTGAAACCAACCTATAAGCACGGATAGAAGTAATCATTTATATTTAGGTGTGGCCCAGAGCTCATGTGACAAACTAAAGGCCCGAAGGCCAAATGCAGCCCTCCGAGGTGTTTTATGTGGCCCACTGACAGGTGGCAAATGGTGACAGCTGAGTGACACTCCTTCTCGTCCCAGTCACACTTAACCCACCCAACATCTGCTGCAGAGGGTATTGCTAGCTATTTGACTCCATACACAGACCAATCTGGTTCCACTCAAAATTATTATTTATCGCCTGATATTTTGTTCAATATCTCATGGGAAAAGGGTATTTAAGAAACACGTGTGGGTTCAATATAGAGCCAGGAGAGAAAAATACAATTCTGTGAGAATCTCACCTGTAGAATTGCTATTATATGCATACAGCACGTCCTGCTCCAGAACATATTCATAACGTATGGGTATACCTCCGCCTTCAGCGCCGTGCACTGCAGATCATGAAGAAAACAAGCTCCTCCCGGCCCTACATATACCGGAGGACCTCCCACAATCCTCAGCATTGAAAAGCAGTGAGAAGAGAAGCCAGGAGAAAAACCACCCAGAGTGTCTGGCAATAACACCAAGTGAGTACAATCACCCAGAACAAAGTGAAACCAGGGTGGGGTGGAGCAGGACGTGCTGTATGCATATAATACCAATTCTACAGGTGAGATTCTCACAGAATTGTATTATTCTAAGCATACAGCACGTCCTGCTCCAGAACATATTCATAACGTATGGGACATCCAATAGCAGTGTCCACAATAGGGTGGGATCCCTGTGAAAAGGCACAGCCAAGCGCTGTCACCCTTAAAGTGGACCAACACCCACGGGTGATCGGCCGATCACCTCCCTCCCCGCGGGACATCCGAGATCGGGATGTCCTGCGGGGTGAAACCCCCCAAACACCCCAAACCCCCTTACCTTATCTTCGGCGGCGGCCGGCCGCCGCCTCCCTCGCGACCCTCTAGGCGTGCGCGCGCCCGCGCCGCCCGTCTGTGAATGGCCGGCGCGGGCGCGCGTCAAGAGGGACGCGCGGGAGGCGGCGGCGGAGCCGCTTGTCCGGGACTGTCAGATTGCTTGTCCATCGGCGCTGGGAGCGGGGAGAGGTGAGTTTTTCGGGTGATCGGGGGGGGGTTTAAACACAGCGGGGCACCCCGATCGGGGGTGCCCCACCGAAGTGGACCAAGACCCAGGATAGTCAAAATCCTGGGTGTTGGTCCACTTTAACCATGCTATCAACAACGAGAGCAATGCTCTAACCTCAACCTTTGAACCTTGTAAAGGGAGAACTGAGCGCAAGCAGCGGACTAGCCAGCTTGATCGCCAGAACATAGTGCTACAGGGCAAGCCAAGCACTAATAGTAAAAGAACGAAAAACAATAGGGAGGAAGAATCTTCCTCTAGAAGGATAGGCCAAAATAACTGCCTAACCATGCCGCTACAAGAGGGGGTAACCATGGTAACTCAAAACTTTTCCCAACGGGGAATACATGTCCAGGTCGCAGACGGGACCAACAGAAGTGCTAACAACAGTATTCAGCAGAGCCGAAAGAGTCCTACAGGTCCGGAAGGACGACCAACCAAATAGGACCAGGCCAGAGGGCCCTTAATCCATGGAAAACAATCACTCCGGTACTTCAAGAAGGGGGGCACCGGTAGACCCCAAGATAAGATCCCGTCAGGGACAAGACAGTTCCGGCAGATCTCTAACCCCAGTAGAGGGGCAAAGATCCCTTTCATCTCATAGTAATTTAGATCATAGTCCCGAGACCAGAGGATCCGTCCAAGGCAGAAAGGACGAAATAACGCCTGAATCCAACTTAGTGTGAGGCGGGTACCCTCACCTCATGGTATAGATCTGTACCAAGGCATGCATATATATAAGAAATATATATATAATGACTAGGACCACCAATAGTGCCGTTCCCTATGGCACACCACTGCCTGGAGTAACCTCCCCAGAGGAGCAACCTAATGGAAGGAGCAGGTCAGACAGGGACCTGACTAAGACCTGTGGAAACCCTTGGTAGGTCTTCAGAATAAGTCCTCCCCAAAGGGGGGAACTAGGGATCCCCCAGGAATGCTCCTGAGCAGACCCTGAGGAATGCAAACAAAAGATTGGATCAGGTCTCGTAATAGAAGGACAGATCAGGCCCCAACCTTAGACCGAGTCAAGTAGTGAGCCCATACCAAACACTGCTTGTAGGACCCTAATCCCAGGAGCAGATACCCTCCCGCCAGGGAAGGAGCTTAGACCCAGCGAATAGCATAGGGACAACATAAGCTAAACCAGCGTGGCAGAAGGAAGAAAATAAGGAGGAAGACAAAGTCCAGAGCCTCCAAGGAACAAGACACCCCGAGACCTGTGATCTCCGGCAGGGTAAGCCCCAGATCCAGCCAACGCTAAGGTAGGTCTAAAGTAAAGGCACCATACTATGTTAAAAATAGTCCTCATGAGGGAACTTACCGTCCAGCTGTACTCAGCAGAACTCCCTGAGAACCCACACCCCACTGGGCCTCCCAGGCCCCAAGCATAAGGTGCTGCTTGCCATCAGGGACTAGCGCAAGCTCTCCCCGCGCCCGGTAGGGCAAGGGTATAACATCTTCAAGTAAACTACCCAGCCAGAACCACTAGCCCCAACCAGGGCAGACCAATCTGGCCAATAACAGGGGTAGACCCCTGTAATAGAGGCGGGGTCCCACAGAACCCTGCCAGAGTGAGCCCAGAGGCACAACAGAGAACCTCCCAAAGGAGGGATACTTCAGGAAGGACAAGGAATATCAAGTCCCCCCAAGGAATCAGGGCTCCCCTGGAAAAGATCCAGGCCCAAGAATTCCGCAGGAACAAGGAGCAACCACTGTCCTATTAAGGCAACAAGTCCCCCAATGGACGGGTACAAGAAGGAGTAGTCCCCAACTAGGACCCACAACGTGCTCCTTATGACCAAAATTCACCTAGGAACCCAGAACCTTCAAGGTCCCTTCCTAGGAACCCCCGGGGGACTCAGAAGAATAGGCCCCCTTTGTCATCCTGCCAGATTAGGTACCACGATAACCAACAGGGAAAGGCAAAGAGTATGGAATGCTCCCCCACGGTACTATCGGGTAACCAGTAGAAGAATAACCGCCTCCACAAGGAGTAAGGTAAGCAGACCCAGACCCAGGGTGCAAACCCCTCATCCAGGGCTAATGGTTAACTCACCTCAGAGCCCAAGGATCCCCGAGACAAGTGGTGTCAAAGGACGAGCCGCCAATCAGTTCACTAGAAGCGAAGCTGTCTGGAGGAATCACTATACAGGACGGAGGCCCCGAGGTCTCATACCTGTAAACTCCTTATAGCCAAGGAAAAAAGGGCACTGGGTGAAGCCTACCCCCGGAGTAATACAGGGACTAGAGGGTGGAGCCGAGTAGGGGTCCGGATTTGTCAAGTTCCATCCCCCAACCGCTTCGTGAGGGAACAGGAGGGCCTGATAGGTCCCCTGTAAAATGCCCCTTGGTGCCGTGTGAGTCATCACACCCTTCCTGAGCCCAGTGCGTACAAGGGCGCAACAGGGGGCTTAGTTAAAGTCTCAACGGTGTCAGTGATCACCAATACCCAATCGTAGAGGGCTCAGTATCCAGAAGGCTCCTTAGAGCCTAGAAAGAATCCGAACACGCCACCAGCGGCCAGAGGACCCCTGGGGCATGGGGCACAGACAGCCCTGTCAAGGGCGCCAGGCCCTCATCCTAGAAGGGAGAGAGGGGCAGACACGCTCAGGGGCCCCAGATTCTATATGATAATGGCGTTCTGCAGGGAAGCTATACCTGACAGGCCCAGTTAAGCCTGCACCCATGCCCGAAGAAGGGCATGGAACCATAGTCCTCCTAACCGACTCAGGGAAGGACCACCCAGCAAACACCATTCCATCTCTGGAGGAACTACCTAAAGCCACCAGAGCGAGGCAGGATGCCTCCTGATAGGAGTAAGTTGCTGTGGCCATCCCCTCACCCAGGTGGGTGAGGGCGTCCCATCATGCATGAGGGAATTCAGGAAAGGAAAAGGACTTAGCCCGACCGGAGGGCCCCGGGCCTTGAACGTCACTCCTGGGACAGGAACCCGAACCAGACCCAGCAGGGGGCAACCCCGGCTCCTGCTTAACGGAATGATATGGAGGAGGAGGGGTCTCCCTGCTCCGCGGGGGCGCAACGGCCGCCTCTGACTGGGTGGACTGTCCTGTTTCTCAAATAAGTCCAGACGTGCCCCAAACAGGTGATGCCCTCTAAAGGGAAGCCCCGTCAAGATCCTTTTAGCGTCATCGTCTGCCCCCCACTGACGAAGCCAGAGCAGGCGACGTATAGCTACCACTTGGGCAGAAGTCCTAGCACACATTTTGATGGTGTCATCCAAGGACAAAAGGATAAATTTAACAAAAATATCACAGCTAGAGAGTGCGTAAAACACCTCCCAGGGTAAATCTTCAGGCTGATGCTCCAGTATCTTTCTTATAAGAGTCTTAGCGGCCACTGCCGTGATAGCCATGGCACAGACAGGGCGCAGCGCCATGCCAGCACAGGTAAAGGCGTGGGAAGCAAGCCTATCGATAGGCCGATCCTCGGCGTCCCGCAGGGAGCTGTAAGCCGGAGATGTAAGGAATGGGGGGTTAGGGACCCCAATAATCGGAGCGTCCACTACTGGAGACGAGGACCAAATATCTACCATCTCGGGGGGGAAAGGGTATTTCCAAACCCAGTCCTCCGGGGTCTTTTGAAGAGCAGCGGGACATTCCCACCCTTTAAGTACAAGAGTATGGAAGTGAGCCTGCTCGAGAAATTCCAAGCGCGCAAGCGCAGTATGAAAGCGTCCCCCTCTCGGCCTGGAGACCGCACCGGGAGGCGAAACGGACAATACATTAAAAATCCTGAGTAACATCCCGCCAATATCAAGCTGGTCACAGTCATCCTGACCAGCATCATCCTGACCCCTTGGTCTAGCACGTGTAGACAAGGACTCCTCAGAGCCCATAGCACAGGCCGAAGCCGCGGGAGTAGAAGGCCGTTGTCTAACTGGGCCGATCCGGGCAGACAAACGTTCCACAATCTGGGCCAGCGTGGGCCGTCTGGGAGGGGAATCTATTTGTAACTCGCCACTTGTACAAGACTCAGCAGGAATGAGGTTTAGGGAAGGGGAAAGGGTGGAGAAGGAGCGAGGTACAACCGCAAGCGTCGCTCGCAATTCCAGCGTCTGTTCAGAACATGACGCGCAGACCCGTGCCCCGTCCGCCTCAGCATGGGGGAGACCGCACGATATACACAGCCGGTCCTGTCCCAGGGGGACCCCGGTAACACAATCCTGAGATGCCTCCATATGGTGATTGTTTAAATATAGGATGTCAATAGGGATTTATGCCGTAAGCAACCCTGGATGCCCCAACTACCCGCTGATCAATGTGGGAGATTTTGGGAAGGCCCGCTCCTTATACGTATGAGTATAGCAATGTATACGTATATAGTAAATATATGAATAGGTATATATGTATATGAGGCCGGGAGAGGCCACCGGAACTCAGCGTCTGAAAGACACAATGGGAAAGAGATGTCAGGAACATGCGCAGATGGGCATACAATAATGAGAGGGATTCGCCCGCAAGGGCACTTACAGCTCAAGTGGAGGAGGAGACCGCCACGACACGTGCGCGGGAAGCTAACCAAAATGGCGCCCGGCGAAGCTCGAAGAGCAGGCTAAATACTCCGCCGTGACGCGAAGCGTGCCGGACTAAGGCCCCGCCCATTTTCTAAAGAGCGCGAAGCTCTGAAGTAAAAAAAATAAGGCAAGGATGCAACCAGCAGGCCTAACGTACCATAGAGCGGACAACGACAATAAGCGCGGGCACCGCGGCAACAATATTAAGTGGCAATCAAGTAAAAAACACACAGGGGCAGCCCAAATAAGGAGCAAGAGCGCGGCCCTGACATCTCTGAGCTAATAAAGGGCAGAATAGAGGCAACGAGCGTGACACACCGGTACACTGGGACCGCCACACGCGTACCCTCCCCCCCCCCTTTCTTTTCCCCCTAAGTGGACGGGGAAAAGAGGGAGAATGGCGACCCGATAATAGGGTCCAGCACTACGCGGGGTACGGGACAATAATGCGGGAGGGGCATCCCTTGGAGGCTCACCATCAGCCTAAACCGCCTACCCTATGGTTGGGGAATTGCGGTGGAGTCTAGCTCCATAAGCACACCAGGTGCTGCCTACCTTCACCCGACCCAACGCAGCCCAGGCTGGGAGGCATTAATTCACAATGAGGACGGGTGGAAATAGTCCCGCAGGGCCTCGGGCTGTCAAGCCCCGCTCGCCTGCGAGAGCGTGATACTTCATGTCTTCGCAGTTTCAGCACTGCAGAGAAATCTGGGGATTGTGGGAGGTCCTCCGGTATATGTAGGGCCGGGAGGAGCTTGTTTTCTTCATGATCTGCAGTGCACGGCGCTGAAGGCGGAGGTATACCCATACGTTATGAATATGTTCTGGAGCAGGACGTGCTGTATGCTTAGAATATTGCCATTTACTTTTATTGTCTACCAGGTGTACATTTTCACCTGGTGTTGAAACAGCCCCAAGGTAGACAATGAAAGTCAATAGTAGTTTTCTCACCTTAAAAAGGAGTGAGAAGACTCACCTGGCTTCTCGCCCCCAAAGCGCAGCACACGCTCAAAATCCCAAGCAGGTGTTCATACTTTAAAGTGGACCAAAACCCAGGATTTTGACTATTCTGGATTTTGGTCCACTTCCCCAGGGGTGCCCCGCTATGTGAAACCCCCCAGATCAACCTTTAAACTGCTTATAATTGCAATTCAGCAATCACCTCAGAGCGGGTCCCGTCGATATTCCTAACGGTTATTCTTTTCGCTATTTACGCTGCCCACAATGGTATCTTACCCTCCCGGGGCTTGCCCCTTCTGCAGGCATCACTAAACTCCCCTGGGATAGTGTCCTAGCGTGGTGCTCTGTTCCATTATTGTGGAACAAAATCAGGAGAAAACTTTGATAATAATTTTGAATGGAACCAAATCGAGCAGATAAAAAGTGGTCTGTGTATGGAGTCAAATCTGAGATAATCAATGGCGTTCTTACATGGAGATAAATATAAATACGAGTTTAAGAAAGAAGATATCTGGTACACTTATTATAAGCGGTGTGTGTATATATATGTGTGTGTGTGTGTATATGTGTGTGTATATGTGTGTATATGTGTGTGTATATGTGTGTGTATATGTGTGTGTATATGTGTGTGTGTGTATATAATACAATTCTGTGAAATACTCACCTGTAGAATTGGCATTATTGGTATACAGTACATCCTGCTCCAGATATAATACTTACACTTGGGTTATCCTCTGCCAGAGGGCGCTGTACTGCAGAATCATGCGAAAAACAGGCTCCTCCCGGCCCTTCATATACCCAGGGACCTCCCACAAATCCCCAGCATTGAAAAGCAGTGAACAAGAAGCCGGGAGAATTAAACCACCCAGAAACAACTGGAAAGATAACCATGATAAAAATCACCATACAGGGGATCCAGAAAAGCAACAACAGGGTGGGGTGGAGCAGGACGTACTGTATACCAATAATACCAATTCTACAGGTGAGTATTTCACAGAATTGTATTATTCTTGGTATACAGTACGTCCTGCTCCAGATATAATACTTACACTTGGGACATCCAAAAGCAGTGTCCATAAGCAGGGTGGGATCCCCAACAAAAAACGACAACAGCAGAAAGTTAAGGCACTGTCACCTGCATAACCATACGGCCAAGACAGCATGAGCTGAAGCCCTAACATCAACGTTGTAAAAAGAACCCTTGTAAAAGGTATGAACAGCAATGGAAGTGGCCTAACCAATCAGTTTTAACAGCAAAACCGGAGCTGAAGCCCGAAGAGGCATAAGCCCACATATAAGGAATCAAGGCGACAAGGGAGGTTCCCCCCACTTGCCTGAATAGGCCTAAGTCATAGCCTCACAATTCGATCAGCAATGAATTTGGCCGAGGCCAAGGCCAAAAACAAGGTACTAGGCGTAACATCCGTTAAGGAAAACAACCAGGACCAAACCACCCAACTCCAAGAGCGGGCGAGAATGAGCACATTCAGGATGTAATGACCCAAGCCCCAAGGAACCTCAGTTCCCTTAAGGGACACAGTGACTTCTAAGAAAAAACTGCCAACACCTGCATAAGGAATGCAGAACCACTTCCTTGACGTTGCAAGGAAGAGGAATAGCCGTGGATAACAATATCTCGGATAATTGAACATATGACACCTACAGATGTAGAGAATCCGGCTTCAGGCGGAGCTCCACCTTATCTTGGTGTACCTCAGAAACCGCCCGACAACACACGCCTGACCAAGGCAACAGTCACCAGAAGGACAACCTTGAGGGTAAGGACATCCAGACAGCGTCCTGAATAGGACCAAGGGACAATCCTGCAAACAGACGGAATGAATTCAACTTCAATCCCAACAGTGACCGTAGGAGTACATGGAGAACGCACATGGGCACCCCCTGAGGGAAGTCTTAACCAAGAAGACTGAACCAGAGACTGCTAAGGCAAGGTAGACAGGGCAGAGCCTGACCCCTCAGAGAACTGAGCTGGGAAACCAATTCCAATTCATGCTGAACGCCACACTGGAACCTGGGAACCGAGAACATTCGACAATAAGAGAACTCGACTCGCCCCAATAGATGTGGGTATGCCATACCCATTAACAATAGAAGACGAGGAAAAGGCATACTGCTAGCCCTCCCATAGTCACCAACACCGAGACAGCTAAACTTGTCTGTCTCCAACAAGATGTATGTTCAGCAGACAGAAACAGCTAGGCCAGGGACCTTGACTTATAATGACGTAAGGAGGGGCCCAGAGTGATCAACTGGCACTCCTGACAGGATGCAGAACTACAGACTGCAGTACCATGTCTGCAACCACACTATACTAGGTCAACTGGGGTCACCAGAATCACCGGTCCCCCTACCAGAGTAATCTTCAGCATAACCCTGCCTAGCAGAGGGAATAGAGAAGGACATACAGAACAGACGCCCTGTCAAGACAGTACTAAGGCATCCGGACCACTGACATAGGATCCTGGAACAGGGGCACAAAGGCCAATAGTCTGTGAAGGTGACGGGGCCCAACAGGTCCATGACTGGTTGGGCTCCATAACGACAAGGGGATTAGCACATCCTGTCGCAGAGGGGCTTCGCCGGAGCTAATATGACTAACATGCAGGGAGCGTTGTCTCCGCCCAGAAGGGAACATAGATACTCCCTGGAAGGTCCGCCAGCTCCAGGCCCCTTCCAATGGTTAATGTACCCCAAGGAACTAAGCATAAGGGGCCTCTTAGCTGCTCGGGCTCCTGCCGAGCAGGTTAACCACGGCCCACCAGTTGCATCCCTGCCAGGTTAAGGAACCGGAACAGTAGTGAGGGACTAGGGCCATGAGACTAGAAGGACCACCTAATTGCTGAAGGGGGGGGGGGGGAATCTGGTTTGAACCTGATCCAGGCTTATTCCTATTAATGGAGTCACCACTTTAGGGAACAGCGAGGACTCGAGGTGATTGAACACCCATCCAAATGACTCATAAATGACCAATGGCGCGCAAGCCGGGTATCCAACTATCCTGACTCAGAGACAGGGAAGCGAGGAAGGACGTCCAGGTAAGCATCGCGCGGACGTCCCTTGGTCTCATCAGAGACATCACTATAGACAGCACCTGAGTGACACTCTAGGAATTGAAGAGAGGCCAGATAGTAGGGCCACCAGTAACAGTGTTGGACTTCCAACACGAACCTGGAGAACCTCAGAGATCTGAGAGCACTGGGGTGTAAGCATAAGCAATGAAGAGTGCCCCGGGCAGCAAGGTGCTGATGGCCAAACTCAAGAGTATCCATGCAGGAAACTGCCTGTAACTGGAGAATTGCAGTGAATCCAGAATGGGCCACCTGACCCATCCTTTGGGGGGCTGAGGGAGGTGGTATATCGGTCCTTGCCTCTGCCTAATACGGGCAATCTGCAAGAGACCCTCAAACCTTGCAGGCCTAACATGGCCTGAGCCAGCAACCAAACAGGGGCAGAGACCAGGAGTACCTGGGGACTGAAAGAACTGGGGCAGGCAGTGCAGCAAACTCTAACCTGTATCTGGAGGACACCACCTCCTGATCTGCTGGAGTGAGGCGAAATGCCTCCTGATAAGAGCCAGGTGCTGCAGTCATCCCCTCACCCAGGCGGGCGAGGACGCCCCATCATGCTTGAGGGGGTTTGGTGGAAGATTTGGGCTTAGCCCCACCGGAGGGGCCAGGGCGTTGCCTGCTGCTCGTGGGAAAAGAGTCTGCCCCAAAAATCCGGAAAGACACCCCTGGTTCCTGTTTAACACTAAGGTAGGGGGGAGGGGGGGGGGGTGCTCCTGCCTCGAAGGGGCCGGGACGATCGTCTGCGAAGGGGTGATTTGCCCTTTGTTCCGAACAGGTCTAGACGGGCCCCAAATAGGCATCGCCCTCGGAAGGGGAGCCCAGTAAGAGTCTTTTTTGTGGCATCATCGGCACCCCACTGTCGCAGCCAGAGTAAGCGACGAATAGCCACCGCAAGGGCGGAAGTTCTTGCACACATTCTAATCGCGTCCTCTAGAGTCAATAGAATAAACTTCACAAATACATCACAATTGGAGAGTGCATTGAACACCTCCCAGGGGAGATCCTCGGGGTGATGATCAAGCAATTTTTTGATGAGGGTTCCAGCGGCCACCGCAGTAATGGCTGCGGCACAGGTCGGACGCAGCGCCGTCCCGGCAAAAGAAAAGGCATGGGAGGCCAGCAGCTCAATGCGTCGGTCCTCAGCATCCCGAAGGGCGCTATAGGCAGGGGTTGTAATAAAGGGGGGGTTAGGGACCCCTATGATCGGCGCATCCACCACGGGGGGGTGACGACCAGCCAATAACCACCTCCTTGGAAATGGGTATTTCCTGTCCCTGTCCCCTGGAACCCCTGGAAGTTTACTGGGGCATTCCCAAGATCATTGAAATGAGCCTGCTCTAAAAATTCCAAACGTGCAGTCGCAGTATGGAAACGCTCCCCTCTAGGCTTGGGAACCTGACCGGGGGGAGAGATAGACAGTGCCTTAAAGACCTTAAGCAACAGGTCGTCAGTGTCACACTGGCCCCAGTATTCCGGGCCAGAATCATCGTGAGTCTTCGTCATCTCATCAGAAGAGCTGGAGTCAGAGAACAATTCCCCTTCTTCAGAAGGGGTATAGTCACAGGGAGTAGCAAACCCCTCAGTTCTCATAGAGCTTACAGAAAACATGGGGCGACAGGTGCCGCTTTCTACCAGGGCCCATACGCTCTGACAACCTAGCAATAATCTGATCAACCGTAGGCCGCCTGGAAGGGCCGGCAGGCTGCAATTCCCAACTTGCAGGCGACTCAGCAGGAGAGAGATTTATGCCTGGGGAGATAGGTGAATTGAAGCTAGGTGTAGCCACTGGCCGACCTGATTGCAGGGCCAGTGCTTGCTCGGCACAGGGTACGCAGACTCGTGCCCTGCCAGCATCAGCATGGGGTTGTCCACATGCTACACACTGCCGGTCTTGTCCCGGAGGGACCCCGGTCACATAATTCTGAGATGCCTCCATATGGTGATTAATCAAGGCACAATATGCCGGTAGGGATTTACACTCTAAGTAACCCTGGATGCCCCAAGACCCGCTATGGAAGTGGGAGAATTTAACAAGGCCAGCTATAATTTAACACCGGGCCGGGAGAAGCCAATGGTGTTCACCAGTCTGAAAGACATAATGGCAATAAAGGGAGTCAGAACCATGCGCAGTAAGAAGGATCATGAAAATCGCCCACTAGGGCACTTACGGATCAAGGGAGGAGGAGGACCGCCACCACGCGTGCGTGCGACCAGCATCAAAATGGCGCCAAGCGAACCTCAGAGGGTGGGCCAGAGTGTCCCGTGACGCGCCAACCTATGTCCCTCCTTCTGGCGGAGGATAACCCAAGTGTAAGTATTATATCTGGAGCTATATTTCACAATATAGAGGATCCAAGATACAACTCAGGGCGGGACGAAGCAGGGTGTGAGACATACTTATAATACCCATTTTACAGGTGAGTAATCACAAAATGGTATTATTCCAAGTATGTCTCACACCCTGCTTCGGAAATAGTAATTACACGTGGGACATCCAATAGCAGTGTCCAAAAAAGGTGAGGATCCCAACAGGCAATAGTGCACAAATTAAACCACTGCAGCTTGCAGAACTTTGCGGCCCAAAACAGCATCCGCTGAGGCCCGCACATCAACCTTAAAAAACTTGGAAAAATTATGAACAGAAGACCAAGTAGCAGCCTTACAAACTTGTTCAACAGAGGCCTGGTGCTGAAAAGCCCAGGAAGCCCCAACAGCATGAGTAGAATGAGCAGTGATCTGGAAAGGGGGATCCCTCCTCTTGGCAGCATAGGCCCTAATAACGGCCTGACGAATCCATTTACTAATGGTAGACTTGACGGGCGCCAAACCCTTCTTGGGCCCAGAGGGCACCACAAAAAAGGCCTCCGTCTTACGGAATTCCGTGAAGTAGCCACCAGATAATACTTTACACATCTAACGACATCCAGAGAGTGCAAAGCCCTCTCCTTGTCATTGCTAGGTTTAGTGCACAAGGAAGGAAGCACAATGTCCTGATTGAGGTGAAAAGCAGAGACAACCTTAGGCAGGAAGTCTGGTTTAAAGTGGAAAACCACCTTGTCCTGATGTCTCTCAAAGTAGGGGGTCTGAATGGATAGAGCCCCAACTCAGAAACACGTCGAACAGAGGTGATAGCCACCAAAAACGCAACCTTTAAGGTGAAAACGGATAGTGCAGCATCCTGCACTGGTTCAAAAGGAGGACCCTGAAGGGCAGACAACACCAAATTTAAATCCCAAAACAGGTAAAATGCGAGGAGGGCGCACATGAGTGACCCCCTGAAAAAAGGTCTTAACCAAAGGATGAAGAGCGAAAGATTTCTGAAAGAAAACCGCCAGAGCGGACACATGCCCCTTAAGGGTGCTAAGTTGGAAACCCATGTCCAGACCATGCTGAAGAAACTCCAAAATCTGAGGAATGGAAAACACCCAACAAGGAAAGGCCCTAGACTCACACCAATCAATGTAGGTCCGCCAGGTCCTGTAGTAGATATTAGAGGAAGATTTCTTCCTAACCTTGACAAGGGTCTGGACAACGGCTTCAGACAAACCCTTTTCCTTTAAGATGAAGGTTTCAGCAGCCACGCCGTCAAAGCCAGCGTTTGTAAATTGGGGTAACAAAGCTGACCTTGTGTGAACAGATCCGGAACCAGAGGCAGCCTGAATTGATCGACCGCCAGCCGCACGACGTCTGCGAACCACACCTGTCTTGGCCACCTTGGGGCCACCAAGATTGCTGGCACACCCTCTTGAGCCAGCTTGCGTACCACCCTGCCCACCATGGGGAAGGGAGGAAACAAATACAGGAGACCAAGGTCCCACCAGGACAGAGACATGGCATCCACTGCCAGAGCCAGAGGGTCCTGGGACAGAGACACAAATGCCGGAAGCTTGCGATTGTGACGAGAGGCAAACATATCCACCTCCGGCCTCCCCCACCTGCGACAGAGGGATAGGAATACCTTGTTGCTGAGGGACCATTCCCCCCGGCGAGAGGTCCCCCTGCTCAGGGAGTCCACTTCCAGGTTCTCCACCCCTGGAATGTAGACTGCCGAGATGCACGGAACATTGCTCTCGGCCCAAGCAAGAATCAGAGACACTTCCCTGATGGCACTCCTGCTGCGAGTCCCTCCTTGGTGATTGATGTAAGCGGCCGCTGTCCGATTGTCGGAGCGAACCTGAACTGGTAAGCCCTGAAGGTGATGTGTCAGGTGCGACAGCACCAACCGAACCGCCCTCAGCTCCAGAATGTTGATGGGGATATGGGCCTCCTGAGGACCCCACAGCCCCTGGAACTGATGTTCCCTCCAGAAGCCTCCCCAGCCTGACATACTGGCATCCGTGGTGACGTCTCCCAACAGGGCGCAAGAAAAGACCTGCCCCCCAGGAGATTCCTCTGGTCCATCCACCACTGGAATGACCGCCGGACAAGAGGGGACAGAACACAAGTCTGATCCAGAGACAGAGGACATTTGTCCCAAACCGATAGAAGATGGAGCTGAAGGGGTCTCATGTGAAACTGAGCAAATGGCACTGCCTCGAAGCAAGCCACCATCAAACCTACCAGCCTCATGCATTGCCTGATGGGCGGACGAGGGCTGGACAGAAGAAGACGAATTAGTGCCTGAAGAACATCCACCTTCGGCTGGGACAGGAACACCCTGGTCTGAATGGTATCCAGAGTCATGCCCAGGAACAAAGCCACCCTTGACGAGGATAGAGAGGACTTGGGGTAATTGATTACCCACCCGAACCTCTCCAGCGTCGACACCACCGTCCTGGTGTCCAGCCCCACCTGGTGGAGAGAGGATGACGTAATGAGAAAGACGTAATGAGAAAGACGTAATGAGAAGGTCGTCCAGGTAAGGCAAGATACGAATGCCTTGGACTCTGAGAAGGGCCATCACGCCCGCCAATACCTTGGTGAACACCCTGGGCGCCGAAGTCAGCCCGAAGGGAAGAGCCACAAACTGGTAATGCTGGTTGTCTACCACGAACCTGAGGAACCGTTGGTGTCCCGGGAGGACCGGCACATGAAGGTAAGCGTCCTTGATATCTATTGAGGTCATAAAGTCCCCCGGACGCAGTGAATTGACAGCAGAGTGCAGAGTCTCCATGCGAAATTTTTTGGTTCGGATGAACCGGTTGAGAGTTTTCAAGTCCAAAATGGGTCTTATGGAGCCATCCTATTTGGGCACCGTAAAGAGGTTGGAATAGTAACCCAGACCTCTCTCCGTGGGGGGAACCGGACAAACTACCCCCATATTCCAAAGGTTTTTCACCGCCAGAAAAAGGCCCTGTGCCGCCCGTGGGTCCGACGGAACCCGGGACCTGAGGAATCTGGGAGGAGGCCGGCATGCAAACTCCAGCTTGTACCCGGAGGAAATTACCTCCCGGATCCAGACGTCTGTGACCTCTAGGGTCCAGACCTGGGCAAAGAGTCGCAGCCGTCCCCCCACCCGCAAGGGTGAGGGCGCCCCTTCATTGCTGAGCAGGCTTGGCAACGGATTTGGGTTTAGTACCGCAGGAAGTCTCGGTTCGGGCACGTCCTCTGCCCCTATCCCAGGAATCTCCTCGGAATGCAGTGAAATACATTCCCCTGCCTGACCAAGAGCCACGAAAGGAGGGGCTGAATGAGCCCAAACCCCGAAAGGGGCGGCCCTGCTTCTTGCGTTGAGGTAACTTACCCCCTTTGGCAACAGAGTCTAAACGATCGCCAAACAGGTGCAGACCTACGAAGGGAAGCACTGTAAGCGCCTTCTTAGCAGCATTATCGGCCGCCCACTGGCGCAACCAGACCGACCGGCGTATAGCGACCTGCAATGCCTAGGCCCTGCTACACATACGGATAGTATCATCCAAGGCTGATAAGACAAAAGCCATGAACATCTCACAATGAGTCAAGGCTGTAAACTCCTCACTGCAAGGATCCAATTGGGAACCATCCAAAATGCCCCTAATTAGAGCTCTAGTAGCCACGGCCGTGAGCGCAGAAGCACAAACCGTATGCAAGGTCGAACCCACACAAGCAAAAGCATGTGAAGCCAATTGATCAAGACGTCGGTCCTCACTATCCTTCAAGGTAGTGGAATCCGGGGTATGCACGACTGAAGTATTGGACAATCCCAGGACGGGCGCGTCGACCTCTGGGGGTGTTGACCAGCATTTAACTACATCAACAGGAAAGGGATACTTCCTATCCCATCAGTGAGGGATACCAGGGAGCCGGCTAGGCTTTTCCCATTCCTTAAGAATCAGATTGTTAAAGTGCTTCTGATCAGGGAACTCCAAACGGGGTTTGGCGGTCCCAAAACATTCCCCCTGTTGCGGAGGGGCCTCCGCAGGAGGGGAAATGGCAAGTACCTCAAAAATTTGAAAAAGGAGCCTATGGGTGTCGACAGTATCCCCGCGCTCTGAACCGTCAAGCGCCATCAGCGCCAAGCTACTGCCAATCCTCAGATGAGTCAGAGTCTGGGAAAAGTTCCCCTTCCTCGAGTGGGGAACAATCAGACCAGTCAAATGGTTCCAAATCAGTATAATCAAAGGCCGGCGCCTCTGGCGCCAAGTGCCGTCTCTTAGCTGGGGCCTTCTAGGCCACAGAGCTAGCAATCAGTCTCTCAATGTTGGCCAGTCTTGTGCATATGTCAGATTGCGACTCCCCACTGGTGACAACGTCACTTGGGGTCATAACCAGGCGTGGGGGTGTAGGTGATGAAGCCAGCGTGGCTGAACCATCCGCACGGGGCCCGGCTTGCCGCACAAGCACCTGATGTGCACATGGTACACAAATTTGCACATTATCTCCCAAAAGGGATGCCCCACATATCACACACGACCGGGGTTGTCCCGAAGGAACCCCGAGTCCAGTATCCTGGGGAGCCTCCATATGGTGATTTTTTTTTTTTTGATAGTCGCAATGATCAATGGGAATTACGCTATGAAGCTACCCGGGATGCCCCTTAGTGTCCGTAAGTGGGAGGATTTATAATCACACAGGGAAACCCAATTTGAACAAGGGACATAGGACCGGGAGAAAAACCCCTTTTAATATGTAGCAATCCTACCTGAAAGACATGAGGGAACCCCTTAAATAGAATGACAGACACAAAGATCCAAGTAAATAACAAATGCAGACAGTAAGCATGAGCAAACTAACCAGAAAACCGATATGAGAATATATAACCACCGATGATAAGGCCAAGGTAACTAATTAAACCAGGCTAATATAATGCAAATAGGCAGACAAAAGAAAAAACAGGGGGGCCCGCAAGGGCACTCAGGTGTATTGACTAGCTAGAGGAAGAAGGGCGGGCCAGCGCGGATCGCGCTCTGCACTTGGCCGCCCCCCTCCCGACCCAGGAAGCGAAGCGCTCCCCGCCAACAGGAGCCGCAGACAACGCACGCCAACTGTAGGGGGCGTGCCGCACAAGGCTCGTCGAGCGCCAGGCCCCGCCCCCTTCCCTGACTGAGTAGCGAGGCTGCGGAGCCGGCCATTAGTGTGGTACCGGGCCGCCAGCACCTGTGAAACCGGGTGGGACATAAAAGGAATAAAAGTCAATGGGAGCCGAGGGAGAGAAGCCCCCCCCCCCCCCCCCTACTGACCGGGAAGGGAATAAAGGGGAAGCCTATAGCTACATTTTTATATGTAGTGAGGGCTATACGGACGGGCCTCCCAAGTCAGGATCACCAAACGGACGAGGGATAAAAAGAGCTCCGGGGTCCTGCCCCGGGATAAAAAGAGCGCCGGGGTCCTGCCCCGGGATAAAAAGAGCGCCGGGGTCCTGCCCCGGGATAAAAAGAGCGCCGGGGTCCTGCCCCGGGATAAAAAGAGCGCCGGGGTCCTGCCCCGGGATAAAAAGAGCGCCGGGGTCCTGCCCCGGGATAAAAAGAGCGCCGGGGTCCTGCCCCGGGATAAAAAGAGCGCCGGGGTCCTGCCCCGGGATAAAAAGAGCGCCGGGGTCCTGCCCCGGGATAAAAAGAGCGCCGGGGTCCTGCCCCGGGATAAAAAGAGCGCCGGGGTCCTGCCCCGGGATAAAAAGAGCGCCGGGGTCCTGCCCCGGGATAAAAGAGCGCCGGGGTCCTGCCCCGGGATAATACCATTTTGTGAGTACTCACCTGTAAAATGGGTATTACGAGTATGTCACACACCCCGCTTCCAACATCCATGACACTTGGGATACCGGCCTGTAGAGGGCGATCTTGCAGAGATAACATGGAAAAAAGGAGAAACCAGAAAGAGCAAATTATATAATATAAGACCACCATATAAGAACACCATATAAAGGACCCCAGAATAAAAAAGGGCGGGGGAAGCGGGGTGTGTGACATACTCGTAATACCCATTTTACAGGTGAGTACTCACAAAATGGTATTATTCCTAGTATGTCACACACCCCGCTTCCAACATCCATGACACTTGGGACATCCAAAAGCAGTGTCAATAATGGGTGGGGACCCAAGAAGAAAAATAAGGCATAACTTAAATCACTGCAGCTTGCAGAACTCTGCGGCCAAGAGCAGCATCCGCTGAGGCCCGCACATCAACCTTGTAAAACTTAGAAAAAGTATGTACCGAAAACCAAGTAGCAGCCTTACAAACCTGCTCAACAGAAGCCTGGTGCTGAAAAGCCCAAGAAGCCCCAACAGCACGAGTAGAATGAGTAGTAACCCGAAAAGGGGGAATCTTCCCCTTAGCAGAATAGGCCCCAACAATGGCCTGACGTATCCATTTACTAATGGAAGACTTGCCGGGCGCAGAACCCTTCCTAGGCCCAGAGGACACAACAAAAAAAGGCATCCGTCTTACGGAAAGCAGAAGTAGTCACCAAATAATACTTAACACAACGAACTACATCCAAAGAATGCAAAACCCTTTCCTTGTTATTACTAGGATTAGGGCAAAGTGAAGGAAGAACTATATCCTGATTAAGGTGGAAAGCAGACACCACCTTAGGAAGGAAATCCGGTTTAAAACTGAAAACCACCTTATTCTGTTGCCTTTCAAATTAAGGGGCCTGGATTGACAGGGCCGCCAATTCAGAAACCCGATGGACAGAGGTAATAGCAACCAAAAAAGCAACCTTCTGAGTAAGAATATGAAGAGGAACATCCTGCAATGGCTCAAAAGGAGCAGCCTGCATGGCAGAAAGCACCAAGTTAAGATCCCAAACTGGAAGCAAGGGCTTTCTAGGAGGCCGCACATGCGTGACCCCCTGGAAAAAGGTCTTAACCAAAGGATGAAAAGCAAAAGCGAACCACAGACGTCTTGGCCATCTTGGAGCCACCAGGATTGCTGGCGCCCCTTCCAGAACTAGCTTGTGCACCACCCAGCTTATCATGGAGAATGGGGGAAACAGATACAGTCCAGATACAGCTTGTAACCGGAGGACACAACTTCCAGAATCCATCTGTCTGATACCTCCTTGACCCAAGCCTGGAAGAAAAAACGCAGCCGCCCCCCCACCCGTAAGGGTGGAGGCGCCTCCTCATTGCTGGGCAGGCTTGGAAGTAGACTTAGACTTGGACCCCCAACTCTGATCTGGACGCCCACGTCCTCTACCTCTGTTCCATGCAGTCCCCCTTGGGGGTGAAAAGGAACGACGCTGCCTCTTACGCTGAGGCAATTTGCCTCCTTTAATGACAGAATCCAACTTTTCACCAAAAAGGCGCAATCCCCCAAAGGGAAGTGCGGTAAGTGACTTCTTAGCCACAGTATCAGCCGCCCACTGGCGCAACCATATAGACCGCCGAATAGCAACTAGCAAGGCGGAAGTTTTGCTGCACATGGCCAAGGAATCATCCAAAGCAGAAAGTACAAGAGACAGAAACAATTCACAACGCTTGAGAGCGACAAACTCATCAGAGGCTGGATCAAGCCCTGAGGTATTCAATAGGTCTCTAACAACAGACCTAATAGCAACTGCCATAAGTGCCGAAGCACCCACGGGCCACAAAGCCGAGCCAACGCTAGCAAAAGCGTGACAAGCTATTTGATCAATACGTTTGTCTCCCCATCCTTAAGAGTAGTAGATTCCGGGGAATGTAAAATAGAGGAATTGGACAAACTGAGCACAGGAGCATCCACTTCAGGGGGGGGATGACCAACGCTTAACAGTGTCTGCTGGAAAGGGATATTTCTTACCCCAGCCTAAAGGAACGCCAGGAAGCCGCGCAGGCTTCTCCCATTCCTTAAGAATGATGTCCTCAAAATGCTTTTGATTAGGAAATTCTAAACGAGGCTTGGAGGCTCCAATGAACTCCCCGTTCTGAGAAGGGACTGCTTCAGGAGGAGCGATTGCCAATACCTCATACAATTGAGCAAGAGCTTTAGGGGTGTCAAAAATTTCCCCTTCTCCTAGTTCAGCGTCAATACCCACAAATTGCTGAGCATCAGAAAACTCAGTTCCCTCAAAAAAATCCCCTTCCTCCAATGGAGAAAGGTCCGACCAAGCAAGGCGCTCGCAACTATCAAACTCACTAGCCGAAACAGCAGGAGTTAAATGTTTTTTCTTAGCTGAGGCCTTCTTGGCCACCGAGCTAGACATTAATTTTTCAATGTGAGCCAATCTGGTACATACATCAGAAAGCGACTCTACACTGGCGGTATGGACAAGACAAGGTGGTGTGGGAGAAGAGGCAGGAGCCCGAGGCTTGGGCCCCTGACTGCTGCATTATAACCAAATGAGCACAAGATACACAAAAATGCATTATCCCCAACAAGGGATGCCCCACAATGTAAACACTGCCGAGTCTGTCCCGAGGGCACTGAAAGCCCAGTATCCTGAGATGCCTCCATATGGTGTTTATTAAGAATACTTAATTATTTATAGTCGCCAAGTATGTGGAATTTACTCAAAAAGCTACCCGGGATGCCCCTAAATAATCCCAAGTGGGAGGATTTAATAAAGGACCAGGAGAAACCCCTAATGAAGAGTTTCCACCTAGAAGAAGATACAATAATCAACCTTATGCACATAAAGAGACCAACAAAAACATCCCTTTAGCAGGGCTAAAGGGTACTCATAGCACCAACAACCCCCCCCCCCTGCGCTGATCGTCGGCAGCTGCAGGAAGAGTTCCAGTCCCATGCCATGATTAGCCAGGGAATCAGACGAGGCTACTGCACACTGATTGACTAGGTCCTCAAGTCACAGCCGATGCGGGAGCTCTAAACTCAGAAGTGCTTCTTTCGATGGGTGAATGGGCAAACACAGACAGACAAAAACATGGAACCCCCCCCCCCCCCCCACCCTGGTTTCACAGACCTTCGTGGGTCGATCCTAGTTTTTCTTACACAGAGAGAGCAAATTTCAGCCACGCTGCAGAGCAGAAGACATAAAATCATCCCAACAATTCTGTTCTGGAGATTAGACTGGCAGATATCAACTTCTGGGGAGGTAAGAAACTTATACTGTGATTTTGTGGTCAGATTACACCGTTTCTTTAAGAACAGTGCCCCCCCCCAAAGACCAAATGAGTGGCTACTGAATTGAAGACTCTAGGTTTAGGCACCAGGGCTGGCTCACCATCAGCTGTATGGAGGAGTTTGTGGCTTTTGAGGGTTCCTTTGGACTTGAACTTCTTGCCGCACATGTCGCACAGGTGAGTCTTCTCCGTGCTGTGCCGGTTCATGTGAGCTTTGAGGTTACTCTTACTGCGGGTGGCGTACTCGCACACTGTGCATTTAAAGGGCTTGACACCTGCAGAGCAAACAAAACCATTACTTGTACAATTAAATCTGTGTACACACTTATTGCACTTTCAAAATGGTGGGTTACTGGCAGACAGCACTACTGCGGGGGGCATCCGCAATCAAGATTCCTCCCCGCACCTGGTACAACACCCATTTTGTAAAAAATGGGTGTTGTTCCCAGGGGCGTAAAAAGGTTTCCTCAGGCCCCACAACAAAACACATTAAAGTGGGTCAGAACCCAGAGTAGAAATGACTCTCGGGGCTGGTGAAAGCACTCCTCAGGGGTCATCCCGATGTGTCAAAATCCCAAAGTCAAAAAGCGCTATAACTAATGAACACCCAACACAATATATGCAACAAAGTGGTTGATTTAATATTAGTGATACCACAAAGTATACAGTGATCCAGAGAATAATACTTAATATTACTAAAGGAACTGGTACATGTAATGATGAAGAAATGATAAAAGGTACAGATGTGCAAAGGACTTGTGTCATATGGACAAAGAAGCATTAGTAAACAGGATTGATTCACACATCATAGTAATAACAGTATACAAACCAGGCACCAATGCATAAATGTAAGCATATGATAAGAGGTAAAGATTAATAGAAATTGCAAGTGGCAGTGTACCTAAAGTGGATGACAGCCTGGACCCTCAACGTTCCGGTAAAGCACCGAGCTCTCCCTCCTGACGAAGGTGCTTTACCGAAACGTTGAGGGTCCAGGCTGTCATCCACTTTAGGTACACTGCCACTTGCAATTTCTATTAATCTTTACCTCTTATCATATGCTTACATTTATGCATTGGTGCCTGGTTTGTATTTGCTATGGGCCTTTGTGTCGTGGGATGCTTTGCATACTGTTATTACTATGATGTGTGAATCAATCCTGTTTACTAATGCTTCTGTGTCCATATGACACAGGTCCTTTGCACATCTGTACCTTTTATAATTTCTTCATCATTACATGTACCAGCTCCTTTAGTAATATTTATTATTCTCTGGATCACTGTATACTTTATGGTATCACTAATATTAAATTAGCTACTTTGTTGCATATATTGTGCTCGGTGTTCATTACTGGTCATTCTACAATAGGGATTTCTCTGCTGAGAAATCCGTGACAGCCCCATTCTCCCAGGGACCAGTAGCAGCTGCCTGCCCTACCTCTACTGTATGTACACCCCCGATTCTTCCTGCTTAATATAGAGCAGCAAGTCTGGTGCCCCATGGGAGTGCCATCCACATATCTTAAAGGCTGGCCCTGCTTATACTTGCATATACAGAGAGTGAGAAAATACCTTCATGTGCCCAGATGTGACGCTGCAGGTCAGAGCCATTCTTCATGAAATAGGCGTCACAATACGGGCACTTGGCTGCCCTCTTCCCAATAAGGCCTTTCATCTGAACCTTACGACCAAGAACCTCAGAAATGAGACCGGCGGAGGCATCTGTCAGAGGAAACAACGAAATGTAAAAACAGCTTGGACTTGTGCAGATTGTTTTTGGCTTTTGTTGGGACTTGTGGAGACGATTGTTTTTGGCTTTTGTTGCGTTTTTTTTGTACAAGAGATTTTGGTTGAAAACCGCACAAAGGAGTGTAAAGTAAAACAAAAAATGGGGCAAGGTTTTCACAATAGGTCAACTTATTATACAGCAATATAGAGGGAAAACTGGAAAGCCAATGTTGGCTTCAGAAATCCACAAAGTCCATAATCAATATACAGGACAGCCTATGGCTCCATACCTTCTCTCATCAATGCAAAAAAAGCACATGGCAAGATACCCGGTTTTCCCGAAAATAAGACGGGGGTCTTATATTAAATGTTGCCCCCAAAAGATGCGTTGCGGCTTATTTTCAGGGGAGTTTTATTTTCCCATAAACAACAATCTATGTGCGGTACAGTCAGGTTTATTGGCATTTTAGCTGCTCTCTTCCAGCGGTTTGCTTCCCCGGGTGACCGGAAGAAGCCGCAACGCTCTAATACAGGTGTCAAATTTGTGGCCCTCTGAGCCTTTAAAGTGTACACAAATTCTGGGGTTTGGTCCTTTCCCCCGGGGCACCCCCCAGGACGCCAAGACCAGCTCACCTCTTCCCGGTCCCACAGCGCGTCTAAGAGCAGCGGCTCTGAGCGCCCTGACGGCCGCATCCTCCGCTTCCCTCTAAAAGGGAGCGTGCCTGCTAGAGGGATAGTGGGATGCGGACGCTGCTCTTAGACGAGCTGTGGGATCGGGAAACGAGGTAAGTGAATGGGGCAACCTGGGGGGTTTCACACAGATTTTGGATGCCCTGGGGGAGGGAAATCGATCAGCGTGGGTTTTGAGCCACTTTAAATGTGGCTCTCAGACAGGTACAAGACAGTGATGGATGGGCAGTGCTCCATGAAGTGCACCTTTTGCCAATTTTTAGTGATCCTGCTTCACTTTAATCCCAGATAATGATGCCTGTTTTAGCTGTAAAGCTCCGCCTCCTCCATTCATTTCCATTGTTGTGTGTGGCAAAGATGTCATTGCCAAACCTATGCAATGACTATTTGCCTACCATCTTACAGAGAGGTACAGCAAAAAATAAAAGTGTTTTATTTTCGAAAAACTGGATTATCCATTTCCAGTTCTACACCCTAAGAAGTGAATATCGGCAGAGGCTATGGCTAAATGTATTTCACAAGTTCAGTGGGTTTTGGTCTGCTTTAACATTTTGCAGGGAGAGGAAAGTAATGTATGCAACTGTTCTCGGCCTCTGGGCAACCAGCTTTTACCTCAAAAGGGGGACCTGCCTAACCCACCCAACTCACAGTCACAGGATAGAGTCCTACATCTGCTACAGGAGTTGTTGCTAACTATTGCCAGGTGGGTGAAAAAAATTATTATCCTGGAAAAAATAATTCTACATCTGCATCTGTCCTGGGCAAAATAATTAAATGCTGGCATCTGTCCTGGGCAAAAAAAACATTTTGCCTATTGTTATTTATGCAGTGCTATCATATTTCTTGGCACTGTACAAGTTTTAATCCTGGGCAAAATACCATATTTTTTTGCCCTATAAGACACATCTAGGATTTGAAGGAGGAAAATAAGAAAAAAATATTCTAAACCAAATGTTGTCCTAAAACACCCCCCCCCATCCCCATAGGCAGTGTGGCATTCCCCCCATCCCATTCCCATAGGCAGTGTGGCATTCCCCCATCCCATTCCCATAGGCAGTGTGGCATTCCCCCATCCCATTCCCATAGGCAGTGTGGCATTCCACCCATCCCAATCCCATAGGCAGTGTGGCATTCCCCCATCCCATTCCCATAGGCAGTGTGGCATTCCCCCATCCCATTCCCATAGGCAGTGTGGAATTCCCTCATCCCATTCCCATAGGCAGTGTGGCATTCCCTCATCCCATTCCCATAGGCAGTGTGGCATTCCCTCATCCCATTCCCATAGGCAGTGTGGCATTCCCCCATCCCATTCCCATAGGCAGTGTGGCATTCCCCCCATGCCATTCCCATAGGCAGTGTGGCATTCCCCCATCCCATTCCCATAGGCAGTGTGGCATTCCCCCCATGCCATTCCCATAGGCAGTGTGGCATTCCCCCATCCCATTCTCATAGGCAGTGTGGCATTCCCCCATCCCATTCCCATAGGCAGTGTGGCCTTCCCCCCATGCCATTCCCATAGGCAGTGTGGCATTCCCCCCATGCCATTCCCATAGGCAGTGTGGCATTCCCCCCATGCCATTCCCATAGGCAGTGTGGCATTCCCACATGCCATTCCCATACGCAGTGTGGCATTCCCCCATCCCATTCCCCATAGGCAGTGTGGCCTTCCCCCATCCCATTCCCCATAGGCAGTGTGGCCTTCCCCCATCTCATCACCATGGGCAGTGTGGCATTCCCCATCCCACCCCCATAGGCAGCGTGGCATTCCCCAATCCCATCCCCATACGCAGTGTGCCATCCCCCCTCCCATTCACATAGGCAGTGTGGCATTCCCCCTCCCATTTCCCTAGGCAGTGTGACATTCCCCCATCCCATCCCCATAGGCAGTGTGGCATGAGCTTTGCACAGACAGAGCAGAGCTGGGGTCAAGTAAAGGACAGCAATCCCAGAATGCAGAGCGGCATAGTCAGAAGACACTTCCTGTCTGCAGGCTGCCCGAGACTCCCTGGGGGTGCCATCTTGGATGTTAAAAGGTTATAAAAACGCAATAGGTGCAGATAGGATGATTTTTAATGTTGGCAACCTGTATTTACAGGGTGGGGGAAACATACAAGATAAGCTCTTATTTAGGGTGATGGTCCGGTTTAACCAATCTGGAGGTTTTCATATGCGTCAAACTTTTTCAATTTGCACAAAAACCTATGATGAGGGCACAGATCACCAGTACTGAGCCTTCCTTCTGATCTCAGCTTTTTTTATTCACATATCAGTCACATCCTAAACACCCCAATTCCCTATCCGGGTGATCATCAGCGTTCAGTTACAGCCAAGTGTCAAAAGTAATTAGGTCATCTCTGAGTGGCAGCGAGGGATCTCCTAGGTGTCTGTATCTCCTCCATACCGGCTCACTAAACCCATCAAACGGCTGGGAATTATGTGACAGTTATATCATTTATCCTGGAAGTGGACAATCCAATATGGGATTCCCTTTAATTTATGGGCAGAGACTTATGATAATGCTAATTTCACTTCAGTCATACGTCCCTGTTTAAAGTGGACCAGTCCTCGGTTTATTCATGGTAGTACACATTATTTTATTTAAACTGGTGAAAATCTGTGGTTCTCTATGGAAAAGTCCAGGGTGCCTAAAACAGAACAAAACTACGGAATTTGACTTTCCCAGTGTGAAGGAAAAAGCCAGTGTAAAATGTGTAAAAACCCACAATAGAAGTCCCAGCACCAAGCCAGATACAGAAGCAGAACGGGCCCACAAAACCGCACGTAGGAGGTATGATTCTCAGGGCCATGTGACCAGGAGAACCTAAAGAAATGGAGATCTCGGGTTCTGACCCATTTAGGGACTCCATCTTTGGGCTCATCGGATGCCCGGCATCCAGCCCAATCGTTTGATGCCATATCCAGAGCCATATGACCCCCCCTGCTCAAAGTTATATCCCCTAAAGTGTTTAGGTTCTAAAGCAGGTTCCACAACTGGGGGGAGGGAACAGTCCACCCCACAAAAGTGAGGGAGTGAATGGGTCCTGAGGCATAAAGTGGGATGACCCTGAGCCAGCGGTTGTCACTTCTGGGGGAGGTCATGCGGCAGGTGTGAGGGAGGTGCCCATTAATAAGCTTGCCACTCACCTCCATGTGGGACCTCATCATCACTATTCTACATCTGCATTTTATGGTAACTCTGTTGTATCTGTGTGTAACTCACTGTAACCCACTTTTCAGAAAGACATCTGTATTCATTCATATTCCATCATAGCCAAACGTTTGTTATCAGTGCCTAGTGTGGGCTCATTGCAATAACACCTATATTTAACTTGAGTGATCTTTTTACTTTAGCCATGAATCTGTGTTTCGGCAGCCTTGCTGGGCCATATGGTCCCATAAGGGGGACAAACGGACGGTGCTTTGGGGAAGCAGGCTTCATGATTGGAGGTCCCTGACTGATCGTTGAATCAGGTGACCCGCGACTCCCTGACATCCAGGTTTCGTTCCATTCCCCGGGGGCACCCCGAATTGGTACGTCCAGCTGTGTGAAACCCACCAGAATGCCCAGTACAACTCACCTCTTTCTTGTTCCCACAGCACATGCACAGGTGTGCAGCCAATCAGAGCAGTTTGTCGTGTTTACATCCTTCGGCAAATGGTCCTGATCGACTTCAATGGGAAGCACGTGATGGGGATGCAGCCACGCACAATCCCCATTAAAAACAATGACAGCTGTTTGCAGAAAGACACGGCAGATGGCTCTCCTATGGACAAGAGCCTATGAATGTGCAGTTGGACAGGGAGCGGTTCACACACAGTTACATAATTATTCCGGTTAAAATAAGACTTCTGTCCAACACGTTCAACCAAGGGTGTTGGGTTAGGAGAAGTTATTTTTTATTTCATAGTTTTTTTTGTTTTTTTTTTACTGATAACAGCTAATAGTAAAAGTGGACCAACACCCAGGATTTTGACTATCCTGGGTATTGGTCCACTTCCCCGGGGCACCCCAATTTGGGGTGCCCCGCTGCCTGAAACCCCCCCAAACACCCCGAAAACTCACCTCTCCACGCTCCCACGTGAGTGCGCTGTCCAATGCCCGCCGACGGACAAGTGACGTCCGTCGACGGACAAGGGATCGCGCCCGCCGCCGCCGCCTCCCGCGCGTCACTCTTGACGTGTGCGCGCCCGCGCCGGCCATTCAGAGACGCCCGGCGCGGGCGCGCGCACGTCTAGAGGAGCGCGAGAGAGGCAGCGGCTGGAGAGGTAAGGTTTTTCCGGGGTTTTGGGGGGGTTACACCCCGCGGGACATCCCGATCTCGGATGTCCCGCGGTGTGTGAGGTGATCGGCCCGGGAATCTTATAGAGTCCCAGGCCGATCACCCCTGGGTGTTGGCCCACTTTAAAGGAGCACTATCGCGAAATTGAGTAATGTTAAAAATCCATATAAACACGTCTGCTATTGAGAAGAGAGGTCAGTTATAAACCCGAACAGAATAAAACTCCTGCCAACCTTATGGTTATTCTCACATGGTAGGAACAATATCCAGGGGTTACAGGTTTAGTCTATGAGGGGTGACAGAGCCTGTCACCCCGGATGCCCTTTTCCATCCATAAAAATAAAAGAAACATGCCGAGCTGGATATTTCTTGATGTTGAGAGTATAAGTGACCTAGCCTCCTGCCATCCAGCATATTTATATGGATTTTTATCATTGGGCCATTTTTTCGCGATAGTGCTCCTTTAATGTTATTTTCTTCTAAATAAGCATCTAATCCTTTTTGAAGCTGTCAGCAGTTGATGTTGTAACAAGCCTTTGATGGAGATTTATAGTTCTTGATTGAAAATGATTGTCACCTCTCCCTTTAGAGGATTTTACCTGAAAGTGTTTCCCCATATTTTTTTGTATTGTCCATTTATATATTTATACAAGTTAATCATGTCCCCCCTCAGTCGTCTCAGCTCAAGTCTAAACAGATTTAATTCTCGTAACTAAGATCCTTCATTCCTCTTATTAGTTTGGTGTCTCTCCTCTGCACCCTTTCCACAGTCAGAGTGTCCTTCCTATAAACTGGTGCCCAGAACTGGACGGTATATTCCAGATGAGGGCGCACCAGTGCACACTGTTTTTTAGCCTGTGATCTACCAGTAACCCCAGATCCTTCTCAACAAGTGATTCCCAGTTTTACTCCACGAGGATATATGTGGCCTTCAGGTTATTAGACCCCAAGTGCATGACTTTGCATTTATTAACACTATACTTCATTCCCCAAGTGCAGCCCAGCCACTCAAAGTGTCCAAGTCAGCTTTAAGCTTGTGAACATCTTCAATAGACTGCACTGTGCTACATATCTTTGTGTCATCTGCAAAAAGAGATACAGTGCTTCTAATTCTATCCTTTAGGACGTTAATAAACAAGTTAAATAAGTGGTCTGCTAACAATCAGTCTTAGTCTTAGTGACAATCAGTCTTAGTCTTAGTGATTATAATTAAACGAAATGCACTGCATGATGGCAAGGCTCCTATTGCATAGGTGTTTTTTGCTTATCATTTTGTACTTTAAGCTAAAAAGTTTGTTGAAATTTGAAGTGACGTTTTAACAAAACCATGGACGGAGGTCCAGACTATGCCTGCTCTGTCTCTATGTACATAAAGAAGTGCTCTATAAAATTGATGTAGACTGCATCCGCCTATTATGGGTGGAGCCCTGGGACCCTTTTGAACAACACATGGAAACAGTCTTCCTCGCTGGCCTCTCGGGCTTTAATAGCAAGGCGCTATTAAATTGATTCAAAGTGATCCTAAAAGCGGGTCAAAACCCTTGCGGCTGGGCCTTGAAATCTAAAAGTTTCCAGGTCCAGCCGCTAACATGCTCCCAGGGCATCCTACACCAGGTAACACATTAGGTCTCCCAGTACAATCTCCGTCGGCTTCTCTGCTGCCGTGTACGCTCCCGTGCCCAGCCTTTTGGATTCAACAGTTTCGCAGGGCATTTCCTATCAGCTGCATGGTTTGTGCTTGCAACACTCCAGGGAAGCCTGTGAGTGTTCCAAGCAAGTCCTCACTTCGGCCAGAGTACCAAATAGATTACGTACAACTGCCAAAAGTGTGCGTTTATGTTGACAAGTTTTCAGGTTGCCCTGAAGCTTGGCCAATGGCCGAAGCAACAGCCACAAAGCTACTAAGTGGTCTGTAGATATAGGCAAATTTAACAGCTATAATGCCCCCCTCCAGGTATGGTAATGAAAGATTTTAGGCATACAACAGGCCTTCCAGGTCTCATGCCGAGATACCAAGGGTCATTGCGAGTGCAGTTGATTACTCCAACTTCTCTCAAGGTAGAAGGAAGAGACACCTGGGTTCACGCCAGCTACTGCACGACATAGTGAAACCCCAAGACGACGCTGATGACAGCAATCACGAGCATGTTCATAATTTACAGCACCCTGGTTCTTCCAGCAAGGGCTGCATTACATGAGCGATGAAGTGACTCATTAGATCACATATGTCAAACTCAAGGCCCTCTGCCACAGCAGATGGTGCTGCATCTGCTGCACAGAAAAAGTTATTGTAGGACTGCCCTGAGCAATTCTATGTCTGCATGGGGTCTAGGCTGTACTGCAAGGTCTTCACCCCTTCCACCCCATGGGCTGCACTTGAGGTTATGGGGCAACCTCAGGTAAGTCTGCTCACAATTTATCTATTGCATTGTATATCCCAAAGGGGCCTCTCAGAGATTAGAGTTAGGACTGCATTGTATATCCCAAAGGGGCCTCTCAGAGATTAGAGTTAGGACTGCACCTGCACAGAGGCACCTCGGCGCTTGGTGGTGCAGCTTTAGCAAAGGCGCAACCTCAGGTAAGCCTGCTCCCAATTTATCTATTGCATTGTATGTCCCAAATGGGGCTCTCAGAGATTAGAGTTAGGACTGTACCTCACAGAGGCACCTTGGCACTTAGTGTTGCAGCTTCAACATACTTCTGCATATGTGTGTGGACCAAGACCTCTGCTTTTAACCAGATTTAGAGACAGATTATAGGTTTGTCTGCAAGCTAACAGGGTTGAGTGCTGTCGCTCCTTTAAGACTTGTGTATCTTATATATTACATAATTTCAACCATATAAAGGAGAATCCATTGTTTCTTCCAGTCGAGCATGTAAATTGCCGTCTGGAACCAGGTGACGAAAGGCCTCTCTGTCTAGGCATACTGTTATAGAATTATTACTGTCTCCTGTACATGATGCTGTAGAGGCAAGAGGATTTAATACTAATGAGTCTGACAAACTAGAAGATGATGCAGAAAGGTCTACATGAAAATTATCTAGGAAAAGCCTAACAGAAAAAATTGTATTATGGGTAGGAGCAGGGCTGGATTAAGTTTGGTGAAGGCCCCCGGGCACAAAATCTGGTGGAGACCCCAGATACAGTATGGTTTTCCTTTAAAATAATATTCCAGCCAAGTAACTGATTGGTGGTTGTCTGGCACCCGCCTACTCACAGATAAGAGTCCCTTGTGTCACCCTTGTGCGGGTGCGTGCTACTCGGTAACTCCTGCTTTGCCATGGATGGGGGGTAGTGTAGTGGCCCAGCAGAAAAATACAATTCTGTGAAATACTCACCTGTAGAATTGATATTATTTGTATACAGTACGTCCTGCTCCAGATATAATACTTACACTTGGGTTATCCTCCGCCAGATGGCACTGCACTGCAGAGACATGCAAAACAGGCTCCTCCCGGCCCTCAAATACCCGGGGACCTCCCACAAATCCCCAGCATTGAAAAGCAGTGAACAAGAAGCCGGGAGAATTAACCACCAAAAACTGGTAACTATAACAATGGTAACAATCACCATACAGGGGATCCAGAATAATGCAACAACAGGGTGGGGTGGAGCAGGACGTATTGTATACAAATAATATCAATTCTACAGGTGAGTATTTCACAGAATTGTATTATTCTTAGTATACAGTACGTCCTGCTCCAGATATAATACTTACACTTGGGACATCCAATAGCAGTGTCCATAAGGTAGGGTGGGATCCCCAACAAAAACGACAACAGCAGACAGTTTAAAACCACTGTCACCTGCATAACCATACGGCAAAGACAGCATGAGCTGAGGCCCTAACATCAACCTTGTAAAACTTTGCAAAGGTATGAGCAGAAGGCCAAGGTAGTGGCCTAGCCAACCAGTTCAACAGAAGCCCGGTGCTGAAAAGCCCAAGAGGCGTCAAGCACGAGTAGAAAAGGAATCAAGGCGACAAGGAAGATTCTTCCCCTTGCTGGAATAGGCCTGAGTAACAGCCTGATGAATCCAATCGCTACAGTAGACTTGGCAGAAGCCCAAAAGACCCTACCAAGTACCAGAAGGAAGGTAATAACCAGGCCAAAGCCGCCCAACTCCCCGAGAGCAGACGAGATCGGGCACATTCAGGATGTAATGACCATAGGCCCCAAGGAACATCAGTCCCCCTAAAGGACACAGTGACTACCAAGGAAAAACTTCCAACACCTGTTTATGGAATGCCGGGATAACAATATCTGGAATCAATGAACATAAGACACCTCCTGATGCAGAAGGCCGGCTTCAGGCGGAACTCCACCTTATCCTGGTGTATCTCAAGGAATGGGGAAGGTAACAGTCACCAGAAGGACAACCTTGAGGGTAAGAACAGCCAGACAGCATCCTGAATAGGGAAGGGGACAAAATCCTGCAAGCAGACAGAATGAAATTAAATGTCAAATCCCAACAGGGACCATAGGATTACAAGGGGACGCACATGAGAACCCCCTGAAGGAAGCAAGACTGAATCAGACTACTAAGGCAAGGTGGACAGGGCAGAACCTGACCCATCAGAGTACCGAGTTGGAGAACCAACTCCAAATCATGCTGAAACACTAGAACCCTGGGAACCGAGAACGCCCAACAGGTAAGAGAGCTAGACTCACCCCAATCAATATGGGTATGTCATACCCTATAACAGATAGAAGAAGACGAGAAAGAAGCTTGCTCCTAGCCTCCCATAGTCTCAAACACCGAGACAGATAAGCCTGTCTCCATCAAGATGTATGTTTCAGCAGTCAGGCCGACTAGGCCAGGGACTGTAGATTGGAGTGACGTAAAGGGGGCCCTGAGTGATCAGAGCTGGCACTCCTGGCAAAAGTACAGAAAACTACTGTCCTCGGTACCATGTCTGCAAACCACACTCTACTAGGGTACCTGGGGGCCACCAGAATCACTGGTCCCCTTACCAGAGCAATCACACGCAGAACCCTGCCTAGCAGGGGGAATGGAGAAAAGACATACAGAACCGAACGTCCTGTCATGACGTTACTAAGGCATCCGGACCACTGCCAGAGGATACTGGGACAGGGAAACAAAGGCCGAGAGCCTGTGAAGGTGACGGAACACAACAGATCCACGACTGGTTGGACTCCATAGTGACACAGGGATTAGCACATCCTGTCACAGAGGGGCTCCACCGGAGCTAATATCACTGATATGCAGGGAGCATTGTCTCCACCCAGAAAAGGAACATAGACACTTCCTGGAGAGTCCACCAGCTCCAGGCCCCTTCCAATGATTAATGTAGGACATCTGTCGTCAGACAGACCGAGCGCCCCCAAACTGGCAAGCCCAGAGGAGAAGTGGTCAAGCGAGATAGAACCAACTGAGAACGCTCACTGTTTAGAACCTCAATAGGCGTAAGGACCTTCTAAGGGCCCCAACACCCCAAGAATCGCAGGATTCAGAAGAAACCCTTCCCCTTCAACCTGATAGGTTGGCATCCATGGTGACCGTTTCTAGGAAGGGGCAAGAAGGAACTGCCCCCAGACAGGTCCCTTGAGTTCATCCACTTCCAAGAGAAAAAACTTTCTACCAGGTGGGAAGGCCCACAGACCCTGCTCCAGGAATGCTGGATCCCTGTCCTGTATTAACAATAGAAGTCGCAGAAGGGTCCAAGGGGAACTGAGCATAAGGGACCTCTTCCGAGCAAGTCACCAACGTGCCCACCAGCTGCATCCCTGCCTGGTGAAGGGACCGGGACAGCAGAGAGGGACTGAGCCCATGTGACCGGATTGCCCACTTTATTGCTGAGAAGGGGAGAATCTGGTTTGAACCTAATCCAGAATCATTCCTAGTAATGGAGTTACCATTTAAGGGGACCATGAGGACTTGGGGTGATTGATCACCCATCCAAATTACTCCCAATGGACACCACCAGCCGGGTATCCAACTTAGCCTGACGTAGAGACTGGAAGGTGAGAAAGGACGTCCAGGTAGGTCATCGCGCGGACGCCTCTTGGTCTCAGAGACATCACTACTGTCAGCTCCTGAGTGAGCACTCTGGGAGCTGAAGAGAGGCCAGATAACCAGGCCACCATTAGCAGTGTTGGACTACCAACACGAACCCGAAGAGCCTCAGAGATGTAAACATAAGCATTTTAGAGTTCCCTGGACGGCAAGAAGCCCACCAGGCGCAAGGTGCTGATGGCCCATCTCAGAGTTTCCATGCAGAAACTGCCTGTAATTAGGGAATTGCTGTGAATCCAGAATGGGCCAGCCCGACCCATCCTTTTGGGGGCGGACTGTGGAAAGGTTGGTGTAGCGGCCCCTGCCTCTGCCTGTTACGGGCAATCTGCAAGAGACCCTCAGACCTTGCAGGCCTAGCATGGCCTGTGCCAGCAACTGAACAGAGGCAGGGACCAGGAGTACCTGGGACCTGATAAAACTGGGGAAAGGCCGCGCAGCAAACTATCTTGTATCTGGAGGACACAACCTCCTGAATCCACCAGAATGAGGCGAGATGCCTCCTGATAAGAGCAAGGTGCTGCAGGCATCCCCTCACCCATACGGGCGAGGGCGCCCCATCATGCTTGAGGGGGTTTGGTGGAAGATTCGGGCTTAGCCCCGCCGGAGGGGCCAGGGCATTGTCTGCTGCTCATGGGGCAGGAGTCTGCACGAAAAATCCGGAAGGACACCCCTGGTTCCTGTTTAACACTAAGGTAAGGGGGAGGAGGGGTGCCCCTGCCCCGAGGGGGCCGAGACGGACGTCTGCGTAGGGGTGATTTGCCCTTTTTACCGAACAGGTCCAGACGGGCCCCAAATAGGCATTGCCCTCTAAAGGGAAGCCCAGTAAGAGTCTTTTTAGTAGCATCGTCAGCACCCCACTGTCGCAGCCAGACCAAGCGACATATAGCCACCACAAGGGCAGAAGTTCTTGCACACATTCTAATGGTGTCATCCAGTGCTAATAGCATAAATTTAACAAATACATCACAAATGGAGAGTGTATTAAACACCTCCCAGGGGAGATCCTCAGGGTGATGATCAAGCAACTTTCTGATGAGGGTTCTAGCGGCCACTGCAGTAATAGCCGCGGCACAGACCGGGCGTAGCGCCGTCCCTGCACAAGAAAAGGCATGGGAGGCCAGCAGATCAATGCGCCGGTCCTCAGCATCTCGAAGGGTACTGTAAGCAGGGGTTGTAATAAAGGGGGGATTAGGGACCCCTATGATCGGCCCATCCACCACGGAGGGTGATGACCAACAATTAACCACCTCAGGGGGAAAAGGGTATTTCCTATCCCAGTCCCCTGGAAGTTTACTGGGGCATTCCCATTTCTTGAGCACAAGAGCATGGAAATGAGCCTGCTCTAGAAATTCCAAACGTGCAGTCGCAGTATGGAAAGGCTCCCCTCTAGGCTTGGGGACCTCACCGGGGAGAGAGATAGACAGTGCCTTAAAGACCTTAATCAACAAGTCGTCAGTGTCACACTGGCCCCAGTATTCAGGGCCAGAATCGTCATGACTCCTCGGCCTCTCATCAGATGAGCCTGAGTCAGAGAACAACTCCCCTACGTCAGAAGGGGTATAGTCACACGGAGTAGTGAACTCCTCGGTTCTCATAGAAAAAACAGAAACATGAGGCGACAGGTGCCGCTTCTTACCAGGGCCCATGCGCTCTGACCTGGGGTGATAGGTGAATTGAAGCTAGGTGCAGCCACTGGCCGACCTGCAGAGCCAGTGCTTGCTCAGCACGCGGTACGCAGACCCGTGCCCCGTCAGCATCAGCATGGGGTTGTCCACACGCTATACACCGCCGGTCTTGTCCCAGAGGGACCCCGGTCACATAATTCTGAGATGCCTCCATATGGTGATTATTCAAGGCACAATATGCCAGTAGGGATTTACACTATAAGTAACCCTGGATGCTCCAAAGACCCGCTAGGGAAGTGGGAGAATATTACAAGGCCCGCTATAATTTTACACTGGGCCGGGAGAAGCCAATGGTGTTCACCAGTCTGAAAGACATAATGGGAATAAAGGGTGTCAGAACCTTGCACAGTAATCAAGGATCATGAAAATCGCCCGCGAGGGCACTTACAGACCAAGGGAGGAGGAGGACAGCTACCACGCGTGCGTGCGACCAGCATCAATATGGCGGCAAGCGAACCTCGAAGGGCGGGCCAAATCAGGTCCCCGCCCCCCCGAAGAGCGCAAAGCTCTGAGATAGTTACAATGTTCTCATGAGGAGCGACGTGTATGGCACACTTAGAAAATTATTTGCCAATGAAGACGCCACAGCGTCTGAGGAGACGCCGCCGCCCGGCGCAGCACATCCAGTAAAGGAAAGAGGTGCGCGCGGTGGCGACAGATACACAATAAAAATGCAAACAGCGCGGCTCTGACACCAGGAACACCAGTCAAAGGACAATACTAAGGCCATAAGCGTGTAAACATACACTGAGACCACCACACACACACCCCCCCCTTTCTTTCCCCCCGAGCTACGGGGGAAACGAGGGAGGATGGCGACCCTTTCTACAGGGCCCACCGCTACACGGGGCAATAGTGCGGGAGGGGCATCCCCTAGAGGCTCACCATCAGCCTAAACCGCCTACCCTTTGGTGGAGGACTGCGGTGGAGCATGGCTCCGTAAGCACGCATGGTGCTGCCTACCTTCACCCGACCAGCGCAGCCCAGGCTGGGAGGCACATCACAGGGAGGACGGGTGGGAATAGTCCAACAGGGCCGCAGGCTTTGATAGCCCCGCTCACCTGCGAGAGAGTGATACTTCATGTCTTCGCAGTCAGCACTGCAGAGAAATCTGGGGATTTGTGGGAGGTCCCTGGGTATTTGAGGGCCGGGAGGAGCCTGTTTTGCATGTCTCTGCAGTGCAGCGCCATCTGGCGGAGGATAACCCAAGTGTAAGTATTATATCTGGAGCAGGACGTACTGTATACTAAGAATACAGTTCCCTGCATTGAGCTGCCAGCGGCTGTGCTTGTTTGCTTATGTGCAGTGACAGCTCTGCACACACCCATCACTGTAGTGTTGCTGACGGTGGCTTTGTTGCTCTTGACCAGAGGCTCTAGACCTGGGCATTGTAAGGCCCCAGGGCCACATACAGCCTTTTGATTGGCTCTGACCGGCCCACAACCAGCGTTCCCTGTAAGGTGCACGGGCACCCGCTGCCGATGCCCCCGCCGCTCAGTCCCGCCCATTGTCCACGCACTCTTGCCAGAAAAGATAGTGCCGGGTTTGAACAGCACTTTTGCCCCTCTGTAGGGAGTCTAATGTAGAGGGTGCGTGTGTGGATTAGAGCCTGCTGTCCTATTGGTTGGTTTGGCTGTGGGCGGAGTTTCTCTTCTCGCCCTTGGCCTGTACTGTGTGGCATGTGTCAGTCGCTGCAGAGCTCAAGGTACTCCAGCCACTTGTCTGTGCCTCACGTCGCAGGCTGCTGGCACTTGTAGTCCACACCAAATGTGTTACATGCCATACGCAGCGCCTGATGGTGCACTGGCTCCCATAGTCCATTTCTGGCCAGAACAATGCCTTTAGGAGGGCGGGGGGACCATGCTGCAAGGTGGGAAGGGTTTCACACAGCCTTTTATTCAAGGCCAGTCACTGCCCCCCCCCCCGGACATCCCAAGTCGGGATGCCCCACTTTTTGAAACCCTTTTTACTCATGACATTGTGACAAAAGTCCAGACTACTTCTCTGAAAGCAGAACAAAACCCAGAGCAGCCACTGGTCTTCCCCCCCTGGGTATCCCAGATCAGGATGCCCCACTGTGTGAAACCCTTGTTACTTAGTAGCAACTTGACAAATGGTGGACTCCCTTTAAAGTGGAAATAAACCCAGAGCGGCCACTGGTCTTCCACCTGGGCATCCCAGATCGGGGCTTTGTTCTGCTTTAGGGGAGGGAGTCCCGATCTGGGATACCCGGGGGGGGGGGGGAGGGGGGTCAGTGGCCGCTCTGGGTTTTGTTCTGCTTTTTGTGAGGGAATCAGCAATTTTTCACATTGCTACTTAGCAATTATTAATAATAATGTCAAGGAGGGGGGCTATTCCATCCTAACCTGATTTGGTCATGATGTTTTTTAAAGCAGACCAAAACCCATGTAACCCAGCCCTTTGGAGTGTGAAGGAATCCAGGGCTGGGTTACAGGCATCATGCCTCTGGGGCATCCCAGTTTGGGATGCCCTGCTGTGTGAGACCTCAATACCTAAAATGTGGTTTATTTAATAAATTACATTTTTTTGTAAGGCAACCTCACTTTTTCATTGTTTAACATATACTTGTACCAGCTCGTCACAACAATGCTATTTACTGCTTTTTATAAAGAAATACAATTATATTATGCAGAATTGAGTTCAGCCTTTTGGCCCGGCCCTCCACAATATTTTTAGTTTCTCATGTGGCCACATGGAAAAAATAATTGCCCACCCCTGCTCTAGACTCTCCGTCCAGCCCTGTGGTGGCTTTGGCTGCAGGTTTTCAAAAAACAAAGAAAGGCTTGTCCAGACACGCCCCCACTGCCGCCTATAGCTTTGTTGCTGGCCCCGCGGCCCCTCAGACCAAAGACTGAAAAGCCTCTTGGACCAGACCATAACCCAAAGGTTGGCGGAGGCCCCCTTTGCAGCGCAAGTGGTGGAGGCCCCAGGGCACGCCCCCCCTCATAATCCAGCATTGTTAAAAAATCTTAACAGCCAGCATTGACAAGCAATGGCCCATAATATCTTTTTGTATGCAGATCATATGCCTACAAATGGTTACCGCCCCAAAGCACTGCCATTTGTACTCTTGCTCGTATCACTCCAGCTTCATGGGTATATGGTTCTAACAGTACAAATCCAGACCAGAAACAAACATCTACTTTATACAAATAAAACTATCTAAAGGGAGGAAACCAAAAAATCCCCTCAAAAGGTTAAGCAATTAGTGCAAACTCCATGGGCTAGTGGATATGGGTTAATGGCTGCAATAAGAATACCCACTATGTCCATAGTCAAGAGTCAATACAACAATTAACTTCTTTGATCATGTGACTAGAGATGTAATACAAGTTTCCAAGTTTTTACATTATTAGCTCAAGTAATTTAGTGTCCAATCAACATACATTGGTATTATATAACTTGACGAATCCCAAGGGGGATGTGCCAAATAGTTGGTTCAGCATGTTGCCACTATATAGATGATGCAGGTATAGCCCGGATCACACATGATATAGACCATACCCATACTGTTAAAAGACACTTCTAGGGAAAACACATGCAATGACCAACAGGATTCATATAGTTAAACCCTATAATAACATAGTAGTAACAAGGCTGAAAAAGACTTTAGTCCATCCAGTTCTTCCAGTGGTCTAGTAGCCATAGCTGGAAATGTTATTACATGCCAGGAAGGCATCCAGACCACTTATGAAAATTTTTACTGTATCCTTCATTACTACCTCCTTTGGAATAGAGTTCCATAGTCTCATTACTCTCACAGAGAGGAATTCGCTAATGAGCCTCGCTCCAGGGGAACCTTACCATTAATTTAAATTAATATTTGCTGCACATAATCTCCAATATTTCTACTAGAGTTAAAATTATAAATATTGCAGATACTAATCATATCATTAAATACACACAAAGACAAGGTTGAGCGTGGGGCTGGCACGTCAGGCTCTTAGAAGAAAAACCTCCAAGTGAAGTAATAAATGGCTTTAATGATTTATCAAAATAGACACATAACATATACCGTCAAACACATTAGAATACATATAAGTGACAATAAAAAGAAACGGGGGCCCCCCCCATGCAGCCACCACAGCCACACATACACATCACAAATGCCACTGGCCTCACCACACACACCTGCCCTATACGAGAGATCCAAGTTGAAACTTTCCCCCTAAGTTTCGGGGTATATGTATACCTCTCTCTCTCAGCGCTGTATGAAGAATCTGGCCAGATATGTTCAGCAGAGATAAACGGGGCCGATAATGGAAAGTCCAACACCTTCAAAATAGAGACCAGGGATGTGTGTCCCGTGTCCTGGATATAAATAGGGCTCCACTCAGGGAAAGCCTGCTCAGAAGGATGTGGCCCGAAAGGATGTGTGGGCCCCCGCCCGTAGGGCGCAATGGTACTTACCTTTTACTTGCTGATAAAGTAGTTCATAATGCCGTCCTCGTCAGCCGCCGTTGCCGCTGTGTCAGGGGCTTGTCACGCTCGTCATCAGAGCTGCATGCCGGCGCCAGGGACATCCATTGGCCAGTAATGTGCTAAGTCCTCAGCAGGGCAGCGTGCTGCGTGTGGGGCCGGTAGGCTGTGACGTGGGTGGGCCGGCCGTCATCCGACACGTGTTTCGCCCCGCCCACCGGAGCTTCGTCAGGATCGAAGCTCTGATGACGAGCGTGACAAGTCCCTGACACAGCGGCGTCGGCGGCTGACGAGGACGGCATTATGAACTACTTTATCAGCAAGTAAAAGCTAAGTACCATTGCGCCCTACGGGCGGGGGCCCACACATCCTTTCGGGCCACATCCTTCTGAGCAGGCTTTCCCTGAGTGGAGCCCTATTTATATCCAGGACACGGGACACACATCCCTGGTCTCTATTTTGAAGGTATTGGACTTTCCATTATCGGCCCCGTTTATCTCTGCTGAACATATCTGGCCAGATTCTTCATACAGCGCTGAGAGAGACTTTATACATATACCCCGAAACTTAGGGGGAAAGTTTCAACTTGGATCTCTCGTATAGGGCAGGTGTGTGTGGTGAGGCTGGATGTCTATGGACGTCATGAAGTCCCCCTGACGAAGAGAGTGGATAGCGGAACGCAACGTTTCCATGCGAAATTTTCGCAGCCTGACGAATTTGTTGAGAATCTTTAGGTCCAGGATGGGCCGAACGGAGCCATCCTTCTTGGGAACCGTGAACAGATTTGAGTAAAAACCCCGACCCCGTTCTAATGGGGGCACTGGGCAAATGACCGCCATTTCTAGAAGACTCGATACCGCCGCCCGGAGCTGCAGTGCAGCCTGTACGTCTGGGGACACCCGAGACCTGAGGAAACGCGCGGGGGGGGGGGGGGGCGGGACTCGAACTCCAGCATGAAACCGGAAGACACCACTTCCCCGATCCATCTGTCCGAGACTTCCCGAATCCAGACTTGGGAGAAGTGTCGCAGCCGTCCCCCCACCCGCACGGGTGAGGGCGCCCCCTCATTGTTGAGCGGGCTTGGCCGCGGGCTTGGGTTTAGAACCCCAACTGTATCCTGAACGGGCACGACCTCTGCCCCTATTCCAGGAGTCTCCTCTTGTAGAAGGGAAGGCAAAACCTCTTCCCGCTCTAGCTCCCCGAAAGGAAGGGGTGAAGGAAGCCGCCCCTCGAAAGGGGCGACGTTGCTTCCTACGTTGAGGTAATTTTCCACCTTTAGCAACTGAGTCCAATTTTTCACCAAAAAGCCTTAGACCAACAAAGGGAAGAGACGTCAGAGACGCCTAATGGTCACCATTAAAGCAGAGGCCCTGCTGTTCATCATCAATGAATCATCCAGAGCAGTTAAAATAAAGGACAGAAAAACCTCACAACGTTTCAGTCCAAGAAATTCATCACTGTCCGGATCCAAGCCGGACAAGGATAGCAAATCCCTGACCACCTTTCTAGTAGCCACCACCAACAGTGATGAGGCACAAACTGGCTGTATGGCTGCCCCAATACTGGCAAAACCATGACAAGCCATCTGGTCAATGCGTTTATCCTCACCATCCTTGAGAGAGGAACAATCAGGGTTATTCAAAACGGCAGAGTTGGATAACCCCAAAATTGGGGCGTCCACTTCGGGGGGGGGGGGGGGGGAGCCCAGCGCTTAACCGTGTCCGCAGGGAAAGGATACCTTCTATCCCAACTCTGAGGAATGCCTGGGAGCCGAGCTGGTCTCTCCCATTCCTTGGAAATAATATTATCAAAATGCTTTTGATTAGGAAATTCTAAGCGCGGTCTGGATTCCTCATAAAACTCCCCTTGTTGTTGAGGGGCCTCCGCCGGAGGCGAGATAGCCAAAACCTCAAACATCTGAGTCAAAACATTAGGGGTGTCCGAGGTACCTCCTGACCCCCGATCAGAATCAGCGCCAACAATTTGTTGATCCTCGGAATTATCCGAATCCTCAAATACCTCCCCTTCCTCTGGAGGGGAATAATCTGACCAATCCAGACCATCCGTATCATCATATTCATAATGAGAAACCGTAGACAAATGTTTTCTCTTAGCCGGTGCCTTCTTAGCTACCGTAGAGGAAATACATTTTTCAATACTGGCCAATCTGGCACATACATCAGATTGCGACTGCCCCCCCATGACAACATCGCATGGAGCACGGGTTAAAATGGGAGGGGGAGAGGATGAAGCCGGCGGTGCTGACCCAGAAGCCTGGGGTCCTGACTGCCGCGTAATAGTCTGTTGTGCACAAGATATACATAAAACGAAATCATCCCCAGTTAGGGATACCCCACACCCCAAACACTTCCGAGATTGTCCCGAGGGGAGCCCGGATTCCTGGGATGCCTCCATAAGGTGAACTTAAATGAGTCGCTATGACTGAGGGAATTACGCTATGAAGCAACCCGGGATGCCCTTATAGTGTCCTTTTTAAGTGGGAGGAATTTTGTAGGAAAGAAACCCAGTGAAAGTACCCAGGGACCTTAGGACCGGGAGAAACCCCCTTATAACAATTCCCTGAAGAATCACCTAAAAACACAGACAAAAAATAATAAGCCAGAAGCTATATAACTGAATAACTACTAGAATAAAACAAAGGCCCACAGGGCCACTCACAGAACCTCCGGGCCAGTCCAGGGCCTAGCAGCACTCAGCCCAGTGCGTGAGGTAACCTGTCAGAGCAGCGCAGCCAGAGCGAGAGACGGAGAAGAGGGGCGTGGCCTGCGCGCTTTACCGGCCCCGCCCCCCCTCGTCACAGTGCAGATAGGAGCAAAGCTCCTCAGCGGTGCCCGGGAAAGGATAGGGGGCGGGCCGCGGCGACGCGCCGCAAGTCCGGCCCCGCCACCAATGACACAGCGCATGAGGGGAGAAGCTCCCCTCCGCTGTAACATAGCCAGCCGGAGCCGCTGCCCGGCTGAGAAGACAGGGCGCGGGCCGCGGCCTCTGCAAAAGGCCCGGCCCCGCCCCTAACAGAAGAGCGTGAGGGGAGAGCCCCTCCCCTCCGCCTTCTGAGGTAAATCGCAGCGGCGTCTGTTCTTAACAGTTGAAAAAGGAAAACGTTACACATACACAGACACACATATAATAAAGAGCAGTGTAACCAAGTCATTGAGGGATTGTTCCTATACGCTCCACTCAGAATTATAAAAAGAGAACCCCCAACCCAACTATGAGGAAGGGGGTGGCCAATTGAGGGAAAATTTTAAGGGAAAATTTTTAAGGACAGGGCATCCCAAACCGGGGTCACCAACCCGGTATAACCGCCTACCCTCTAAATAGGGTCTCGCGGCGGAGCCTAGCTCCTAAGCACGTGAGTGCTAGAATACCATCACCCGGACCGCAGTCAAAACTGAGGAGGCATATAAATATATTAAATAGGGGAGAAAAAAAAGTCAGAGCGGGAATAAAATAATATAGGCCGGGGGTAGACCCGGCTACCTTGGAAAACCCCCTGTGCAAGGAGGAGAGATCATCTTCTGCTTGCTCGCCGTCCTGCAGAGATGAAGACTGGGTAATGAGTGGGAGGTCCCAGGTATTTATGGACCGGGAGGGGCTTTCTTTCCTCCAATCATCTCTGCAGATCGCCCTCTTCAGGTCAGTATACCCACAGGTTATGAATATCTTGAAGCGGGGTGTGTGACATACTTAGAATATGGTATTATTCCAAGTATGTCACACACCCCGCTTCCAAAATTAATAACATATGGGACATCCAGTAGCAGTGTCCAACATGGGTGGGGATCCCAAAGGGCAAGAATGCACACATTTAAACCACTGCAGCTTGCAGAACCTTGCGGCCAAACTCGGCATCCGCTGAGGACCGCACATCAACCTTATAAAACTTAGAAAAAGTATGAACAGAAGACCAAGTAGCAGCCTTACAAACTTGTTCAACAGAAGCCTGGTGCTGAAAAGCCCAGGAAGCCGCAACAGCATGAGTAAAATGAGCAGTGATCTGAAAAGGGGGATCCCTCCCCTTGGCAGTATAGGCCCTAACAATGGCCTGACGGATCCATTTACTAATGGTAGACTTGACGGGCGCCAAACCCTTCTTGGGCCCAGAGGGCACCACAAACAAGGCGTCCGTCCTGCAGGAGAAGTAGCCACCAAATAGTACTTCACACAATGAACAACATCCAAAGAGTGCAGGGCCCTCTCTTGTCATTGCTAGGCTTAGGACACAAGGAAGGGAGAACCACATCCTGATTGAGGTGGAAAGCAGAGACCACCTTAGGTAGGAAATTAGGCTTAAAGCGGAAGACCACCTTGTCCTGGTGTCTTTCAAAGTAAAGGGCCTGAATAGACAGAGCCGCCAACTCAGAAACCCGTCGAACAGAGGTAATAGCCACCAAAAAGCCAACCTTTTGTGTAAGAATAGAAAGTGCAACATCCTGCAGCGGCTCAAAGGGAGGCCCCTGGAGGGCAGACAGAACCAAATTCAAGTCCCAAAACGGCAACAAGGGCTTGCGAGGGGGCTGCACATGAGTGACCCCCTGGAAAAAAGTTTTAACCAAAAGGATGAAGAGCAAAAGACCTTTGAAAGAAGACCGCCAGTGCAGAGACCTGCCCTTTCAAGGTACTAAGCTGGAAACCCAGGTCCAGACCGTGTTGAAGTAACTCCAAAATTCTAGGAATCGAAAACACCCTGCAAGGCAAGGCCCTAGCCTCACACCAAGCAATATAGGACCGCCAAGTCCTGTAGTAGATGATAGAGGAAGACCTCTTTCTAGCCCTAACAAGTGTCGGAATCACAGCATCAGACAAACCTTCTTCTTTTAAGATGGAGGTTTCAGCAGCCACGCCATCAAAGCCAGCGTTTGTAAATTGGGGTAGCAAAGCTGACCTTGAGTGCCAGATCCGGCAACAGGGGCAACCTGTACTGATCGACCGCCAGTCGTACGACGCCTGCGAACCAAACCTGTCTTGGCCACCTTGGAGCCACCAGAATTGCTGGCACACCCTCTTGAGCCAGCTTGCGCACCACCCTGCCTACCATGGAGAAGGGGGATAACAGGTACAGGAACCCCAGACCCTTCCAGGCAAGGGACATGGCGTCCACTGCCAGAGCCAGAGGATCCTGAGACAGAGACACAAATGCAGGAAGCTTGTGATTGTGACGGGACGCAAAAAGATCCACCTCCGGGAACCCCCACTTGTGACAAATGGACCGAAATACCTTGTTGTTGAGGGACCATTACTCTCGGCGAGAGAATCCCCTGCTCAGGGAGTCCGCCTCCATGTTCTCCACTCCAGGAATGTACACCGCCGAGATGCATGGGACATTGCTCTCTGCCCATGCCAGAATCAGAGAAACTTCCCTGAGGGCACTCCTGCTGTGAGTCCCTCCTTGGTGATTTATGTAAGCGACCGCAGTCCGATTTTCTGATTGAACCTGAACCGGTAAACCTTGGAGGTGATGCGTCAAGCGTGACAGCACCAACCGAATAGCTCTCAGCTCCAAGACATTGATGGGGTGTGAGCCTCCTGAGGACCCCACAGCCCCTGGAACTGATGTTCCTTCCAGAAACCCCCCCAGCCCGACAGGCTGGCATCCGTGGTGACCGTCTCCCAACAAGGGGTCAGAAAAGACCTGCCCCTCAGAAGATTTCTTGGTTCCAGCAACCACTGAAGAGACTGCCGAACCAGGGGAGACACCAGAAAAGACTGATCCAACGACAGCGGACATCTGTCCCAAGTCAACAGTAGAAGGAGTTGAAGCGACCTCATGTGGAACTGAGCAAAAGGAACTGCCTTGAAGGAAGCCACCATCAACCCCACCAACCTCATCCCTAGCCGGATGGACGGGTGAGGCCTGGACAGAAGAATCCGGATCAGATCTAAAATCATCTGCACCTTCGACAGAGGTAAGAACACCCTGGCCTGAATGGTATCCAGATTCATGCCCAGAAAGGAAATCTCCCTTGACGGGGAGAGAGAAGATTTGGGGTAGTTGATCACCCAGCCGAACCTCTCCAGCGTTGTCACCACCGTCCTGGTGTCCAGTTCCGCCTGGCTGAGAGAGGATACCGTGATACCGTCCAGATACGGCACAATGCGAATGCCCTGGGCTCTGAGAAGGGCCATTATACCCGCCAACACCTTGGTGAACACCCTTGGTGCCAAGGTCAGCCCGAATGGAAGAGCCACAAACTGAAAGTGCTGATCTCCCACCACAAACCTGAGAAACCTCTGGTGTCCTGGGAAGATCGGTACATGAAGGTAAGCATCCTTGATGTCTATGGACGTCATAAAATCCCCCTGACGAAGAGAACTGATGGCCGATCGGAGAGTCTCCATGCGAAACTTCTTGGTTCTGATGAACCTGTTGAGAAGCTTTAAATCCAGAATGGGTCTTATGGAGCCATCCTTCTTGGGCACCGTGAAGAGATTGGAATAATAGCCCCTGCCTCTCTCTGAGAAAGGCACCGGGCAGATGACTTCCAAGTCCAGAAGGTTTTTTTTACTGCCGACAGAAGCCCCTGCGCAGCCCGGGGCTCCGAGGGAACCCGGGACCTGAGGAATCAGGGAGGAGGCCGGGACTCGAACTCCAGCTTGTACCCAGAAGAGACCACTTCCAAGATCCATTTGTCTATGACCTCCCGGGTCCAGACCTGGACAAAGTGCCGTAGCCATCCCCCCAGGGCGAAACCTCATTGCTGAGCTGGTTTGGCAGCAGCCTTGGGTTTGGTACCACAGGCAGTTCCGGGATGGGCACATCCTCTGCCCCTGCCCCAGGAGTCACCTCTGAAGGCAGAGTAAGCAACACCTCTGCTTGCTCTAGAGCCAAGAAAGGAAGGGTTAAAGGAGCCCGCACCCCGAAAGGAGCGACGCTGCTTCGTGCGGAAGGGCCTCCGCAGGAGGAGAAATAGCCAGCACCTCAAAAAGATGGGCCAGAAGCTTGGGGGTATAGACGGTATCCCCACACTCCCGCCCAGCATCAGCATCCAAAAACTGCTGATCCTCAGAGCCTTCAGATTCAGAGAACAATTCCCCTTCTTCCAGTGGGGAATAATCAGGCCAGTCAAAGGAATCATCCTCATCAAAATCCAAACCCGGCGCAGCCGGTGACAAATGCCTTCTCTTAGCCGGGGCCTTTCTGGCCGCAGAGCTAGAAATCAATTTTTCGATGTTGGCGAATCTAGCACAGACATCAGAGTGCGACTACCCGCTAATGACGGTGTCACTTGGGGTACGGATCCGGCGTGGTGGAGTAGGTGATGAGGCTGGTGGCACTGACCCAGACGCCTGGGACCCAGACTGCCGCGTTATGGCCTGCTGTGCACATGGTATGCAAACCAGCACATTATCCCCCGCAAGGGATGCCCCACAACCCACACACTGCCGGGATTGCCCCAAAGGGAGCCCAAGCCCGGTATCCTGGGAAGCCTCCGTATGGCGATTTTTTATGGCAGTCGCAATGACCAGTGGGAATTACACTAGTAAACTACCCGGGATGCCCCTTAAAGTCCGTTAGTGGGAGGATATGAAAAAGCCCCAAAATTTTGCTTGAGGGACCTAATGACCGGGAGAACCCCCTCTTTAACTGTAAGGTGAGGAGATCTCCCTGAAAGACATAATGGGAATAGTGCTATAAGCAGAGGTTCAATATAGAAAACCCGCATGCAGCCATAATGACAGTCACACCAAGAAACAGTCACCAATGTGAACACAGAATGCAAGTACAAGGAAAAACGAAAGAGGGGGCCCCGCAGGGCACTCACGCTTATAAGACCAAAATGGTGACGGGAGACAGTAGCAGCCCCCACAGCAGCAGCCAGGAAGGAAGAGAAGGGGGGCGGGCCAGCGCAGATCGTGCGCCATGCGTGGCCCCACCCCCTCCTACACAGCAGAGGAACCGCGGTCCCCAGCAATAGGCTGGGAGCCACCACAGGCGCCAAAGGAGGCGGGCGGGGGCAGCGCGCCGATCGCGCTGCCCCGCCCCCTCAGCAAGAGGAAGATACAATGGCTGGGCTCCCGGAGCAGTGGAGGAGCCGGCCCGGGCACCAGGTCGCCTGAAAACAAGGCGGCCTGGCCTGAGTGCACAAGTAACGCATACAAGCACAATCATACACTGGGAAGCAAACACAGGGAGAAAAGGCCCCCCCTCCATGATCCGTGGGACAGAAGGAAACGGATGGGGAAGGGACCCCCAGCCACGAAAGCAGCGCAGGGAATACGGACAGGGCATCCCAAACCAGGATTACGAACCTGGTAACCGCCTACCCCTATAATGGGGTCTCACGGAGGAGCGTAGCTCCTTACTAAAAACACCCCTAGGGTGTCACCTACCCTTGTCCGGACCTACAGCCTAGGCTGGGAGGCATATGTATTTAAAGAAAAGATAAAGTCCGGGTAGAAATAGGGCATAAATCAGCCAGGTGCAACCCCGGCTTACCTGTAAGGAAGGAGATAGCCATCTTCTGACTTGCTCGCTGTCTGCAGAGACGATTACTGGGGAATGTGTGGGAGGTCCCAGGTATTTATGGACTGGGAGGGGCTCCTTTTCTAGTCATCTCTGCAGAAGTTCGCCCTCTACTGGTTATAACCCATATGTTATTAATCTTGGAAGCGGGGTGTGTGACATACTTGGAATATATCAAATACTTTGCACATACAATCTATTGTGTGAGAAATTATCCACCACACACACAGTAAGATGTATAAATGAAAACGGGTTTAATTACCAGCACAGTAAATAACCTTCACTAAGTCAATATGTTCATGAAGTTTCCCCAGATAACCTTATATATTACATGCAGTTGTTATACGATAAGATAAAGTAAGTTATAAATTAGGTATAGTAGTACAATAAATGTTATAATGGAGAGAGAGAGAGAGGGGGGGAGAGAGAGGGGGGGAGAGAGAGAGAGAGAGAGGGAGGGGGAGAGAGAGAGAGAGAGAGAGAGAGAATATGGAGAGATACTGAACAACCCTACAAGCATTTTTCTAATCTATTGAACGCTAGGGGTTGTGGCCAGAATTCCCAGCCTCCTGGGTGTGCCGTTGCCCTGACTACAACCTGCCTCTCGAGATTAGATAAATATTCTATAAAGTGATATAACTCCCACAATATGCATGTTATCATATTTTAACCAAAGACATTCATGATCCCCATTAATTTCTTAGTTAAACAAACCTAAACACCAAATACATATCATACAGAGTCTGATACTATGGGGATTATCAGCCTTTGTCCAATATATGTATGCCAAGTTTGATATCAAATTAATAGTCATATTTGAGGAGTTACAACGCTCTCCAAAAATATCATCCCATGCCTAATGTGTATTTGAGTGTCTGAGTCGGAGGCCAACCTAATTAGAAATTCATGGATTCCTTTTCAAGGGAAAATGAGCTGCAGCCCAGAAAACACCTCCTCTATTAGCTTTTTGGCAGATAGGTGTGAATATAGTCTATTGTTATGGTCTATTTACTAGAAACATGGCAGGATTTCAGGCTTGCACCCGATTTGAGTGTTACTTAAGAAATCAGGTGCATAATTTGGGGATCTCTAATCATATAAAGTATAATAAAATATACCTATAATTAGTACACTTAATGTTCCCTTAAGGTAAGGGGTCTTTTTCTCTCTAAACCCCCTGTTCTGCCACAGTGCCAGGGTAGTGTGCCATTTTGTTTCTGATTCACTTTCAAACGACATTGCTGAATTATAATGGAGCTGACATCTAAGGTGATCATGTATTAACTGTAAGCCCACCTATGCATGTATACCACTAATTCAATTATTCAATAAATACCGCGAGGAGAGAAGCTCAGCAGACGCCCGTGTCGTGTGGGCCAAATAAATCTATTTGCCAATTTTCAAACCTTTATGCAAAACTAACTGGTCGTTGAAGCCAAGCCTAAAAATTACTTCAAGAAAGCGGGAACAGGTGAATATTTCTGCAATGCCCCAGGGAGAGGGGGGGCATTCATCTCGGCATCTTCAGCACATCCTTTTGGCAACAAAAAAGACAATTCTGTGAGTACTCACCTGTAGAATTGCTTTCACTATGCATGGCACGGCCTGCTTCAAGAAGTCCTTACATATGGGATATTCCGCCACAAGGTGGCGCAGTGTACTGCAGAAGAGTTGTGGCTCCTCCCGGTACCATATAAAAAGGGGATCACCAATAGACCTCTTCAGCGTTGACAAGCAGTTATACAAAAAGCCGGGAGATAATAAAGGTAAAAGAGGTAACAAACCCCAACTAACTTGGAACAATCACCATAAAGAGGCAACCAAGAATAACGATAAAAAGGGTGGGGTGAAGCAGGCCGTGCCATGCATAGCAAAAGCAATTCTACAGGTGAGTACTCACAGAATTGTCTTTTTCCTATTGCATGGCACGGCCTGCTTCAAGAAGTGGGACGTCCAACGGTAGGGTGGGATCCCCCCAAAAAAGTAGCAGCAGGCAGTTCAAACCACAACCGCCTGAAGAACTTTGCGACCAAAGGCAGCATCAGCAAAGGCCTTATCGTCAACCTTGTAAAACTTGGAAAAGGTATGAACAGAAGACCAAGTCGCAGCCTTACAAACTTGTTCAACAGAAGCTTGGTGCTGAAAAGCCCAAGAAGCACCAATAGCTTGAGTGGAATGAGCAACAACCCTAAAAGGAGGAACCTTCCCCATAGCAGAATAGGCCTGCTCCACCGCCTGATGGATCCCCTTGCTGATAGTGGATTTAGCTGGAGGAAAACCCTTCCTAGGTCCAGCAGGAAGAACAAAAAGAGCATCAGATTTCCTGAAAGACTCAGTAGCAACCAGAGCCCTGATAACATCCAGAGAATGAAGGTTCCGCTCTTTGGAATTAGCAGGGTTAGGACACAAAGAAGGCAAAACAATGTCCTGATTGAGATGAAAAGCAGACACAACCTTAGGCAAGAAATCAGGCTTAAGCCGAAACACCACCTAATCCTGATGCCGCTCAAAATAAGGAGGTTTGATGGAAAGCGCTGCGAGCTCAGAAAATCGCCTGACCGAAGTAAGACACCAAAAAGGCCACCTTAAGAGTCAGAATGGGCAGTGCAGCCCCACGGATAGGCTCAATGAAGGACACTGCAAAGCAGACAACACCACAGATAGAGGTCCCAAACCGGAAGCATAGGCTTACGTGGCGGACGCACATGAGTAACTCCCTGGAAAAAAGTCTTAACCCACCGGTGATTGGCAAAGGATCTTTGGAAAAAAATTGCCAGAGCGGACACCTGTCCCTTAAACGTACTAAGTTAAAGGCCCGAATCCAAACCATGTTGCAAAAATTCCAGAATCCTTGGAATAGAAAACACCCAAAAAGGAAGAGACTTGGACTCACACCAGGTAATGTAAGCATGCCAGACCCTGTAGTAGATAAGGGACTAGGACATTTTCCTAGCCCGGATCATAGTAACAACAGAAGCCAGCAACCCCTTATCCATCAAGATGGAGGTTTCAGCAGCCAAGCAGTTAAAGCCAGCATTTGTAAATTGGGATGGCGCAGTTGTCCCTGAGTGAGAAGATCTGGATCCTTGGGCAAGACATGCCGATCTACCGCCAACTGTACGACGTCTGAGAACCACACCCTCCTTGGCCAACAGGGGGCCACCAGGACGGGTACCCCCTCCTGGGCTATCTTGCGCAGCACTCGGCCCAGCAGAGGAAAAGGAGGGAACACATAGAGAAGCCGAAACTCCGTCCAAGACGTTGCTAGCGCATCCGTGGCGAAGGCCAGAGGATCCTGCGACAGGGAGACAAATCTGGGAAGCTTGTGATTGTGGCGGGAAGCAAACAGGTCCACATCCGGCTGACCCCAGCGGTGACACAGGGAGTGAAATACCTCGTTGCTGACCATTCCCCCAGCCGAGACGTCCCCCTGCTCAGGGAGTCTGCCTCCTGGTTCTCCACCCCCGGAACGTAGACCGCCGAGATGCAAGGGACATTCTCTTCTGCCCAAGACAGTATCAGGGACACTTCCTTGAGGGCTCGCTTGCTCCGAGTCCCTCCCTGATGATTGACGTAGGCAACCGCCATCTGGTTGTCCGAGCGGATCTGAACAGCCCGACCCCGAAGGTGCGTGGTCAGCTGAGAAAGAACCAACCTGATCGCCCTCAGTTCCAGGACATTGATGGGAGCATGGGCCTCCTGGGGGCCCCACAGACCCTGGAACTTCAGAGACTTCCAAAAGCCCCCCCAACCGGTCAGACTGGCATCTGTGGTGACAGTCTCCCAGCACAGAAAGGTCCTGCCCACTAGAAGGTTCCTTAAGTCCAGCCACCACGAGAGGGACCGTCTAGCAAGTGGGGACAGAGCAAATTCCTGATCCAGGGACACAGGGTCCTGATCCCAAACTGACAAGAGGTGCAACTGAAGAGGTCTCATGTGAAACTGAGCAAAGGGGACCGCCTCGAAGCAGGACACCATCAGGCCCACTAACTGCATTCCTTGCCGGATGGAGGGATGGGGACACAAGAGCAGAGCCCGTGCCTGCTTCTGAAGGCCCTCCACTTTCTTCTGAGAGGTATCCAGAGTCATGCCCAGAAAGGACCTCACCAAAGACGGAGACAGTGAAGACTTGGGATATTTGATCACCCAGCCGAAGGACTCAAGAGTGGAGGTCACCACCTGAGTGTCCTTCTCGGCCTGATGAAAAGACTGAGCCACAATCAGAATGTCGTCCAGGTAAGGGAGGATGCGAATGCCCTGATTCTGCAGCAGAGCCGAACGGTAAAGCCACAAACTGGTAATGCTGATCCTCTAGAGCGAACCTCAGGAATCTCTGATGACCCGCAAAGATTGTCACGTGAAGATAGGCATCCTTGATGTCCACGGAGGTCATGAAGTCGCCCGGGCGAAGGGTACTGACAGCCGAGCGTAGCATCTCCATGCGAAAGTGCATGAACCTGACAAACTTGTTGAGACCCTTTAAATCCAGGATGGGCCTCAAGGACCCGTCCTTCTTGGGAACCGTGAAAAGATTGGAGTAGAACCCCTGACCCCGTTCCTGGGAAGGGACCAGGCAAATGACTCCTGACTCCAACAGACGTTGAACTGCAAGGCGCAAACCCTGAGCTGACAGAGGGTTTTGAGACATCCGGGATCTGAAGAATCTTGGGGGCGGCCAGGCTGCAAAGTATCTTGTAACCAGAGGACACCACCTCCTGAATCCACCGGTATGAGACGCGGAGCCTCCAGACATGAGCAAAGAGTCGAAGCCGCGCTCCCACCCGGATGGGTGAGGGCGCCTCCTCATGCCTGAGGGGCCTTAGGAGGGGGTTTGGGCTTGGAACCCCAGGAGAGACCGGGACGACCACGGGATCTGCCCCGGCCCCAAGAATCCCTGCGGCTACCCGAGAAGAGGGAGCCACGACCTCCTCTGGGAGCACGAAAGGAGAGGAGGGAAGCGGAGGGCCCCCGAAAAGGCCGAGGCTGCTTCCTACGCTGAGGTAGCCTACCATCCTTGGCTAGAAAATCCAGACGCTCGCCAAAGAGCCGCAGCCCCGCAAAGGGGAGCCCAGTGAGAGCCTTCTTAGCAGCAGCGTCAGCGGCAGCTGACGCAACCAAACAGAGCGGCGCACAGCCACCAAGAGGGCAGAGGCCCTACCACCCAGCCGTACCGCATCATCCATGGCAGTAAGTACAAAGGCAACAAAATCAGAGCAAAGCAAGAGGGCCCTATAATCCTCCCTCCTCCTACCAGCCATAGCGCCATCAGTGAGACGCTTGAGTTTTTTCTTAACGGCAATAGCTGTAATGGCAGAGGCCCAGACCAGACGCAGCCCAGCCCCCATAAATGTAAAAGCATGGCAGGCCAGCTGATCCATACGCCGGTCCTCGCTGTCCCGCAGTGTAGTAGTGTCAGGGGAAGGCATGACCGAGGTGTTGGACAGCCCTAGAACGGGGACATGACCATCGCTTGACCAGGTGAGCAGGAAAGGGATACCTCTTATCCAACCCTTTGGGCACCGCGGGCAATCTATTAGGACGTTCCCACTCCTTGAGCACCTTATTAGAGAAATGGCCCTGCTCAGGGAACTCCAGACGCTGTTTATCAGGACGAAAGAGCTCACCCTGCTTACCCTTAGCCACCTCAGGGGGGACAATGTGCAAGATTTCAAAAATGTGAGGCAACAGTCTATTAGTGTCATCAGGGAACCATGAGTCCTCCCCGGGCGCAGACCCAGGGTCACTGTCGTACCCCTCCTGCTGGTCCCCAGAGGAGTCAGAGTCCTGGAACCTCCCCCTCCTCTAGGGAGTAACGGCCACCAAAGGCATCAACTCCCTCATCCTCCTCAGCAAAGAGGGAGGGTGTGGGAGCCAGGTGCCGCTTCTTACCTGGAACAGGCCTGGCAAGCTGCCTTTCAATGCTGGCCACACGTGCCAGATCAGATTGTGACCCCCTGCTAGTATCCCCCTCACTGGGGGCTAAATGCAGGCGCAGGGGGGTAGGTGATGCCGAAGGAGGCGCAGAACTGGGAAGAGAAGTGGGCACCCAGGATGCCCCCCAAGGGATGAACAGCGTTCACGTGACTGCGGCTGCGCCATCGCAATACAACGCCTCAGGTTATAGCGCCGCCCACCGCGAGCGGAGTACAAAGCGGCAACGGCGGTGAAAAACAGTTGAAACACTCGCCGCTACCCCCCACCGCCCCCCCCCGAACAACGTCGGGGAGAGGGGGGGAGGGAGGAGAGCGAGCAGGCAGCGGCGAGAGCCAAGCCAGGGATGGGGGGAGGGGGGGGGACACCAGACAAACAAGGCACGCAGTCCCCAAAACACTCACCCCCTTCAGAAGCTAGGACAGGAACTCCACATCCCTCAGTAGGCTTACCATAAAGCCTATGGCCGGCTACCCTTTGTGGGACAGGGTCTGCGGCTTGGAGCAGCGCTTCCCGAGCACCTGACCCTAGTGCTCCTCTACTTTCACCCGATCCATCAGCCGAGACTGGGAGGCACAGAGGGTCCGGAAACGGGTGGGAATAGCCATGCAGGGCCACAGGCTTGGTTGCCCCGCTCACCTGCGCAATAGTGCAGGCCACGCCCACCCACTGCCTGGACCTTCGTGCTCGCATGTGCTCTGAGCCCGGCAGCAGATGGAGGAGCGGCAGGGGCTCTGTCTCTGGCCCCGCCGCTGTCATCGCTGCCTGAAAAGACAGCGATCGCAGCGGCGGGGCTGGGACAGAGCCCCCGCCGCTCCTCTGGCCTCTCGCAGTGTGGCAGACAACGCAGGAGCGCCGGGGACGGGTGAGTTTTTTTTTTTTTTTTTTACATTCGCCCGATAAGGCGCACTGACATTTTTCCCCCACTTTTGGGGAAAAATAAGTGCGTCTTATAGGGCGAAAAATACGGTAGCAGGATTAGGACACAATGAAGGCAAGACAATGTCCTGATTGAGATGAAAGGCAGAGAAATCCGGCTTAAGCCGGAACACCACCTTATCCTGATGCCTCTCAAAATAAGGAGGTTTGATGAAAAGCGCTGCTAGCTCAGAAACTCGCCTAACAGAAGTGATAGCTACCAGAAAGGCTACCTTAAGAGTCAAAATAGACAAGGCAGCCTCACTGATAGGCTCAAAGGGAGGCCCTTGCAGAGCAGACAACACCAGATTCAAATCCCAGACTGGTAGCAAAGGCTTACAGGGTGGACGCACATGAGAAACACCCTGGAAAAAGGTTTTAACCAACCGGTGATTGGCAAAAGATCTTTGGAAAAAGATTGCCAGAGCTGAAACATGGCCTTTTAGGGTACTAAATTGAAGGCCCAGATCCAAACCATGTTGTAAGAATTCCAGAATCCTGGGAATAGAAAACACCCGACAGGGAAGAGACTTGGACTCACATCAGGCAATGTAAGCATGCCAGACCCTGTAATAGATAAAGGACGAGGACTTCCTCCTAGACCCATTCATGGTATAAACAACAGAGGCAGGCAACCCCTTTTCCATCAATATGGAGGTTTCAGCAGCCAAGCTGTTAAAGCCAGAGTTTGTAAATTGGGATGGCGTAGCTGCCCCTGAGTGAGAAGATCTGGATCCTTGGGGAAGACGTGCCGGTCTACTGCCAACTGCAAGACATCTGCGAACCAAACTCTTCTTGGCCAACAAGGGGCCACAAGGATGGCTGGAACCCGCTCCTGGGCTATCTTGCGCATGACCCTGCCCAGGAGAGGAAACGGAGGGAACACATAGAGAAGCTGAAACTCCATCCAAGATATTGCCACGGCATCCGTGGAGAAGGCCAGAGGATCCTGAGACAGAGACAAATCTGGGAAGTTTGTGATTGTGACAGGACGCAAACAGGTCCACATCCGGCTGACTCCCCCAGACGAGATGTCCCCCTGCTCAGGGAGTCCCCCACCTGGTTCTCCATCCCTGGGATGTAGACCACTGAGATGCAGGGAACATGCTGTTCTGCCCAAGACAGTATCAGGGACACTTCCTTGAAGGCTCGCTTGCTCCGAGTCCCTCCCTGATGATTGAGGTAGGCCACCACCGTCTGGTTGTCTGAGCGAATCTGAACAGCCCGAGTGGATAGGCGAGAAAGAACCAACCTGATCGCCCTCAGTTCCAGGACGTTGATGGAAGCATGGGCCTCTTGTGGGCCCCACCGACCCTGGAACCTCAGGGACTTCCAGAAGCCTCCCCAGCCGGTCAGACTGGCATCCGTGGTGACCGTTTCCCAGCACGGGGGCAGGAAGGTTCCTTGAGTCCAGCCACCACGAGAGAGACTGTCTGGCCAGGGGAGACAGAATAAATTCCTGATTCAGGGACACAGGGTCCCGATCCCAAACTGACAAGAGGTGCAACTGAAGAGGTCTCATGTGAAACTGAGCAAAGGGGACTGCCTCGAAGCAGGACACCATCAGGCCCACCAACTGCATCCCCTGCCGGATGGAGGGATGGGGACACAAGAGCAGAGCCTGTTTCTGAAGGCCCTCCACCTTCTGCTGAGGAAGGAACACCTTGACCTGAGAGGTATCCAGAGTCATGCCAAGGACCTCACCAAGGACGGAAATAGAGAAGACTTGGGATAGTTTATCACCCAGCCAAAAGACTCTAGAGTGGATGTCACCATTTGAGTGTCCCGCTTGGCCTGAGGAAAAGACTCGGCAACAATCAGGATGTCGTCCAGGTAAAAAATGATGCGGATGCCCTGGTTCCTTAGCAGAGCCATCACTCCCGCCAGCACCTTGGTGAACACCCGAGGTGCCGAGGCGATACCGAAGGGTAGAGCCACAAACTGGTAATGCTGATCCTGCAGCTCGAACCTTAGAAATCCTTGATGTCCACAGTGGTCATGAAGACGCCCGGGCGAAGGGTACTGACAGCAGAGTGCAGCGTCTCCATGCGAAAATGCTTGACTCTGACAAATTTGTTGAGGCCCTTCAGATCCAGAATGGGCCTCAGAGAGCCGTCCTTTTTGGGAACCGTGAAAAGATTGGAATAGTACCCCTGACCCCTTTCTTGATGGGGCACCAAACAAATGACTCCGGACACTAACAGACAATGAACCGCCAGAAGCAACCCTTGAGGGGTTTAAAGACGTCCGGGATCTGATGAATCTTGGGGGGGGGGGGGGGGGGGGGGGGGGGGGGGGGGGGCAGGCTGCAAACTCTATCTTGTAACAGGAGGACACTACCTCCTGAATACACCGGTCTGAAACATGAAGCCTCCAGACGTGAGCAAAGAGCCGAAGCCGTCCCTCCACCCGGATGAGTGGGGGCGCACCTTCATGCCTGACGGCGCTTAGGAGAGGGTTTGGGCTTAGGATTCCAGGAGAGGTTCCAGAGACCGGGACGACCACGGAGTCTGCCACGGCCATAAGAATCACTGGAGAGGAGGGAGCTACGGCCCCCTCTGGGAATGTGGAAGGAAGGGAGGGGAGCAGAGGACCCTCGAAAGGGCTGAGACTGCCTCCGACGCTGAGGCAGCCTACCATCCTTGGCTAGAACATGAAGACGCTCCCCAAATAGCCGCAGCCCCATGAAGGGGAGGCCAGTGAGAGCTTTCTTAGCCGCAGAGTCAGCTGCCCACTGGCGCAACCAGACAGAGCGGCGCGTAGCCACCAAGAGCGCAGAAGCCCTACCACACAGCCGCACAGCATCATCCATAGCAGTAAGTATAAAGGCCACAAAATCAGAGCAAAGTAACAGAGTCCTATATTCCTCCCCCACACTACCAGCTGTTGCGCCATCAATGAGACGCTTGAGCAGCTTCTTAAGGGCAATAGCAGTAATGGCGGCAGCACATACCGGGCGCAACCCAGCCCCCACACAGGTAAAAGCATGGCAGGCCAATTGATCCATGCGCCGGTCCTCACCGTCCCCACACATGGAACACAGCCGGGCTTGCCCCGAAGGACACCCAAGTACGCTATCCCCAGAAGCCTCCATATGGTAATTAATACAGGCGCAATAGGCCAGCAGTGAGCAAAGGCTATACAAAGGGCGCCCCGGGATGCCCTCCCATGGGATACCCCCAGAAATAGTGAAGGGGGTTGAGGGAAGGAAGGAGTGGAGCCGGGATATGCCACAACCCAATGGTATCCCGCCTGAAAGACATAAGTAAAGAAACATATAAGTATCCCACAGCATTTGCACTCTGAATAAAAAAACCCCCAAGGGGGACTCACGGGCCAAAGACACCGTTGGGTCACTCGGGCCCAGACCACAGGATAGGAGACACACCGGAGGAAGCAGCGCCACAGCCGGGAAGGGAGAAATCCAGACACGCAGCTCTCTCAAGATGGCGCCGGCAGAGGTACCTCGAGGGGCGGGCCGCGGGGAGACGGCGCGATACACGAAAACGGCGCTTACGTGACCTGGCCGGCGCCATGACAAAGCAGAATCACCTCAGGTTATAGTGCCCACAGCCGCGGAGAGCAGTAGAAAGCGGCGTAGCAGCTAAAAACACCAAAAAACAGACAAAAAATGTCAAAACACCACCGATATTACTCCTCGCTGCAATCCACCCCCCTCCCCTCCCCCCGAACAAGTCAGAGAGGGGGGGGGGGGAGAAGAGAGGGACAAGGAGGCAGCGGTGAGCAGACATGGCCAGGGAGGGGGAGGGGGTGGGGGAGAGGTACCCCAAAAGGAAAATAAGGGGACACAGTCCCCAACAACTCACCCCCTCAGAAGCTAGGGCAGGAACTCCGCATCCCAAGAAGGCTCACCATAAAGCCTATGGCCAGCTACCCTTTGTGGCACAGGGTCTGCGGCTTGGACATGCAGGGCCACAGGCTTGGTTGCCCCGCTCACCAGCGCAAGAGAGATAGCCATCTTCTAACTTCGCAGTGTCACTGCAGAGACAACACTGGGAACTTGTTGGTTAATCCAGTTTTTATAGGGAGCCGGGAGCTGCCACAGCTTTCTGCAGTGCTACTGCTCCACCTTGTGGCGGAATACCCATCAGTTATGAATACCGAAGCGGGCGGTGCCATGTATTAAAGAAAAGAGCGTCAGATTTCCTGAAAGACTTAGTAGCAACCAAATAAAACTTCAGGGCCCTGACAACATCCAGAGAATGAAGGGTCCGCTCCTTGGAATTAGTAGGGTTAGGACACAAAGAAGGTAAGACAATGTCCTGATTGAGATGAAAAGCAGACACAACCTTGGGCAAGAAATCCGGCTTAAGCCGAAACACCACCTTATCCTGATGCCGCTCAAAATAAGGAAGTTTGATGGAAAGCCCTGCCAGCTCAGAAACTCGCCTGACAGAAGTAATGGCCACCAAAAAGGCCACCTTAAGAGTCAGAATGGGCAAGGCAGCCCCACGTATAGGCTCAAAGGGAGGACCCTGCAGAGCAGACAACACCAGATTCAGGTCCCAAACAGGTAGCATAGGCTTACGTGGCGGACGCACATGAGTAACTCCCTGGAAAAAGGTCTTAACCAACCGGTGATTGGCAAAGGATCTTTGGAAAAAAATTGCCAGAGCGGACACCTGTCCTTTGAGGGTACCAAGTTAAAGGCCCGAATCCAAACCAGAATCCTGGGGATAGAAAACACCCGGCAAGGAAGAGACTTGGACTCACTCCAGGCAATGTAAGCATGCCATATCCTGTAGTAGATAAAGGACGAGGACTTCTTCCTAGCCCTAATCATGGTATCAACAACAGAAGCCGGCAAACCCTTATTCATGAAGAGGTTTCAGCAGCCAAGCCGTTAAAGCCAGCGTTTGTAAATTGGGATGGCACAGTTGTCCCTGAGTGAGCAGATCTAGATCCTTGGGCAGGGCATACTGATCTACTGCCAACTGCACGACATCTGCGAACCACACCCTCCTTGGCCAACAGGGGGCCACCAGAATGGCTGGTACCCCTTCCTGGGCTTGCGCAGCACCCTGCCCAGCAGAGGGAACACATAGAGGAGCCGAAACTCCGTCCAAGGCATTACTAATGCATCCGTGGCGAAGGGTCCTGTGACAGGGAGACAAACCTGGGAAGCTTGTGGTTGTGGCGAGACGCAAACAGGTCCACATCTGGCTGACCCCAGCGGTGACACAGGGAGTGAAAAACCTTGTGGCTGAGGGACCATTCCCACAGCCGAGACGTCCCCCTGCTCAGGGAGTCTGCCTCCTGGTTCTCCACCCCCGGAATGTAAACCGCCGAGATGCAAGGGACATTCTCTTCTGCCCAAGACAGTATCAGAGACATTTCCTTGAGGGCTCGCTTGCTCCAAGTCCCTCCCTGATGATTGATGTAGGCAACTGCCATCTGGTTGTCCGAGCGGATCTGAACAGCTCGACCCGAAGGTGTGAGGTCAGCTGAGAAAGAACCAACCTGTTCGCGCTCAGTTTCAGGACATTGATGGGAGCATGGGCCTACTGGGGGCCCCACTGACCCTGGAACTACAGAGACTTCCAAAAGCCCCCCCCAACCGGTCAGACTGGCATCTGTGGTGACAGTCCCCACCACGAGAGGGACTGTCTGGCCAGGGGAGACAGAGCAAATTCCTGATCCAGGGACACAGGGTCCCGATCCCAAACTGACAAGAGGTGCAACTGAAGAGGTCTCATGTGAAACTGAGCAAAGGGGACCGCCTCGAAGCAGGACACCATCAGGCCCACCAACTGCATCCCTTGCCGGATGGAGGGATGGGGGCACAAGAGCAGACCCCGTGCCTGCTTCTGAAGTCCCTCCACCTTCAGCTGAGGCAGGAATACCTTGACCTGAGAGGTATCCAGAGTCATGCCCAGAAAGGACCTCACCAAAGACGGAGACAGTGAAGACTTGGGATAGTTGATCACCCAGCCGAAGGACTCGAGAGTGGAGGTCACCACCAGAGTATCCTTCTCGGCCTGATGAAGAGACTGAGCCGTAATCAGAATGTCGTCCAGGTAAGGAAGGATGCGAGTGTTCTGATGCCGCAGCAGAGCCATCACGCCCGCCAGCACCTTGGTGAACACCCGTGGGGCCGAGGTGATACCGAACGGTAAGGCCACAAACTGGTAATGCTGATCCTCCAGAGCAAACCTGAGAAATCTTTGATGACCTGGGAAGATTGCCACGTGAAGATAAGCATCCTTGACAGCCGAGCGAAGGGTCTCCATGTGAAAGTGCTTGAACCTGACAAACCTGTTGAGACCCTTCAGGCCCAGGATGGGCCTCAAGGATTCTCCTTTTTGGGGACCGTGAAGAGATTGGAGTAGAATCCCTGACCCCGTTCCTGGGGAGGCACAAGGCAAATGACTCCTGACTCCAGCAGATGTTGAACCGCAAGGCGCAACCCCTGAGCTGACAGAGGGTTGTGAGACATCCGGGATCTGATGAATCTGGGGGGCGGCCAGGCTGCAAAGTATCTTGTAACCGGAGGACACCACCTCCTGAATCCACCGGTCTGAGACACGGAGCCTCCAGACATGAGCAAAGAGCCGAAGCAGCCCCCCACCCGGATGGGTGAGGGCACCTCCTCATGCCTGAGGGGGCTTGGGAGAAGGTTTGGGCTTGGGGTCCCATGAGAGCCCGGGACGACCACGGATCTGCAACGGCCCCAAGAACCTATGCGGATACCTGAAAAGAGGGGGTCTCAACCTCCTCTGGGGGCACAAAAGGAGGAGAAGGAAGCGGAGGGCGAGGCTGCCTCCTACACTGAGGCAGCCTACCATCCTTGGCTAAAACATCCAGACGCTAACCAAAGAGCCGTAGCCCCACAAAGGGAAGCCCAGAGCCTTCTTAGCAGCAGCGTCAGCTGCCCACTGACGCAACCAAACAGAGTGGCGCATAGCCACCAAAAGGGCAGAGGCCCTACTACTCAGCCGTACCACATCATCCATGGCAGTAAGGATAAAGGCAACAAATTCAGAGCAAAGCAAGAGGGCCCTATACTCCTCCCTACCAGCTGTAGCGCCATCAAGGAGACGATTGATCTGCCTCTTAAGAGCAATAGCTGTTATAGCAGCGGCACAGGCCGGACGCAGCCCAGCCCCCACAAATGTAAAAGCATGGTAGGCCAGCTGATCCATACGTTGACCCTCGCTGTTCCGCAGTGTAGTAGTGTCAGGGGAAGGCATGACTCAGGTGTTGGACAGCCCTAGAACAGGAGCGTCCACCTCGGGGGGACCCGACCATCGCTTAACCAGGTCAGCAGGAAAGGGGTATTTCCTATCCAACCCTTTGGGCACCGCGGGCAATCTATTAGGATGTTCCCACTCCCTGAGCACCATATTAGTGAAATGACTCTGCTCAGGTACCTCCAGATGCTGCTTAACTGGACGAAAAAGCTCACCCTGTTTCCTCTTAGACACCTCAGGTGGGACAATGTGCAAGATTTAAAAAATGTGAGACAACAGATTAGCAGTGTCCTCAGGGAACCAGGAATCCTCAGACTCAGAATCACTGTCGCAGCCCACCTGCTGGCCCCCAGAGGAATCAGAGCCCGGGAAAAGCTCCCCCTCCTCTAGGGAGTAACGGTCATCAAAAAGATCAATTTCCTCATGCTCCTCAGCAACCCAGGCAGGCGTGGGAGCCAGGTGCCGCTTCTTGCTAGAGGCCTTACGTGGAACAGGCCTAGCAAGCTGCCTTTCAATGCTGGCCACACGAAGTGCCAGATCAGACTGTGACCCCCTGCTAGTATCCCCTCAATGGGGGCTAAATGCAGGCGCAGGGAGGTAGGTGATGCCGAAGGAGGCGCAGAGCTGGGAAGCGAAGCGGGCAGCCCAGACTGCAGCGCAAGGACACTTTGGGCGCACGGAACGCACACCCTGAAACTGTCACTCACAGGGCATACCCCACACACGGTACACAGCCGTGATAGTCCCGAAGGACCCCCAAGCACGTTATCCCCAGAAGCCTCCATATGGTGATTAACACAGGCGCAATAGGCCAGCACAGGGTAAAGGCTAGCAAGAGCCACCCGGGATGCCCCCTTCAAGCGATTCCCCCAGAAGCCAGAAAGGGAAGATAAGGGATGGTAAGGGATAGGACCGGGAGAAACCACAACCCACAGGTGTCCTGCCTGAAAGACATAAATAAAGACACATAAGTATCCGACAGCGCATGCCCAAAAGAGACCAAAAACCCCCAAAGGGGACTCACGGACCAAGTAGGACAAGGGCACCAACAGCCAGACCACAGGAGGAAGCGGCAAGCAGACCAGGATCACCGCCACAAATATAGCGCAGCCTGCCGTGGAGCGTAGTACAAAGCGCGAGGCGGCTAAAAACAGTGAAAAACACAGTAAAAACTCAGCGAACACACAGCCAAGGCACCCTCGCCCCTACCAAACCCCCTCACCCAAGCACACTACGGGGAGGGAGCGAGGAAGGCAGGCGAGCGACGGCGAGGGCCCAGGCAAGGGACGGGGGGGGGGGGGGGACTCCAAACGCAGAACGAGTAACCCCAAAAACACTCACCCCCTCAGAAGTTATGGCAGGAACTCCGCATCCAAAACAGGCTCACCATAAGGCCTTTGGCCAGCTACCCTTTGTGGTACAGGGTCTGCGGCTTGGAGCAGCGCTCCTCGAGCACTTGACCCTAGTGCTCCTCTACCCTCACCGTCAGCCGAGGCACAGAGGGTCCGGAAACGGGTGGGAATAGTCATGCAGGGCCGCAGGCTTGTTTGCCCCGCTCACCTGCGCAATATAGAGAGCCATCTTCTATCTTCACAGAAATCACTGCAGAGAGAACACTGGAGAAGTCTATGGTAATTCCGTTTTTATATGGTACCGGGAGGAACCACAACTCTTCTGCAGTACACTGCGCCACCTTGTGGCGGAATAACCCAGATGTAAGGACTTCGTGAAGCAGGCCGTGCCATGCATTGGGAAAAAGTAAGTGACTAAAAACGCTAAATATATTAATTTTAGATGCTGGAGAATAGTTTAAGGGTTTGGGCTTTTTATTAAATGATGCTGAAGGTGCAGTTTAAAGATCATAGACGGCCACACATGGATTTGCGTACTTAGCAGTCCGTATAACTCATATCGAGATTAAGTATCTTAATTTGAATATTGAAGGTGCTCAGTAAAGTGTGATGAGAGTGCCCCCTGGCTCTTTCCTTACCGGGGTGGCTGGCCTTTATGTGGGCTTTTATCAGGCGGTCGTCAGAGAAGCACTTCTCACAGGCCGGGCAGGAGTAAGTCTTCTTGTCCTGCAGAGAGAGAGAGAGACGATCAATAGCAATACAGAATAATGGTGACTTATAAGCCAGGGGAAGGCGAGCTATTGACTAGCCAATAACGTGATCGATGAAGCACGCCGACTTACTGCAGCTGCAAAATGTCCTGTTGACAAAAATCAGATCATTTATTCTCAGATTTTAAAAAAATCCATTGGAAACTAAACACAATAGAATTAAGACGTTTAGGGTTTAAGCGCAACATAATTACCCTGTACTGGGAACCATTAGGTACTGCAGAGACAGAGCGGCTCAGAGCTTCATTTGCTTCGCAGCCACATGGATACTCTGTAATTCTAAAATTACGTGGTTATTCAGCTAGCTCAGCCACAACACAAGACTTGAAGCGAAAAAAGGGCTTTGCTTGGAATACATTAAGGAACTGTCATGTGATCCTGTAAATAATAGGCCTTTATGGAAAATTAATATTGTTACTAATTTTGGTCATTTATGGGATATAGGGATAGTTCATGGCATGAAACCAGTGGGAAACTGCTTAGAATACCTCAGTGTCCTTCGCATATACCGGAAGTCGAAAGAACCTACAGTCTTATGCATGTATCCATTGTGTTATAATTGGCCAGATATTAATAATATTTATATATTTGTTTGCCTATTTTAGTTGAGCCAGGCAGGATAGATATATATATATATATATATATATATATATATATATATATATATATATATATATATATATTATTATTATTTTAGTTATTAAATAATTTGGGAAACCTTTCAAGAAAATATTAGAGTAAATTGTTTACATAAATTGGATGAGCCATTCAGGAGTATGAAATGGTTTACAATCCGAGATTCTAAGATGCCTTGAAATGGCTCGTTTTAGTATTAATAAAAGGTTGTAGCACACTGTTAAGTAATTTAGAAAAGAAATAAAGTTGGGTAAAGAAAGGGGTTCAAAAGGTCCCAAAATGCGTCCACTCACTGCACATCACACATACCATAGACCTCTAAGAATGGGAAGAAATGAACACCCATAATAACTGCTATGCAAGAGAAATAGTGATTTAATACTGCGCCACCTAGCGGCCATTCTACTGTATATATTTTTGTTTCTGTATTTTCACATTGTTAATGTGCTGTCCTTTTGTGTCACAGTATTAAATCACTATTTCTCTTGTATAGCAGTTATTATGGGTGTTCATTTCTTCCCATTCTTAGAACTAAATGGCTTGTTTTACCCAGTTCCCATGGGGCATAACGTGGGAGGAAGGTACTATGTATATGGACAGGGACCTTAAAGAGGAACATCGGGGAAGGTTAAAACCTCCTCCAAAACTCACCAGACTGTCCCCCCTCCAGTTTCCCAATTGGGCACCATATACTCACCTCACTGGGGGGATCCATCTTCTGGTTTCGACCTTCCGGCGGGCGGCTCCATCTTGCATCCCATCAGGCACTGCGCGCAGCCCCCATTTCGCGTCTGCGCAGTGAATGGGATGCAATGGAGCCGTCCAAAATCCCACTTTTAAAAGCACGTCTAAGCCGTGCTGTCATTTACCGATGGCTAAGGCGGGGGGGAAATAAGGATTAAGCTCCAAAGCATCCAAAAGGTAAGTAGGGGCTGATGCACAGGCTCTCATCCAATGCTGTGACTATGTCATTCAGCAGATGGAGGGCGTACACGTACAACGGCGGGGATGCAGCAGTGCCATGAGCTCCTCATGGTGAACAATGGAAGCCGACGGCTGAATAACTTAGTCACAGCTCTTATTGGACAAGAACCTGCGCATTCGTAATTGGAGTGTGGAAAGGTGAGTTTTTATGGGAGAACTGGGTGGGGGGCACTGGATTATTTAAGATTCCAGGCCGGTTGCTGGTGGGTTTGATTCAGGAATCAGGATGCACCGGGGAAAAGCCAGTGGCCGGCACAGAATTCTTTTAGATTCCAGGCCGGACACTGGTGGGTTTGATTCCACTTCAGTGCTACTGAAGGCAAAGGTAATTGTTAAACCATTGTGTCAGGCTACACTTGGCACTGCCCTAAACTGTTTTCTGTTTTTAAATTGAGGAAGAAATGGGTGAGATATCGAGGATTACAGGTTCACTATATGATTTCGCTTATGAAAAAAAGTGGGCGTGGCCCTTGGCTCTGTGGTGCTTCATAATAATCAGCTCTCTGCGCTGACAGTAATGTGATGAATCTTAAAAGGAAGCAGCGGAGGGAGGGACCAGCAACGCTATATATATATATATATATATATATATATATATATATATATATATATTCCTCATAATGATTCAACCCCAAAAAACTTCACAAGGTCTCAGAGAGAAAGCACTGAAGAGGTTTTGTGGCTAAAGTGTGTTACCATAGGCTAAAACAAAACTAGAGAGTTGGGCTTTACACCTAATTTGGCTGCACAGGAAAACCTGCTGCTTCCCCATCCAAAGAGCCAGAGACACCGTGGCAGCTACTTCAAAGCACATCAATCGATGGAGACCTTCCTTCCAGGTGAGCCGGTTACCATCAAAGTCCTCTTGGCCGCCGCTGTCAGCAGCAGTTTCCTCGCCCATCCTCTGTCTAATCATCAAAAAGCCGAGACTTTCCTCAAACAAATTAAAATTGTCAGCGGGAGGCGGAAAGCGGAAAGCAGAGAAGATCTGGGGGGAGGGGGTAGTTAGTCGGCTGCATCCCAACACTATCGGCAAGCTAAATATTCCAGGAAGCCTACACAGCCAAGCCGGCTCAGGACTGAAATACAGAGATTCACATGTTTATCACTTTTAGTTCACTTTATAACTATATGTGGACACACAAACACCCCATTAAAGTGGACCAAACCCCAGGATTTTTACTATCCCGGGTTTTGGTCCTTGTCCACGGGGCATCCCAATGTGGGATGCCCCACTGTGTGAAACCCCCCCAGGTCACCCAGTCTAACTGACCTTTCCCCCACTGTGAGAACCCCCCCCCCCCCCCCGGTCACCCAGTCTCAGAGTCATTAGGCAAACAGCTTTCATTGACTTCAATGGGGAGTATGCGCTGCTGCAGCCGGAAGCTCCCGTCCCAGCCTATCTGAATGGGATCGAAAACAAGGAGAGACATTTACTGAATGAGATAGTCACGCCAGACAACTGTCATTTGACGAGAGCGCACACGTGCCCTGTTGTCCTGGGGAAAGGTAAGTGAATACCCGTGCCCTTGGGGATCCACACAGTGATGAGTTTGATAGCAAAGGATCAGCAACACACGAACCCTTGCAACAAAAGGTCTGGCCAATTTGGCAGTTGCCACAGCTGACTCACCGCTAGCCTTACCACATCCGCAAACAAAGACCTTCTGGGCCACTGTGATGTGAAAGGTATGATGGGGACCCCCTTCTGCTCTCACCTTTTTGAATAGAGGGCCCAACAGCAGTATCAGCGGGAGCGCGTACACCAGACGAATTCTCGTCTCGGCCAGCCGATGCCTTGTCCTGGCCACAAAGGTCCCCACTCTCCTGTTGTGGCGAGATGCAAGTAGATTCACATCCTGAGTCCCCCCAGCAATGGCACAAGAATAGAAAAACCTCCTGGTGAAGGCTCCTTTCTCTCGAGTCCAGTGTCTCCCTGCCGAGGAAGTTCACCTGCACGTTTTCCACATCTGGCATGGATGGAGGCCTCTGCCCAACGCTTGATCCAGCTTGCCTCTGGAAAGTTCAATCTGTTACGGGTGCCGCACTGGCGATTAATGTATGCTATTGCTGTCATATTTTAGGAATGCACCCAAACGGAAAAACCCAACAGGTCCAGTGGCAAAGGGAGAGTGGGATTGCCCTCAGTTCCAACACAATGATAGATAATTGGCTCTATTGGTGGTCCCAGCAGCTCTGGACTGAGAGATTTCCCAGATCTGCGCCCCATCCCGAGAGACATCCATTGTCAAGATGGTCCGCTGTACTGAAATTATCGACTCACCAGAAATTGACAGGTTTGGAGCCACTAGAGCAGGGAACAACTGACAGACAGGGAGGGTGAACAGAAAGTTCCAACACGCTAGGAAATGAAGTTGGAGTGGTTTGGTGTGGAACTGAGCAAAAAGGAAGGCCTTCAAAGTAGAGACCATTAGTTTCAATAGACGCATGACCTGACTAACGGCAAGCTGCTCAGAATTTAAGAGCCTGAACCTCGGCCTGAAGGACTCGACACTTCTACTCCATCTGTCCCCCAGTCATGCCTAGGTATGATGCCACTCTGGATGGGTCTTTGGGTAGTTGATGACCCAGTCAAAACATTCCAGGGTGGACAAAGTCATTGAGATGTTCCACGTTGCTTCCTCCCTTGAGGGCGCCCAAATGACCAGGTCATGCAAATAGGGGAAAATTTGGATCCCCAATAACGTAACATTGTAAATACAAAGGGGGGGGTGGACAGTCCAAACAGTAGGGCCACAAACCTAATATCTCTGATTTTCCCTGAACATGGGAACATGGAGGTAGGCATCTTTGATGTCCGCTGTTGCTAGAAAGTCCCCCCCCCCCCCCGTTCCAACGCCGCCACTGCACTGCAGAGCTTAGGCACATACGGAATCTTCTCAGTAGCCAATTGTGGCGTTAGGCAGACTGATCCTTCCCTTTTTGGGCACCTAAAACGGGTTAGAGTAGAACCCCAGGACCCTCTCCACATACAGCACTGGGGCAATCACTCCCGAGTCTGCCAGATTGTCCACAGCCCTGAGCAACACAGCCAGCGTTTTCGGGGGCAGACCAGTCTGGCTTCTACAAAATGCATGATCCAGCTTGCCTCTGGAAAGTTCAATCGGAAGACTACAATTCTGTGAAATACTCACCTGTAGAATTGGTATTATACGCATACAGTACGTACATATATAATACATACATATATAATACTTGTGGGTAATCCTCCGCCAGAGGGCGCTGTTCACTGCAGACATGCAAAAACAGGCTCCTCCCGGCCCTTCATGTACCCAGGGACCTCCCACAAATCCCCAGCATTGTAAAGCAGTGAGAAAAGAAGCCGGGAGAAACCAACCACCAAACTGGTAACAATAGCAATGATAACAATCACCATACAGGGGCTCCAGAAACATGTAAAACCAGGGTGAGGTGGAGCAGGACGTACTGTATGCATATAATACCAATTCTACAGGTGAGTATTTCACAGAATTGTATTATTCTAAGCATACAGTACGTCCTGCTCCATATATAATACTTACACGTGGGACATCGAACAACAGTGTCCATAAAGCAGGGTGGGTTCCCCAACAAAAAAAGGCACAGCAGACAGTAAAGGCGCTGTCACCTGCAAACCTTGCTACCAAGAGCGACATGAGCAAAAGCTCTAACGTCAACCTCATAAAAAAAACTTTGAAGGTATGAACAGAAAACGGGCAGCGGTCTAGCAAACCTTGATTAACAGAAAACTGGTGCTGAAAGGCCCAAGGTACCCAAGCACAAGTAGAAAACAGAATAAAAAGAGAAGAAGATTCTTCCCCTTAAAGGAATAGGCCAGAGTAACATCCTGACCAGTCCAAATGCAACAGTAGCCTCAGTAGCTCCCCCCCCATCGGGGAAATTGAAACCTGGTCTCCCGCATGACAGGCGGGGATACTGACCACTACACTAATAAGGCTAAGCAAGAAGCCAACGCCCTTACCTGGGACCAGAAAGGACAATCCATCCAAGGAAGACCAGTCCAAAGGGCGTATAACCCCTGGAAACAGATGAGATCGGGCGCATACGTATGGAGGCGCCCGCAAACCCCAAGGGGCATCCGTCCCCCTAAGGGACAAGAAACAATCCAGGAGAACTTCAACACCTGTTGAGGGAATGTAGACCCCCTTACTTCAGCATTACTAAGAATAAGGCCCAGAGGCAGACAAAGGACTTGGATAAATGAGCATAAGACCCCACCTTAGGCATAAGGTCCAGCGTAAGGCGGAATACCACCACATCATGGTGTATAAATAATGAACGAGGGCTAATTAAACAGGGCCACCTTCACAGGCACACGTCTGACTGAAGCAACAGCCCCCGGAAGGGCGACTTGAAGTAAGAACAGTTCAGACAGCATCCGGAATAGATCCAAAGGGAACAATCCGCAAGGCAAACAGAATAAAAATTAATCCCAACAGGGACCATAGAACTACTTGGGAGATGCACCTGAGCAATCCCCAAAAGAACGCTTAACAATGGAAGACTGAACAAGACTTTTACGGGAAGGCGGACAGGGCAGAGCCTGAACCTTCAGAGTACCAAGATGGGAAGCCAACCCCAACCCATGCTGTAATAACTCTAGAACCCTGGGAACAGAGAAAGTCCAACAGGGGAGAGACCAAGACTCACGCCAATCAATATGGGTACGCCATACCCTATAATAGACGGAGAAAGGAGAAGAAGAAGGCGCTTGCTCCTAGCCCCCCATAGACAAAGTCACCCAGAAGATAACCCGTCTCCGAAAGGGTGAATGAATAAACTGTCAAGCCATCAAACTAGAGCCTGTAGAATGGGGCGACATAATAAGGAGCCTTAAAAGGGCAGAACCATACTCCTGAGAGAGCGTACAGGTCCGCTGTCCTCAGCAGAAACATCTGCGAATCACAGTCCACTAGGCCACCCAGGGGCCATCAGTATCACGGGTCCCCTTATCAGCGCAATCTTGCGCAGAACCACACCTAGCGGGATGAATGAAGAAAAGACATATAAAATAGAATGTCCAGACATAAAATTACTAAGCCCCCATGACCAGAGTCAGAATATTCTGGGGCAGTAAAAACAAGGGCAAAGCCCCTCTCAGAGGGACACCAGGATAGCACAACCTGCCACTGAAACATAGAAACATAGAAGGTTGATGGCAGAAGGAGACCATACGGTCCATCTTGTCTGCCCTTATGTGTATACTGTATGTACTCTTTATCTTAGGATAGATGTGTGCTTATCCCAGGCATGTTTAAATTCAGTGACTGTTGATTTTTCAACTACCTCTGCTGGAAGTTTGTTCCAAGCATCTACTACTCTTTCTGTAAAATAATATTTTCTAACATTGCTCCTGATCTCCCCCCCGACTAGCTTCAGGTTGTGCCCCCTTGTTCTATCATTAAGCTTCTTCTTAAAAACACTTCCCTCCTGAACCTTATTCAATCCTTTCACATATTTAAAGGTCTCAATCATGTCCCCCCTCTCCCTTCTTTCCTCCAGACTGTACAAATTAAGTTCTTTAAGTCTCTCCTGATAAGTTTTAAGTTTAAGTCCTTCCACTGTTTTCGTTGCCCGCCTTTGGGCACGTTCTATTTGAATAATGTCTTTTTGCAGGTAAGGTCTCCAGAACTGCACACAGTATTCTAGCTGTGGCCTTACCAGGGCTCTATACAGCGGCATCACAACCTCCCTCTTCCTACTGGTGATGCCTCAAGCTATGCAGCCGAGCATCCTGCTTGCTTTTCCCACTGCCTGGCTACACTGTCCACTCATCTTGCAGCTATCAGTAATCAGTACCCCTAAATATCTCTCCTCCGAGGTCCTGGCTAACACAGTGCTGCCCATACGGTACTTTATGATTTTACATTTAGACATTAAACTCTAGTTTCCACAGTTTTGACCATCTATCCAGTAAAGCTTAATCATTTTCCATGTTGCAGACACCTCCAGGAATATCCACCCTATTACTAACCTTTTTATCATCAGCAAACAGACAAACTGAAGGACATCCATTGGAGCGAATACCACTGAGATGCAGGGAAGGTTGACCCCCACCTAGATCAGGATCAGACACCTACCAGGAGAATCATCCTGCTCCAAGTTCCAGACTGATAATAAATACAGGCCACTGTCCTCCGACAGGCCAAGAGTCCCCGAATAGACAGGTCCTGAAGAGGAGTAGTCCAGCAAGATAGAGCCAACTGAAGGCTCACAGTTTTAACAAAATCAGTAGGAAAATGGACCCTCTAAGGGCCCGTACCTAGGAGCCGAGGGGGATTTTAGAAGAAAATCCCCCCCGCCAACCTGCAAGACTTGGTACCCAAGGTGACCATCCACAGGAAGATGCCAGCAAAGAAGCGGGTGCCCCCTGACAGGGTCCTTGAATTTAACCAGCTCAAGAGGAACCACCGTAGCAAGGGGGAAGGAGCACAAACCTAGCTCCAGGGGTGCTGGGGCCCCATCCAGGATTAATAACCTACTGTGTCGAAGAGCTCAAGGGCTCTGTATATAAGGGACATCATCTGATCCGACACCAACGGGCCCACCAGCTGCAATCCTGCCTGGTGAAAGTAAGGTGTCAGCAAAGAGGGACAGAGCCCATGTAACCAGGAGTCCACTTATTGCCAAGGAAGAAGGTTCAAGCCTGAACCGAATCCAAGGAATGGAGATAGCGAATAAGGGACAATGAGGGATTGAGGTGACTGAGCACCCATCCAAAAAACTCCCAGAGGACACCGCCGGCCGACTAACCCACTCGGCCTGACGTAGAGATTGGGAAGTAAGGAAGGACGATCCGGTCGGTCCTAGTGCGGACGCCCCACAGGCATGTCAGAGACATTACCCCCATCCGCGCCTTGGCGAGTAGCCTGGGAGCAGAAGAGAGGCCAAAAACAAGGCCCCAATCCGCAGGGTTGGTCCTTCAACACTGACTAGTAAAGGCCGCAGTGTCCAGAAGACACATGGGAAACTAAAAGGATCTTAGATCTCCACAGGAGGCCAGAAGCCCCCCTTGCACAGGGCGCCTGTGTCCCAAGACAGAGATATCATGCAGGGACTACCTGTGAGTGTAGAATTGCCAAGCCTACAATAGGCCAGCATGGCCCAGACTGCCTCGTCATTTTGAAGGAAGGAGGAAGGACAACTTAGAGGCCATCGCCCCAGCCTGTTAAGGGCAACCTGCAAGGGAGCCCAGACTCTGCAGGCCGAGTACGGCCTGCACCAACTCCTGAGGAGAAAACAGGGGCTAGAAGCACCCTGACAACCTCTGAAAGGGACCGCCCAGCAAATTCTATCCTGTGTCCAGGGGAACTACCTCCTGGATCCACCAGGAGACGATACGCTCCCAGATAGGAGCCAGGTGCTGTGGCAGTCCCCTCGCCCAGAAGGGCGAGGGTGTCCCTTCATGCTTGGGAGGTCTTGGCAGATTTGGACTTAGCCCTGCCAGAGGGCCCAGGGCGTTGCCTGCCCACCCTGGAGTGGTAATCTACTCCGAAAAGTTGGAAGCACACCTCAGGTTCGTGCTTGACACTAACGTAGGGAGGGGGAGGGGTGTTCCTGCCCTGAGGAGGCCGAGACGGCCTTCTGCGTAGGGGTGCCTTACCTTTTTTTCCAAAAAGGTCCAGACGGGCCCCGAATAGGCGCCGTCCTCTAAAGGGAAGGTCAGTGACAGCCTTTTTCGTATCATCGTCAGCACCCCACTGTCGCAGCCAAACCAGGCGGCGAATAGCTACCACAAGGGCAGAGGTTCTAGCACACATCTTAATGGTGTCATCCAGCGCTGAGAGGATAAACCTCACAAACACATCACAATCCGAGATTGCATTAAAGGGGAGATCCTCAGGTTGGTGATCAAGTAGCTTTCTAATAAGGGTCCTGGCGGCCACCGCAGTGATGGCCGCGGCACAGACCGGGCGCAGAGCCGTCCCTGCACACGAAAAGGTGCGAGAAGCCAGTCTGTCAATGCGCGGGTCCTCAGCATCCCGAAGGGTACGGTAATGAGGAGCAGTCATGAAGGGGGGGGTTAGTAACCCCTATAATTGGTGCATCCACCACGGGAGGTGCTGACCAAAAGTTAACCACATCAGGGGGAAAAGGGTACTTCCAATCCCAGACCCCTGGAACCCCTTTAAGTTTACAAGGTGATTCCCATTCTTTGGATATAAGAGCCTGGAAATGCTCCTGTTCCAGAAATTCCAAGCGCGGTGTCGCTGTGTGGAAACTCTCCCTCTTAGGCTTTGGAGCCTCTCCAGGAGGGGAGATTGACAAAACCTCAAAGATCTTAATAAGTAGTTCATCAGTGTCACACAGGCCCCAAGAACCGGGTCCAGAATCATCACGGCTCCAGGCCATCTCATCCGAGGAGCCTGAATCGGAGAATAGCTCACCTTCATCAGAAGGATCAAGGTCCTGCATAGCAGCAGATTCATCAGTTTCATTAGGAACCGGAGAACCAGGAGGCGTCAGGGACTGCTTCTTCCCAGGGTCCAAGCGCTCCGCCAAACTAGATAGCACCTGCTCAGCCGTAGGCAGCCTGCGCGGCACGTCATGCTGGTCATCCCCGCTCCAGTGCGACTCATCAGGAGTGAGATTTAAGCACGGGGAGACAGGTGTATTGAAGCGAGGTGCAGCCACTGGCAAACCTGATTGCAGGGTCAGTGCCTGTTCAGCACACGGTCCGCAGACCCGTGCTCTGTCAGCATCAGCATGGGGCTGACCACACACAGTACACAGCCGATCTTGTCCCAGAGGGACCCCGGGTACATAATTCTGAGATGCCTCCATATGGTGATTATCTGAGCAATATGCCCGCAGGGATTTATGCAATAGGCAACCCTGGATGCCCCAAGACCCGCTAGGAATGTGGGAGAATTTTTTATGTGAACCCACTATAATATTTGTCAGGCCAGGAGAAGCCACCGAAATCTTGGCGTCTGAAAGACATATAGAGGATAAGAGGGGGGTGTCAGAGCCATGCGCAGCTGAATGAAAGATCATAGGAACAAAAACCGGCCAGGAGGGCACTTACATGACCAAGGGAGGAGGAGGATCGCAACCACGCGCGCGAAGACCGTCAAAATGGCGCCAAGCGACCCTCGAGGGGCGGGCTGATCGGACCTTGACACGGGGCGCGTCATGCCAAGTCCCCGCCTCCCCCAAAGAGCACGAAGCTCTAACCAGCGGTAACATCAATGACAAGCAGTGGATAGGACACACATACAGAGTGTAGCTAAGGAGATTGCTCTCAAAACTAGAGAATGATGCTGCCGCCCGGGCTGCACACTTCTTGTAAATGAAAAAGACACACACGCGCACAACCAGACAAGGGTTATGTGGATCAAGGAGCGCGGCTCTGACACCCAAGTTCAAAGAAAAACGCAACGGCCATAAACGTGTATAACATTACGCTGAGACCGCCACACGTATACCCCCCCCCCCCTTTCTTTTCCCCCAAGCTACGGGAGGAAGCGAGGGAGAAGGCGACCCTGCACCCAGGGTTCATCGCTACGAGGGGCACGGGCAATAATGCGGGAGGGGCATCTATTGGAGGCTCACCATCGGCCTAAACCGCCTACCCTATGGTGGAGGACTGCGGTGGAGCGTAGCTCCGTGAGCACACACGGTGCTGCCTACCTTCACCCGACCAGCGCAGCCCAGGCTGGGAGGCACATCTTTATCGAAGAGGACGGTAATAGTCCTGCAGGGCCGCAGGCTGTAAAAGCCCCGCTCACCTGCGCGAGAGTGAAACTTCATGTCTTCGCAGTCAGCACTGCAGAGAAATCTGGGGATTTGTGGGAGGTCCCTGGGTATATGAAGGGCCGGGAGGAGCCTGTTTTTGCATGACTGCAGTGAACAGCGCCCTCTGGTGGAGGATTACCCATGTGTAAGTATTATATATGGAGCAGGACGTACTGTATGCTTAGAATATAAATATCAGTAGCTTACTTTTCAATAAGTGGCTCCAGCGATCTGGTAACTCCTCTGTCTGTCTCCCTAGTGAGCAAAATCACTCCCTCATTCAGCTTTAGTTCCCACCCGGCTGACTTGGTCCATCAATCAACCTTCAGGAGACCAACAGAAACACCCCCCACTCCCTGCCCAAACATCCAGACAATTGGCTGCCTCTCTCAGCAGCTCTGAAACTTGTCCTCCTCTCCTCACTCACAGTGTGCTTACAACACATCACTGTTGCTAAACTCAAATTTTCTCTTCATTTTTCTATGAATCTCCAATGCTCTAATACTTTTAAAAATAACTTAGGAACTACGGGGTCTTTTTGAAATGGATTGAAGTTTGGGACAGCGCAACATGTAACCTGAGGGTGGGGTGGAGCAGGACGTACTGTATACTCATAATACCAATTCTACAGGTGAGTAATCACAGAATTGTATTATTCTTAGTATACAGTACATCCTGCTCCAGATATAGTACTTACTATCAGGACATCCAATAGCAGTGTCCATAAAGTAGGGTGGGATCCCCAAAGTTAACAGCAGACAGTTTAAACCACTGCCGCCTGCAGAACCTTTCGGCCAAAAGCAGAATCAGCTGAGGCCCTAATATCAACCTTGTAAAACTTTGAAAAGGTATGAACAGAAGACCAAGTAGCGGCCTTGCAAACTTGTCCAACAGAAGCCTGGTGCTGAAAAGCCCAAGAAGCACCAATAGCACGCGTAGAATGAGCAGTAAGGCGGAAGGAAGGATTCTTCCCCTTAGCAGAATAGGCCTGAATCACAGCCTGACGGATCAATTTGCTAATAGTAGACTTAGCAGGAGCCAAACCCTTCCTAGGACCAGAAGGGACCACAAAAAGAGCATCAGTCTTTCTGAAAGGTGCCGTAGCCACCAGATAGTACTTCAGACACCTAACAACATCCAAAGAATGCAAGACCCTCTCCTTAGCATTACTAAGATTAGGGCACAATAAAGGGAGAACAATGTCCTGATTCAAATGAAAGGCAGACACTACCTTAGGCAGAAAAATACCGTTTTGTGAGTACTCACCTTTAAAACGGGTATTATGAGTGTGCCATACACTCCACTTCGATCTTCATGACATGTGGGTAATCTCCAGTAGAGGGCGAACTTCTGCAGAGATGAATATGCAAAAAAGAAAGCCCCTCCCGGTCCATATATACCTGGGACCTCCCACCAAATTCCCAGTGTAAAAGAGCAGTAAGGGGACCAGGAAGAACCAATTATAACCTAACAATTAAAACCAATGGTTCACCATATAAAAGCCCCAGAATACCTGAAAAAAGGGGTGGGGCGAAGTGGAGTGTATGTCACACTCATAATACCCCTTTTAAAGGTGAGTACTCACAAAACGTGCGATACACTCCACTTCGATCTTCATGACATGTGGGACATCCAATAGCAGTGTCCTTCATGGGTGGGAACCAGAAACAGTAAAGAATGTACCAACTCAAACCACTGCAGCTTGCAGAACCTTGCGCCCAAAAACAGCATCCGCTGAAGCCTGCACATCAACCTTGTAAAACTTGGAAAAAGTATGAACGGAAGACCAAGTAGCAGCCTTACAAACTTGTTCAACAGAAGCCTGGTGCTGAAAACCCCAGGATGCACCAACAGCACAAGTAGAGTGTGCAGTGACCCTAAAAGGGGGAGTCCTCCCCTTAGCAGAACAACAACAATGGCCTGACGAATCCATTTGCTAATCGTAGACTTAGCAGCCGCCAAACCTTTCCTGGGCCCGCAGGGCACCACGGAAAAAGCGTCCGTCTTGCGGAAGGAAGAAGTAGTCACCAAATAGTACTTCACACAGCGAACAACATCCAAATTGTGCAGAACCCTCTCCTTGTCATTGTTAGGCTTAGGACACAAGGAAGGGAGAACAATATCCTGATTGAGGTGGAAAGCAGACACCACCTTAGGAAGGAAATCCGGCTTAAAACGAAAAACCACCTTATCCTGGTGTCTCTCAAAGTAAGGGGCCTGAATCGACAGAGCCGCCAACTCAGAGACACGCCGAACAGAGGTAATAGCCACCAAGAAAGCGACCTTCTGAGTGAGAACCGAAAGAGCAATATCCTGTAACATCTCAAAAGGAGGACCCTGCAGAGCCGAAAGAACCAAATTCAAATCCCAAACAGGAACCACAGCCTTCCGAGGGGGCCGCACATGCACGACCCCTTGGAAAAAAGTCTTAACCAGCGGGTGTAAGGCAAAAGACCTCTGGGCTTCCTAGCCCTAATCAAGGTCTGAACAACAGCCTCAGACAAACCTTCCTCTTTCAAGATGAAGGTTTCAGCAGCCAAGCCGTCAAAGCCAGCGTTTGTAAATTGGGGTAAAGTAGATGACCCCGAGATAGCAGATCCGGCAACAAGGGAAGCCGGTACTGATCTACGGCCATCCTTACCATGTCTGCGTACCAAACCCTTCTTGGCCACCTTGGAGCCACCAGAATCGCTGGTGCCCCTTCTAGAACCAGTTTGCGAACTACCTTGCCCAGCAAGGAGACGGGCAGAAACAGGTACAGAAAACCCAACTCCTTCCAAGCCAGTGACAAGGCATCCACTGCCAGAGACAGAGGATCCTGAGAAAGAGACACAAAGGCCGGAAGTTTGTGATTGTGCCTCGAGGCAAAGAGATCCACCTCCGGAGTCCCCCACTTGCGGCAAAGATCCAGAAAAACGAGAGGATCCCCTGCTCAGGGAATCCGCCTTCGTGTTCTCCACTCCCGGAATGTAGACTGCCGACATGCAAGGAACATCGCTCTCCGCCCAGAGCAGGATCAGAGAGACTTCCCTGAGGGCACTCCTGCTGCGAGTCCCTCCTTGGTGATTGATGTAAGCTATCGCCGCTCGGTTGTCCGAACGAACCTATACCGTAGACCCCGTAAATGTGAGGTCAGCCGAGCCAGAACTAGTCGGATGGCTCTGAGCTCCAAGACATTGATGGGGGTGTGAGCCTCCTGATGACCCCACACCCTGCTGAACTGATGACTTTTCCAATAACCTCCCCAGCCCGACAGGCTGGCATCCGTGGTAACCGTCTCCCAACAAGGGACCAGAAAATACCATTTTGTGAGTACTCACCTGAAAAATGGATATTGTTGGTGTGCCACACACCCCGCTTCACTTCTTAAATATTCATCACTTCATGTGTTAATCCACCGCAGGTGACGTAGTGCAGAGAGGAAGTCTTGTAACGAGCCCCCTTCCGGCCTATATATACCTGGTACCTCCCTTCAATCACGAGTATATTCAAAAAGCAGTAAAACAAGGTACCAGTATTCCACCAGTAACCTCCAAAATTAATTTTGATATAAATAAAAAAGGGCTTCACCATATAAATGCTTCGGTAATACCGAAAAGGGCGGGTGTGAAGCGGGGTGTGTGGCACACCAACAATATCCATTTTTCAGGTGAGTACTCACAAAATGGTATTATTCTTGGTGTGCCACACACCCCGCTTCACTTCTTAAATATTCATCACTTCATGGGACATCCAAAAGCAGTGTCCACAAGGGAAGGGCATCTCAAGGCCAGGTGAAGCATAACTTAAATGACTGCAGTCTGCAGAACTTTGCGGCCAAAAACAGCATCCGCTGAGGCCCGCACATCAACTTTGTAAAACTTAGAAAAAGTGTGAACAGAAGACCAGGTGGCGGCCTTACAAACCTGTTCAACAGAAGCTTGGTGCTGAAAAGCCCAAGACGCCCCAACAGCGCGAGTGGAATGAGCAGTAATACGAAAAGGGGGAACTTTTCCCTTAGCAGAATAGGCCGCAGTAACGGCCTGACGTATCCACTTGCTAATGGCAGATTTGGCTGGTGCCAAACCCTTCTTAGGCCCATGGGGCACAACAAAAAAGGAATCCGTCCTACGGAAAGGAGACGTGATAATCAAGTAGTACTTAACAAAGCGTACAACATCCAAACAATGCAAAACCCTCTCTTTGTCATTCTTAGGATTAGGACACAAGGAGGGAAGAACAATATCTTGGTTCAAATGAAAAGCAGAAACAACCTTAGGAAGAAAGTCTGGCTTGAACCGAAAGACCACTTTATCCCGATGCCTCTCGAAGTAGGGCGCCTGGATAGTTAAGGCCGCCAATTCTGAGACACGCCGGACAGAAGTGATCTCTACCAAAAAGACAATCTTCTGAGTCAGGGTAGACAAAGCAATATCTTGCAAAGGCTCAAAAGGAGGAGCCTGAAGAGCCGAAAGAACCAAATTCAAATCCCAAACAGGGAGTAATGGTTTCCTGGGAGGCCGCACATGCGTAACCCCCTGGAAAAAAGTTTTAACTAAAGGTTTAAGCGCAACACGCTTCTGAAAAAAGACAGATAAGGCAGAGACCTGCCCTTTCAATGTACTTAGCTGGAGACCAGAGTCCAGCCCTGATTGTAAAAACTCCAGAATCCTGGGGACCGAAAGGACCCTACAAGGAAAAGATCTTATCTCACACCAAGTGATATAGGCTTTCCAAGTCCTATAGTAGGTGACGGAAGAAGACTTCTTCCGGGCACTGATCAGAATCTTAATGACTGAATCAGAAAGACCCTCCTCCTTCAGGATGGAGGTTTCAGCCGCCAGGCCATCAAACCCAGCGCTGGTAAATTGAGGTAACACAATTGACCCTGAGTGAGCAGATCGGGCCGAAGAGGCAGAATGAACTGGTCCACTGCCAGCCAAACGATGTCTGCGAACCTTAATCGCTTTGGCCACCTTGGGGCCATGAGAACGGCGTACACCCTTTCCAGAGCCAACTTCTGAAGAATTCTGCCCAGCAAGGGCCACGGAGGAAACAGGTATAGAAATCCCAGAGCTCCTCAGTTCAGGGACCTGACGTCCACTGTCAGAGCCAGAGGATCCCGGGAGAGAGACACGAAGCTCGGGAGCCTGAGATAGAGATGAGGGGCCCACAGGTCCACCTCCGGAGTCTCCCATTGGAGACACAATAAGAGAACCACCCGAGGATGGAGAGCTTATTCTTCCAGACGGGGGAGAGCACTTGCTCAACCGGTCCGCTACCTGTTCCATCACCTCTGGAATGTAAACCGCCGAGAGACAGGGAACATGGAACACTGCCCATGTCTGGATCAGGGACATTTCTCTGATGGGTAAGTGGGGCCTCCACTGCCCCTGAAGACGCAGCTCCTTCCAGAATCTGTCCCATCCCGACAGACCGGTGTCCGTGGTGACACCTCTCCAAGGGAGGGTCAGGAAAGACCTGCCCTATACAAGATTGGTCGAGACCAATCACCACAGGAGGAACTGCCGTACACGGGAGGACAATTGGAAGGACTGATCCAACAACAGAGGTTGCTGGACCCAACACGCTAGCAGAAATAGCTGAAGTGTTCTTGTGCGAATTTGGGCAAAAGAAAGACACACAGCGTCTTGATGAGAGTTCAGGCCGGGATGAACCGACCCCTGAATGGACCGCGAGGGAGGGTGAGACTCGAATTCCAGGTTGTGACCTGTCGACACTACCTCCTGGATCCATCTGCCTAGAACCACATGGTTCCAATGGTAGAAGTGTCGCAATAGTCCCCCCATCCGCACGGGTGAGGGCAGCCCCTCATTGCTGAGTGGGCTTATCAGCAGGCTTGGGCTTGGTGCCCCAGGACTGAGTGGGCCGGCCACGGCCCCTCCCCCGAGTCCAACCTGCGCCACTGGTAGCGGGAAAGGACGTACCTTTTCCCGCTCCGAACCTTTGAAAGGAAGGCCTACCGGAACTTGTCCCCCTGAAGGGACCACGAGGCCTTTTGCGTTGTGGCATCTTACCATCTTTTGCGACTGAATCAATTTTCTCCCCAAACAGACGCAACCCCAAAAAGGGGAGGGCTGTGAGTACCTTTTTGGAAGCCGTGTCTGCTGACCACTGACGCAGCCATACTGACATGCGAATAGCCACCAGCATAGCTGCCGCCTTGCTACTCATAGTCAGCGCATCGTCCTGAGCGGCCAGGACATAAGCCACAAAAGATTCACACTGCTTAAGTGCAGTGAACTGTTTGCAAGCGGGATCAAGATCCTCATGTAGCCCCTGAATTAGGGACTTAATTGCCAATAGAAGCACATACCGGGCGCAATGCTGACCCGGAATAGATAAAACCATGGCGAGCGTATTGGTCAATCCTGCGATCTTCCCCATCTTTGGGGACAGTGGTCTCAGCAGATTGTACCATAGCCGAGCTGGAGAGTCCTAGTACAGGGGTATCGACGTCCGGAGGGACAGACCACAGCCTCACTAATTCTGGTGGAAAAGGATAACGCTTTTCCCAACTGGAAGGAATTCCAGATAACCGTGTGGGATGTTCCCATTCCTTAAGAACCACCCTCTCAAAGTGGTGCTGTCTGGGAAAGACCAAACTCGGCTGAGGCTCTTTAAATAACTGACCCTTTGGCGGGGCGGCCGCCTCAGGCGTATCTAAACTCAAAATATTAAACATTTGAGCCAGAATGGAGGGGGTGTCAAAAACAACCCCCTCTGACCAATCGCCGATCTCATCAGCCACATGCTGACCTGTCGGCTCATCTGACTCCGACGGGAGTTCATCCTCGTCAGGTGATCCATCGGACCATTCCACAGGTTCACAAAACTGGTCCTGTGGAGCCGAAGGTACCGGAGTCAGGTGCCTTCGTTTTGTAGCGGTTTTAAACGCTGCTTTAACGGGCATCATTTTCCGGGGGTGTCATGCGGGGTCCGGAATAGGGATGGAGAGGTAGGAGATGATGAAGGATGCGATGGCACCGCAGCCGAAGCAACGGACTGGCGCGCAATAGTCTGTTTTGCACAAGGGATGCAAATAAAGATATCATCAGCTGGGAGTGGAACCCCACAACCTACGCACCCCCCAAACGGAACAGCAGAACCGTTTCCGGAATCTACGGAAGCCTCCATATGGTGATTTATGGTATTCGCAATAATGGGACTTTTAAGGCATAAGCCGACCCGGGATGCCCCCTTTATTTTAGTAATGTCCCGGAAGGGAGGATTTATATAAATTTTTTTTTTTTTTTTTTTTTTTTTAAGTTTAGGTCCCCTTTAATAGAAACTATATATATATATATATATATATATATATATATACTTATATATAGTCTATGTATATAAACATTCAAATTAATCCCAATAATTAGCCAGGCACATAGAGCCGGAGGGCTAGCATAAGCAGGGATCCCAGGATCTGCAAGGCAAGAAAACAACCATCAGATCCTTCACATGTGTATAACATATAAGTATGGCACCAAGTGCCCTTAAATGACGCCCCCTTGATAATAGTGATTTCTCACTGTATTATTAAACAATATCTCCCATTTAACGGCCCCAACGGGAGGGGCAGCTTACCTGTACCGCAATCAGCCGGTAAGCCTGCAGCCAGCAGCCATGAGCCGGCAGAAGACAAAGTGCGGCCGTGCGCCCACGCGCCTTCCTGTTTTGAAGGAAGCTGGGACGCTGGGCCCGCCGCAGACGCCGCTGATGCCGCATGACGTCGGCGCTGCGCCCCCGGCGCCGCGTCAGCGGGCCCGCCCCCCCCCCCCTACGCTGATCAGTTGGAACACTTTACAGCTGATCCAGCACGCGCGTCCAGGCAGCGGAGGGGGGAGGGTAAAAACCGCATGTACTGACAAAGCTCAATGAATGCCAGGTGAGGAGAGGGGAGAGGGGAGAGGGGGGAGGGGGTAGGGGGCCACAAGCAACCAACTGCCAGAGAGGTGGCCAGCCCATACCCAGCGCAAGCTGCCCTAAAGCAGACCCAAAATATACACATGCTACAGTGAATGTATAAACATGACATATATGTTAACATGCAGTGATACAGTGAAACACACATACTAAAGCACACCCTCACCACCCCCCCAACAGGAGAGAAAGGGGCTACGGGGACCCTCGGGACAGGGGCATCCCATTTCCGGATCACCATGCCGGTTCGCCGCATTGCCCCACGCATGAGGTCGAGCGGTAGGAGATAAGCTCCTAGGCACTTAAAGTGCCATCTACCATTTGCCCGGTGAGCAGCCAAGGCTGGGAGGCTTCCAATTTCACCATAAAGGTATACAAACTCAAACCGGGCAGAAATAGACCAAAAGGGGGGTGGCGGGGTAAGAATACCCCGGCCTACCTGTAAGCAGGAGACTTCCAACTTCTGACTTGTCAGCAAGCAGAGAGAAACAATACTGGTGATTGAAGGGAGGTACCAGGTATATATAGGCCGGAAGGGGGCTCGTTACAAGACTTCCTCTCTGCACTACGTCACCTGCGGTGGATTAACCCATGAAGTGATGAATATTTAAGAAGTGAAGCGGGGTGTGTGGCACACCAAGAATAAGATCTGCCCTTCAACAGATTGCTTGATTCCAGCCACCACTGAAGGGACTGCCGAACCCTGGGAGACATCCTGAAAGGTTGATCCAATGACTGCGGACACCTGTCCCAATGCGTCAATAGGTGAAGTTGAAGAGATCTCATGTGAAACTGTGCAAACGGTACCGCCTCGAAGGAGGATACCATCAAGCCCACCAGTTTCATCCCCTGTCGGATAGAGGGACAAGGATTGGGCAGAAGAAGGCGGATCAGACCCTGAATCCCCTGCACCTTGGTCTGGGGCAGAAACACTCTGGCCAGAATGGTATCCAGATTCATGCCCAGAAAGGAGAAGGAGAGAGAAGACTTGGTGCGGTTGATCACCCACCCGAACCTCTCCAGGGTCGACACCACCTGGTGGGTGTCCAGCTCCGCCTGACAGAGGGAAGAAGCTGAGATCAACAGGTCGTCCAGAAAAGGCAAAATGCGAATGCCCTGAGCTCTGAGCAGAGCCATTATTCCTGCCAAGACCTTGGTGAAGACCCTCGGCGCCAAGGTCAGACCGAAGGGAAGCTACAAACGGATAATGTTGATCCTCCACAGCAACCGGAGGAATTTCTGATGTGCCTGAAAAATCGGAACATGCAAATACGCATCCTTGATGTCTATGGATGTCATAAAATAACCTTGGCGAAGGGAATTGATAGCCAAGCGCAGAGTCTCCATGCGTAACTTTTCGGCTCTGATAAACCTGTTGAGAACCTTGAGATCTAGAATGGGTCTCCCCGAAACCCCCTTTTTGGGAACCGTGGAAAGGTTGGAGTAGTAACCCCTGCCTCTCTCCGATGGAGGCACCGGGCATATAACCCCCTGTCCAGAAGGTTTTTCACTGCTAACAGGAGCCCCTGTGCAGCCTGAGGGTCCGAGGGCACCCGAGACCTTAAGAATCTTGGGGGCGGCCAGTACTCGAACTCCAGTTTGCACCCGGAGGAGACCACTTCCAAGATCCAATTGTCTGTGACCTCCCGGGCCCAAACCTGGAAGAAGAGCCGCAGCCGTCTCCCCACCCTGGCGGGTGAGGGCGCCCCTTCATGGCTGAGCCGGTTTAACGGCAAGCTTGGGCTTGGAACCCCAGGCAGCTGCGGGACGTGCCCGACCTCTGCCTCTGTTCCAGGACGAGCCCCTGACACCTGACAAGGCCAAACCCCTAGCCGCTCTGGCTCCTCGAAAGGAAGGAGTGAACGAGCCAGCCCCCGAAAGGGGTGGCGCTGTCTCCTCCGCTGAGGTAACTTACCTCCCTTAGCAACAGCATCCAATTTATCTCCAAACAGCCGCGAACCCAAGAAGGGAAGAGCTGTGAGCGACTTCTTGGCCCCAACACCCGCTGTCCACTGGCGGAGCCAGACCAATCTGCGCATAGCCACCAGTAAGGCTGAAGTCCTACTACACACGACAATAGAATCTTCCATCGCAGCCATGACAAAATCCATGAACAATTAAGTATAGCAAACTCAGCGCAAGCTGGATCAAACTGAGCGTTATTCCGCCAGTCCCTGATAAGAGACCTGGTAGCAAGCGACACCAGGACAGATGCACTAACAGGCCGCAGGGCCGAGCCCACGCTGGCAAATGCGTGGCATGCCATCAGATCAAGGCGCTTATCCTCGCCATCCTTAAGGGAAGAGGCGTCAGGGGTGTTCAGCACAGAAGAGTTGGTCAAACCTAAAACTGGCGCGTCGACCTCGGGAGGAGAAGACCAGCGCTTAACCGCCTCCAACGGAAAAGGATACCTCTTATCCCTGAGGAACACCAGGAAGCCGACTGGGCCTCTCCCAGGAAGCGCATCAAAGTGACCCTGGGTAGGGAATTCCAGACGGGGCTTGCGGACCCCAAAAAATTCCCCCTTCTTGAGAAGGGGCACCTCAGGCGGTTCAATATCCAACACCTCCAATAAATGTGACAAAACAGTGGCCGTATCTACCGCATCCCCCAGCGCCTGCCCGACATCGGCATCCCCAGACTGAACATAGTCAGCCTCTGTTTCCTGATACAATTCCCCCTCCTCTAACGGGGAATAATCTGACAAACCACAGAATCGACGTCAACATCCCACAAGGGCTGGGCCGACGACAAATGTCTCTTTTTAGCCTGGGCCTTCTTGCCCACCGTGCTAGCAATAATTTTCTCGATGCTGGCCAACCTAGCCCAAACATCATAGAAACATAGAAACATAGAAGGTTGACGGCAGAAGGAGACCATACGGTCCATCTAGTCTGCCCTTATGTGTATACTGTATGTTCTCTTTATCTTAGGATAGATGTGTGCTTATCCCAGGCATGTTTAAATTCAGTGACTGTTGATGTTTCAACTACCTCTGCTGGAAGTTTGTTCCAAGCACCTACTACTCTTTCTGTAAAATAATATTTTCTAACATTGCTCCTGATCTTCCCCCCGACTAGCTTCAGGTTGTGCCCCCTTGTTCTATCGTTAAGTTTCTTCTTAAAAACACTTCCCTCCTGAACCTTATTCAATCCTTTCACATATTTAAAGGTCTCTATCATGTCCCCCCTCTCCCTTCTTTCCTCCAGACTGTATAAATTAAGTTCTTTAAGTCTCTCCTGATAAGTTTTAAGTGTAAGTCCTTCCACCATTTTCGTTGCCCGCCTTTGGACACGTTCTATTTGAATAATGTCTTTTTGCAGGTAAGGTCTCCAGAACTGCACACAGTATTCTAGCTGTGGCCTTACCAGGGCTCTATACAGCGGCATCACAACCTCCCTCTTCCTACTGGTGATGCCTCGAGCTATGCAGCCGAGCATCTTGCTTGCTTTTCCCACTGCCTGGCTACACTGTCCACTCATCTTGCAGCTATCAGTAATCAGTACCCCTAAATCTCTCTCCTCCGAAGTCCTGGCTAACACAGTACTGCCCATACGGTACTCAGAGCAGGGATTCCTTCTACCCAAGTGCATGATTTTACATTTAGAGACATTAAACTCTAGTTTCCACAGTTTTGACCATCTATCCAGTAAAGCTAAATCATTTTCCATGTTGCAGACACCTCCAGGAATATCCACCCTATTACTAACCTTTGTATCATCAGCAAACAGACAAACTTTTCCTACCAAGCCTTCTCCTATGTCACTTACAAATATATTAAAAAGAATGGGGCCCAGGACAGAGCCCTGCGGCACACCACTTGTAACTCGCCTTTGTTCAGATTGCACACCATTTACAACAACGCTCTGATACCGATCCCTCAGCCAACTGGAAATCCACTGAACTATCCAGGGATTGAGTCCTACCTTCAATAACTTATCTATGAGCTCCTTATGTGGTACAGTGTCAAAGGCTTTGCTAAAATCCAGATAGGCGATATCCACAGCACCACCTTCATCTAACACTTTAGTGACATTGTCAAAGAAATCAATAAGATTGGTCTGACATGATCTGCCCTCAGTAAAGCCGTGCTGTTTTGGGTCCAATAGGTCATTAATTTTTAGATGGGAAATTATCTGTTTTTTTAAGAGTGTTTCCATTAATTTGACCACTATAGATGTTAAACTAACTGGCCTGTAATTACTGGCTTCTTCTCTACTCCCCTTTTTATGGATTGGTACGACATTGGCCATTCTCCAATCATCTGGAACCTCACCAGTTGAAAGGGAATGGTTAAGTAAATCAGTTAGAGGGGCTGCAATCACAAATCTAAGTTCCCTTAGAACTCTGGGGTGGATTCCATCTGGACCCAGCTGGCACCAATGTCACTTGGGGGACGGATAAGGTGTAAGGTGGGGAGGGGAAGGCGATGAAGCGGGAGGAGCCGACCCAGAAGGCTGGGTACCAGACTGCCGCGTTATGGCTTTTTGTGCGCATGGTATACAGAACAGCACATTCTCCCCCGTAAGGGATACCCCACACCCCACACATGGCCCGGATTGTCCCAGAGGGAGCCCGAGCCCAGTATCCTGGTGATTTTTGTGGTCAGTCGCAAGACCGCAGGGAATTTACGCCTAAGCAACCCGGGATGCCCCTTAAAAGTCCCGGTGGGAGGATTTGAGGTGAATTTACACTAGGGACCCCAGGACCAGGAGGAACCCCTTAATATGCACATATACAATGCAATCTGTAACACACAAAACAGGCAACATAAGTGCAATCCTACATATATAAGGCAATAACACATACCTAATTGTATATGTATATAAAAATATATATCTGTATCCCAGCCAGACATGCGTAACCAACACAAAAAAAAACACACACGTTCATGCCCGCAATCAGTGGGGGCCCCCCCGCTAGAGAGGGGCCCCCACATAAGCTAAGGAAGTGGCCATCTGGCCCTTACCACTCGGAGCGCAGCTCAGAATCAGCATCAAAATGGCCCCCGAAAAGTGCCTCATGCAGGAAGAGGGAGAGAAGATGGAGAGAAGGGGGAGGGCGGGCCAGCGCAGAACACACGCTCGCCAGGCCACGCCCCCCTCCCAGCGACGCGGATCCCCTAGGAACGACCCACATAATCGCGCCGAAGAAGGGGGCGGGGCTACCGCGGCCGTGCCGAGAGCCCGGTCCCGCCTCCTCCCTGAACACAGCCTGAGGGGAAGAAGCTCCCCCAGGCTAATCACAGCACCAGACATGGTCCCAGAAGTAAAACACACACTGTCAGTCACACACACACACGCACAGTGAAATCACACACCCACACACACAGGGGCATGGGAGAACGAAAAACGAATTAACGGCCAGGCCAGGCAACCCCCCCCCCCCCCCGGAGGGGAGTAAGGGACCCAGAAGGGGGGGGGGGACCCTGCCAGAATCCGGCCATAAGCATAGAGGGATGGGGCATCCAACACCAGGATCACCAAAAACCTGGATAACCGCCTACCCCATAGTGAGGTCTCACGGTGGAGCAGTGCACCTTCCGCGCCCATAGGGTGCTGCCTACCTTCACCAGGACCAGCAGCCTAAGCTGGGAGGCTCAAATAGGGGCAATTTAGAAAGGGTCCTGGCAGTAATAGGGACAATAAACCGCCGGGTGCAGGCCCGGCTTACCTGTAAGTAAAGAAGTCTTCTGTCTTGTCGCCTTCCCTGCAGAGAAGAACTGGGAATTTGGTGGGAGGTCCCAGGTATATATGGACCGGGAGGGGCTATCTTTTTTGCATATTCATCTCTGCAGAAGTTCGCCCTCTACTGGAGATTACCCACATGTCATGAAGATCGAAGTGGAGTGTATGGCACACTTAGAATATCTGGCTTGAAGCGAACCATCACCTTGTCCTGGTGTCTCTCATAGTAGGGGGGCTGAATGGAAAGCGCCGCCAACTCAGACACACGCGTAACAGAGGTGATAGCCACCAGAAAGACAGCCTTGAGAGTTAGAATGGCCAGGGAAGCATCCTGCACAGGTACCAAGTTCAAATCCCAAACAGGCAGCATAGTCTTACGCGGGGGACGCACATGAGTCACCCCCTGGAAAAAAGTCCTAATCAGAGAATGCTGAGCAAAGGACTTCTGGAAGAAAACAGCCAGAGCAGAAACCTGACCTTTTAGAGTACTAAGTTGGAGCCCCATCTCCAACCCATGCTGCAGGAACTCCAGAATCCTGGGAATAGAGAACACACGACAGGGAAGAGACTTAGACTCACACCAGTCAATGTAGGCACGCCAAGCCCTGTAAAAAATGGAAGAGGAAGACTTCTTCCTAGCCTTTATCAAGGTATCCACAACCGAGGAAGACAGTCCCTTCTCCATCAAGATGGAGGTTTCAGCAACCAGGCCGTCAAAGCCAGAGTTTGTAAATTGGGATGGCGTAGTGAGCCCTGAGTGAGCAGATCTGGCACCATGGGTAGAATGTACTGATCTACTGCCAACTGCACCACGTCTGCGAACCACACTTTTCTTGGCCACCTGGGGGCCACGAGAATTGCTGGCACCCCTTCCAGAGCAATCTTGCGCAGAACCCTGCCCAGCAGGGGGAATGGAGGGAAGACATACAGAAACTGAAAGTCCTGCCATGACATTGCTAGAGCATCCGTGGTCAAGGCCAGAGGATCCTGGGACAGGGAGACAAAGGCCGGGAGCTTGTGATTGTGACGGGACGCAAACAGATCCACATCTGGTGGGCCCCAACGGTGACACAGAGATTGGAACACCCTGCTGCATAGGGACCATTCTCCCTGGCGAGAGGTCCCCCTGCTCAGAGAGTCTGCCAGGAGATTTTCCACCCCCGGGATGTACACAGCTGATATGCAGGGAACATTGGCCTCCGCCCAGGTCAGGATCAGAGACACTTCCTGGAAGGCCCCCTTGCTCCGGGTCCCTCCCTGATGATTGATGTAGGCAACTGCCCTCAGGTTGTCCGAGCGCACCTGAACAGGCAGGCCCTGAATGTGAGTAGTCAACTGAGCCAGAACTAACCTGATCGCCCGCAGTTCCAAGACATTGATAGGTGTGTGGGCCTCCTGAGGGCCCCACCTCCCCTGGAACGGCAGGGACTTCCAGAAACCCCCCCCAACCTGACAGACTGGCATCCGTGGTGACCGTCTCCCAGGAAGGGGCAAGAAAGGATCTGCCCCCAAACAGGTTCCTTGAGTCCATCCACCACGAGAGGGACCTCCTGACCAGGGGGGAGAGCACACAGACCCTGTCCAGGGACGCTGGATCCTTGTCCCATACTGACAAGAGGTGGAGTTGCAGAGGCCTCAAGTGGAACTGAGCATAAGGGACCGCCTTGAAGCATGCCACCATCAGGCCCACCAGCTGCCTTCCCTGCCTGATGGAGGGATGATGACAAGATAGCAGGAACTGGACCTGTGCAATCAGACCATCCACCTTCTGTTGAGGAAGGAAAATCCTTGCCTGAACTGTATTCAGATTCATTCCTAGGAATGGATTCACCAAGGAGGGGGACAGTGAGGACTTGGGGTGGTTGATCACCAATCCAAATGACTCCAGGGTGGACACCACCAGCTGAGTATCCAACTCTGCCTGATCTAGAGATTGGTAGGTGATGAGAATGTCGTCCAGATAAGGTAGCACGCGGACACCCTGATACCTGAGCAGAGACATCAGGCCGGCCAACACCTTGGTGAACACCCTGGGAGCTGAGGTAAGACCGAAGGGCAATTCCACAAACTGGTAGTGTTGATCCTCCAGAGCGAACCTGAGGAACCTTTGATGACCTGGAAATACAGGAATATGAAGATAAGCATCCTTGATGTCCACAGAAGTCATGAAATCCCCTGGGCACAGGGAACTGATGGCAGAGCGCAGAGTTTCCATGCGAAAGCGCCTGCTCCTGACAAATTTGTTGAGGATCTTTAAGTCCAGGATGGGCCTGACTGAACCATCTTTTTTGGGGACTGTGAACAGGTTGGAATAGAAGCCCTTGCCTGTTTCTCTTAAAGGGACCTTGCAGATGACCTCCAGCTCCAGGAGGCCTTGCACAGCCTGCACTAGCTCCTGAGCTAACACAGGGTCCTGAGGAATCCGGGATCTGATGAATCTTGGGGGCGGCCAGGCAGCAAACTCCAACTTGTAACCGGAGGACACTACCTCCTGAATCCACCGGTCTGGGACATGAAGCCTCCAGACGTGAGCAAAGTGCTGAAGCCGTCCCCCCACCCGGATGGGTGAGGGCGCCCCATCATGCCTGAGGGGGCTTGTGAGAGGATTTAGCCTTGGGACCCGTCCACGTCCTCTTCCACTACCCCAGAAGTCTCCCCGGGCCCCAGTAAAGGAAACCCCCCTCCCTTGTCTAGCACCACGGTAGGGAGAGGAGAATAAGCCCTGAACCCGAAAGGGCCGAGACTGCAGCCTGCGCTGGGGTAACCTGCCTCCCTTAGCAAAAAGGTCCAGGCGGTCCCCAAACAGGCATAGTCCTTTGAAGGGAAAACCAGTGAGGGCCTTCTTGGCAGCCAAACCGAGCGGTGTATAGCCACCACAAGGGCAGATGTTCTGGTACACATTCTAATGAGGACTAAGAGGACAAAATTTACAAAAACATCACAACTGGAGAGAGCATTAAAAACCTCACAAGGCAAATCATCACGGGCACTATCAAGTATACTTCTGATCAGGGTCCTAGTGGCAATAGCGGTAATGGCAGAGGCACAGACCAGGCGCAGCGCCGTCCCCACACATGCAAAAGCATGTGACGCCAGCTGGTCAATGCGCCCGTCCTCAGCATCCCGCAGGGTAGTAGAGTCAGGAGGATGCCTGACAGAGGTGTTAGATAGCCCTAGGACCGGGGCATCCACCTCAGGAGGGCATGACCAACACTTTACCACGTCAGAAGGAAAGGGATACTTCCTATCCCAACTTTTAGGTACCCCAGGAAGTCTACTGGGGCGCTCCCATTCCTTAAGCACCAGGTTATTGAAATGTGCTTGCTCAGGAAATTCCAAACGAACGAGCGGTATGGGAAAGCTCCCCCCTTTGCCTGGGAGCCACAACAGGGGGAGAAATGGACAGAACCTCAAAAATCTGGGTCAGCAATCTGTCAGTGTCATCCGGGGCCCAGGGGTCAGAGCCAGAATCGTCATGGCCCCTTGGCCTCTCATCAGATGACCCTGAGTCAGAGAAAAGCTCCCCTTCGTCCGAAGGGGTATAGCCACAAAGATTCCAAAACTCCTCAGTTTCCATAGGGAAAAGAGTGACATTAGGCGTTAAGTGCCGCTTTTTAGCAGGGGCCTTACACGCCAAGGTATTAGCAATCAACTTCTCAAGAGTAGCCAGTCTAGAAGACACATCAGGCTGAGAATCCCCACTTGTATGCAACTCAGTAGGAGTGAGATTTAAGCTTGGGGAGTAGGTGAAGTGAAACGAGGTGCAGGGCCAGCCACTGGAAGGCCAGATTGCAGCGCAAGCACATTATCCTGAGATGCCTCCATATGGTGATTATAGCGGCACTATAGGTCGATAGGGATTAACGCTATACAGCAACCCTGGATGCCCCAATAACCCGCTAGGGAAATGGGAGTAATTACACTAGGCCTCACAAGTTAACCAACTAACTTAAATAGGGCCCACCGATAGACAGGGGCAATAGTGCGGGAGGGGCATCCCATAGAGGCTCACCATAAGCCTGAACCGCCTACCCTTTGGTGGGAGATTGCAGTGGAGCAGCACTTCTAAGCACCTAACAGCGGTGCTGCCTACCATCACCCGACCGGCGCAGTCAAGGCTGGGAGGCATATTACTAATGGAACGGGTGGGAATAGTCCTACAGGGCCGCAGGCTAATAGCCCCGCTCACCTGCGAGTAGAGAGAGCCATTTCTCGTCCTTCACAGTCACAGACTGCAGAGAAAATCTGGGGATTTGTGGGAGGTCCCTGAGTATTTGAGGGGCCGGGAGGAGCCTATTTTCGATGTCTCTGCAGTCCAGCGCCATCTGGCGGAGTAATATCCGATAGTAAGTACTATATCTGGAGCAGGACGTACTGTATACTAAGAATAATATATCATTTTCCTGGAAAATCCCTGGAAATCCCTTCAAAAATCAAGGTTAAACATATGTAGCGCAAAATAGTGAAACGTGGTCTGGCAACAAAGGGTGACAAAAATACCATTTTGTGATTACTCACCTTTAAAATGGGTATTATAAGTATGTCACACACCCCGCTTCCAAGATTAACCCTTTAAATGCCAAGCACGTAGTTTCTACGTGGTTGCTTCTCCTACCGTTAAGTGCCAAGCACGTAGAAACTACGTGCCTGGCATTTCCCCCAAACAGTTAAAGAATAGAAAAAAAAACCCACTTACCTCCGGTATCCCCGTGAAGCTTGGGGTCCCCTCTTCCTGGGGGGGGCATCCGATCGCCCCCCCGTCGTCCTCCGTCTTCAGGGGGGGGCCCGAAACCAGCCGCCCCCCCCCCCCCCCCGTTTCCAGCGCTGACATCGGCGCTGTAAAAAAAACAAAAAAAAACAAACTGTCATTTACTCACCTCCGCGCCCGAGCCTTCTGTCCGGGTCTCCTCTTCACCAGGGGGGGTCCGATCCCCCCCCTGGGCTGCGCAGTCTTTAGGTGAGGACCCTCTTCCGGGTCCTCACCTCTTGTAATGGCGGCGATGGCCGCCGCCGCTTAGCTCCGCCCATTGTGGGAGGAGCGGGATGACGTCATCCCGCTCCTCCTATACCCCCTCCGAGCTCCGGCATCTGTCAGATGCCGGTGGTGATCGGAGCAGGGCGGATGTCAGGTGAGGAGGCTCCGATCGGAGCCCCCTCACCTGTCACCCGCCCTGCGCCGATCACCACCGGCATCTGTCAGTGAGATGATCGGCGCGGGACAGCGGCGAGGGACGTCGGATCGGAGGTGAGTACAGTGTAAAATAAGAAAAATAAAGATTTTTTTTCTCTGTGTCTGTGTGATTTTTTTACTATTAACCCCTTGTGAACTGGTAAGGGGTCCATGACCCCTATACCAGTTCACAAGGCTGGGGGGATGGGAAGCCACCTGCGCTAGCGGGTGGCTTGCCATTAACCCCTGGCACCCCCATTACCTGCCTCCCCAAAGGCCAGGGGGGGGCAGAAGAGCCCGGGCCCACATGGGCTATGTGGGCTCGTAGGCTGCAGGGTGGGGGGGCCACAAAAGCTGGCCCCCCCACTCTGTGCCTACAAGCCCCCATAGCTGGTCCCGGGCTGGTTACTTTGGGTAAGGGGGACCCCACGTCAATTTTTTTTTTGATTTTTAAGGGTTTTTAACCCTTAAAAATAAAAAAAAAATGGGGTCCCCCCCCCCTGGGAGGGGGGACCCTATGTCATTTTTTTTTTTGATTAACCCTTTGTGTTCTGTCATCCAGCAGCTATAAAAGGCTTCTAGCAAGTGAGCAGAAGCCAGTGATCGCCGAGGGACAGAGGGCTCCAGGATGGATGGGAGGTGAGTACAGTGTAAAAAAAAATAAAAATTAATAAAATATTTTTTCTCTGCTTGTGTCTGTGTGATTATTTACATTTCACCCCTTGTGAACTGGTAAGGGGTCCATGACCCCTATACCAGTTCACAAGGCTGGGGGGATGGCAAGCCACCTGCGCTAGCGGGTGGCTTGCCATTAACCCCCGGCACCCCCATTACCTGCCTCCCCAAAGGCCAGGGGGGGGCAGAAGAGCCCGGGCCCACATGGGCTATGTGCACATAAGCTGGCCCCCCCACTCTGTGCCTACAAGCCCCCATAGCTGGTCCCGGGCTGGTTACTTTGGGTAAGGGGGACCCCACGTCAATTTTTTTTTTGATTTTTAAGGGTTTTTAACCCTTAAAAATAAAAAAAAAATGGGGTCTCCCTCCCCTGGGAGGGGGGACCCTATGTCATTTTTTTTCTCGATTTAACCGTTTGTAGTGTGGATGGTAGTTGTATTTTTTTTGTGAATGTTATAAAATACTTGTTTCAGTTAGGGGGGTCTCCTGGGCAGGAACAGGGGGCTACCGATAAATATGTGGTACCGTTCTAATCGGTAGAAATGGGGCTTTCACATGCAATATGATTTTCCTTAATAAAATAAAATAAAATTTTTTATTTAAAATAAAGGAGTCAATTTTTTAAAAAAATTTTTTATTTATTTATTTATTATTTTTACTTAATAATATTGTAAAAAAAAAAAAAAAATTTACAAACAAGACATTTCATGTTAAAGCCTAAACTCTGCTGCAAAAAAATATATATATAATTTTCCTGAAAGTTCCAGCAAAAATGGTGCAAAACATGGCGCAAAACATGACGCAAAATGGGGAAAAATGGCCTGTCAACAGAGGGTGACAAAATCTCAAGTAGGCTGGCAATTAAAAGGGTTAATAGTACCTATGCATGTTGGGTATTGTTCTGTTCGGGGGACCTTGCGCTTTCAGACTTAGCTTGTTTTTTCTGGTTTGCATATTTATATTTTAGGAAAAGGTGTTTTTTATTCAGCTTTTTTATAAATTTTTTAGGGAAACCCTGCGCAAACAAAGAATTCTTTGAGGGATTACTTCCAGAAAGATGAGCCCACTACAACAAGCTGGGTACCCTTAGAAAGCTTAACGTGTGTACTTTCAGGGAATATATGGTTTATGGGGGATATTCCAAATGTCAAGGGTTGTTTTGGTTGAAAAATCGCAAGGTGCGCACTTTGTCTGCAGAGCTGAAATTTTCAAGTAAAATTACCGTTACGCACATGCTTTACTTTGGTGTGTTTGGCAACTCTTCCCTTGACAGTAGCTATGCATGTTGGGTATTGTTCTGTTCGGGGGATGTTGCGTTTTCAGATTAAACTTGTTTTTTCTTGTTTGTATATAGTTTTTTTAGGAAAATGTGGCTTTGATTCTGCTTTTTTATCCTTTTTTTAGGGAAACTCTTTGCAACCAAAGAATCCATTGAGGGATTACTTCCAGAAAACTATGGCCACATCAACAAGCCTGGTACGCCTAGAAAGCTTGAGGTGTGTACTTCCAGAGAATATATAGTTTGTTGGGGGTATTTCAAATGTAAAGGGTTGTTTTTCTGGAAAAACTGCAAGGTGCGCATATTGCATAGCACAGTTGTATTTTATCTGAAAATCCCCTAAAGCGCTGTTTCAGTTTGGGGGAGTCTCCTGGGCAGGAAAGGTTGTCTACCTATACATATGTGGTACCGCTGTAACCGGGAGAAATTGGGATTTCACACGCAATAAGATTTCATTGACAAACTTACATTTTTTATTACAAAAAAAACTACAATATGTAAAAATTTTTTTTTTTTTTTTGCACATATTTCACCCAAAAATATTGAGAATACACCTAAAAAATGACAAACAAGACATTTCATGTTAAAGCCCAGACTCTGCTGAAAAAAACAATATATCATTTTCCTGGGAAATCCCTGGAAATCCCTTCAAAAATCACATTTGAACATGGGGAGCGCAAAATAGTGCAAAATGGTCTGGCAACAAAGGGTGACAAAAACGCCAGGTAGGCTGGCACTTAAAGGGTTAATGACATATGGGTTATGTCCAGTAGAGGGCGAACTTCTGCAGAGATGACTAGAAAAAAGAAGCCCCTCCCCGTCCATAAATACCTGGGACCTCCCACACATTCCCCAGTATAGGAAAGCAGTAAGGGGACCAGGAAGAGCCAATAAAAGACTAAATAACCAAACAAAGGTTCACCATATAGAGGATCCAGAATAAAAATCAGGCCGGGATGAAGCGGGGTGTGTGAAATACTTATAATACCCATTTTAAAGGTGAGTAATCACAAAATGGTATTATTCCAAGTATGTCACACACCCCGCTTCCAAGATTAATGACATATGGGACATCCAATAGCAGTGTCCAACAAGGGTGGGGATCCCAAAAAGGCAATAATGCACCAATTTAAACCACTGCAGCTTGCATCAACCTTGTAAAACTTGGAAAAAGTATGAACAGAAGACCAAGTAGCAGCCTTACAAATTTGTTCAACAGAGGCCTGGTGCTGGAAAGCCCAGGAAGCCCCAAAAGCACGAGTTGAATGAGCAGTGATCTGAAAAGGGGGAACCCTCCCCTTGGCAGAATAGGCGCCAACAATGGCCTGACGTATCCATTTACTAATGGTAGACTTGGCGGGCGCCAAATCCTTCCTGGGCCCGGAGGGCACCACGAACAAGGCATCCATCTTACAAAAGGGAGAAGTAGCCACCAAATAGTACTTCACACAACGAACTACATCCAAAGAGTGCAGGACCCTCTCCTCGTCATTGCTAGGCTTAGGACACAAGGAAGGAAGAACCACATCCTGATAGAGATGGAAGGCAGAAACCACCTTAGGAATGAAATCTGGCTTAAAGCGAAAGACCACCTTATCCTGGTGTCTTTCAAAGTAAGGGGCCTGAATGGACAGAGCCGCCAACTCAGAGACACGTCGAACAGAGGTGATAGCTACCAAAAAGGCAACCTTTTGTGTGAGCATAGAAAGTGCAACATCCTGCACCGGCTCAAAACGAGGCCCCTGGAGGGCTGACAGAACCAAATTCAAATCCCAAACCGGCAACAAAGGCTTTCGAGGGGGCCGCACATGAGTGACCCCCTTGAAAAAAGTTTTAACCAAAAGGATGAAGAGCAGAGGACCTTTGAAAGAAGACCGCCAGGGCAGAGACCTGCCCTTTCAAGGTACTAAGCTGGAACCCCAGGTCCAGACCGTGTTGAAGAAAATCCCAAATCCTAGGGATCGAAAACACTCTGCAAGGCAAGGCCCTAGCCTCACGCCAATCAATATAGGACCTCCAAGTCCTGTAGTAGATGTTAGAGGAAGATCTCTTCCTAGCCCTAACAAGTGCCTGAATCACAGCATCAGACAAACCTTCTTCTTTTAAGATGGAAGTTTCAGCAGCCACACCATCAAAGCCAGCGTTTGTAAATTGGGGTAACAAAGTTGACCTTGAGTGATCAGATCCGGAAACAGGGGCAACCTGTACTGATCTACCGCCAGCCGTACGACGTCTGCGAACCAAACCTGTCTTGGCCACCTTGGGGCCACCAAAATTGCTGGCGCACCCTCTTGAGCCAGCTTGCGCACCACCTTGCCCACCATGGGAAACAGGTACAGAAAACCCAGATCCCTCCAGGCAAGAGACAAGGCGTCCACTGCCAGGGCCAGAGGATCCTGAGACAGACACAAATGCAGGAAGCTTGTGATTGTGACGTGAGGCAAAGAGATCCACCTCCGGAATCCACCACTTGTGACAAAGGGACCGGAACACCTTGTGGTTGAGCGACCATTCCCCTCGGCGAGAGGGTCCCCTGCTCAGGGAGTCCGCCTCTACGTTTTCCACTCCCGGAATGTACACTGCTGAGATGCATGGGACATTGCTCTCCGCCCATGCAAGAATCAGAGAAACTTCCCTGAGGGCACTCCTGCTGCGAGTCCCTCCTTGGTGATTGATGTAAGCGACCGCAGTCCGATTGTCTGATCGAACCTGAACCGGTACACCCTGGAGGTGGTGCGTCAAGCGTGACCGTACCAACCGAATAGATCTCAGCTCCAAGACATTGATGGGGGTGTGGGCCTCCAGAGGACCCCACAGCCCCTGGAACCGATGCTCCTTCCAGAAACACCCCCAGCCCGACAGGCTGGCATCCGTGGTGACCGTCTCCCAACAAGGGGTCAGAAAAGACCTGCCCCTCAGAAGATTCCTTGGTTCCAGCCACCACTGAAGAGACTGCCGAACCAGGGAAGACATCAGAAATGACTGATCCAATGACAGCGGACATCTGTCCCAGGCCAACAGTAGATGGAGCTGGAGCGACCTCATGTGGAACTGAGCAAAAGGGACTGCCTCGAAGGAAGCCACCATCAACCCCACCAGTCTCATCCCTAGCCGGATAGACGGGCGAGGGTTGGACAGAAGAAGACGTATCAGATCTTGAACCATCTGCACCTTCGACTGAGGTAGGAACACCCTGGTCTGAATGGTATCCAGATACATGCCCAGAAATGCAATCTCCCTTGACGGGGAGAGAGAAGACTTGGGATGGTTTACCACCCAGCCGAACCTCTCCAGCGTTGACACCACCGTCCTGGTGTCTAGCTCCGCCTGTCTGAGAGAGGATGCCGTAATGACAAGGTCGTCCAGATACGGCACAATGCGAATGCCCTGGTCTCTGAGAAGGGCCATTATACCCGCCAGCACCTTGGTGAACACTCTTGGTGCCGAGGTCAGCCCGAACGGGAGGGCCACAAACTGAAAATGCCGATCTCCCACCACAAACCTGAGAAATCTCTGGTGTGCTGGGAAGATCGGCACATGAAGGTAAGCATCCTTGATGTCTATGGACGTCATGAAGTCCCCCTGACGAAGAGAAAGGATGGCTGAGCACAAAGTCTCCATGCAGAACTTCTTGGCTCTGATGAACCTGTTGAGAAGCTTCAAATCCAGAATGGGTCTTATGGATCCATCCATTTTGGGCACCATGAAGAGGTTGGAATAATAGCCCCGGCCTCTCTCTGATAAAGGCACTGGGCATATGACTCCCAAGATTTTGCACTGCCAACAGGAGCCCCTGCGCAGCCCGGGGGGTCCGAGGGGACCCGAGATCTGAGGAATCTGGGAGGAGGCGGTACTCAAACTCCAGCTTGTACCCGGAAGAGACCACTTACAAGATCCACTTGTCTGTGACCTCCCGGGCCCAGACCTGGAAGAAGTGCCGCAGCCGTCCCCCCACCCGCAAGGGTGAGGGCGCCCCCTCATTGCTGAGCTGGCTTGGCAGCAGGCTTGGGCTTGGAACCCCAGACAGGTCCTGGACGGGCCCGTCCTCTGCCTCTGCTCCAGGAATCACCTCTGAAGGTAGAGAAGGCAGCTCCTCTGCCCGCTCTGGCACCGCGAAAGGAAGGATTAAAACAGCCTGCCCCCCAAAAGAAGCGACGCTGCTTCTTGCGTTGCGGTAGCTTTCCTCCTTTCGCTACTGAATCCAATTTATCTCCAAACAGCCGCATACCCAGAAAGGGTAGCCCTGTAAGTGACTTCTTAGCCGCAATGTCAGCCGCCCCCTGGCCCAACCAGACAGAGCGTTGTATAGCCACAAGCAACACAGAGGTTCTGCTACACATACATATTGTGTCATCCAAGGCAGACAAGACAAAGGTCATGAACAATTCACACCGCATAAGCGCTGCAAATTCATCGCTGGCTGGGTCCAGCTGGGAACCACTCAACAGGGCGCCTAACCACAGACCTGGTAGCCACAACCGTGAGTGCAATAATCAGACCAGTCAAGGGAATCACAATCATCAAGAACCGGCGCGGCCGGTGACAGATGCCTTCTCTTAGCCGGGGCCTTCCTGGCCGCAGAGCTAGAAATCAATTTCTCGATGTTGGTCAATCTAGCACATACATCAGATTGCAACTCCCCACTAATGACAGCGTCACTTAGGGCAGTGGTTCCCAACCCTGTCCTCAAGGCACACCAACATGTCATGTTTTTTGGATCTCCAAATAGCCAGCTCTATTGCTCTGCAGCTGCACTAATTACTCCACCTGTGCATCTTTGTGGAGATCTGCAAAACCTGGCCTGTTGGTGTGCCTTGAGGACAGGGTTGGGAACCACTGACTTAGGGTACGGATAAGGCAGGGTGGAGTAGGTGATGAGACTGGCGGCACGGACCCAGACGCCTGGGACCCCGACTGCCGCGTTATGGCCTGCTGAGCACATGGTATGCAAATCAGTACATTATCCCCCGTAAGGGATACCCCACAACCCACACACTGCTGGGATTGCCCCGAAGGGAGCCCGAGCCCGGTATCCTGGGAAGCCTCCATATGGTGATTATTATGGTAGTCGCAAGGACCAGAGGGAATTACGCTAAAAGCTAACCGCGATGCCCCTTAAGTCCGTTAGTGGGAGGATTTCAATAATAATAATGATAATGAAAAAGCCCCAAATTTAGCCAAGGGACCCTAGGACCGGGAGAACCCCCCTTTTAACCAAGCAGGGTCCTCCTGAAAGACACCAAAAGAGAAGGGAGACCCCGTAAGTAAGGCACAGTAACCACCGCAGTCATACATGCAGAATATTAATTTTATATATATATATATATATAATACCATTTTGTGAATACTCACCTTGTAAAATGGGTATTATAAGTATGTCTCACACCCTGCTTCGGAAGTAGTCATTACACTTGGGTTATGTCCAGCAGAGGGCGAACTTTCTGCAGAGATGACTAGAAAAAAAGGAAGCTCCTCCCTGGCCCATAAATACCTGGGACCCCCCACACATCCCCCAGTATAGAAAAGCAGTAAGGGGACCAGGAAGAGCCAATAAAAACTACAAGAAAACAGTAACACCAAAGAGGATCCAAAATACAACTCAGGGCGGGGCGAAGCAGGGTGTGAGACATACTTATAATACCCATTTTACAAGGTGAGTATTCACAAAATTGTATTATTCTAAGTATGTCTCACACCCTGCTTCGGAAGTAGTCATTACACTTGGGACATCCAACAGCAGTGTCCAAAAAGGGTGGGGATCCTAAAAGGCAAAAATGCACCAATGAAAACCCCTGCCGTTTGAATAACTTTACGGCCAAAAACATCATCCACTAAGGTCCGCACAGCAACCTTACAAAGACTTGTAAAAGGTATGAACAGAAGACCAAGTAGCAGTCGCACCACTTATTCCGCTAAACTGAAAAGGGGGAAACCTCCCCTTAGCAAACTAAGCCCACACAAGGACCAGACATATCCATTAAAAATGGTAGCCTTGACGATGCCAAACCCATCAGGGGCCAGAGGGTACCACAAACAAGACTTCCTTCCTACAAAAAAGGGATGTAGCCAAGAAATGGAACGAAAACAGGACCCCCAGAAGGGCCCTCTCCTCTTCAAGCTAGACCAAAGGAAGAAGAACCACATCCCAAAAGGGATGGAAACACAGCGAACAGAGGAACTAGCCACCAAAAGGCAATCTGTAGTGTAGGCAAAACACAAATCCCAAACAGACGCAAGGCTGTTAGAGGACAGAGGTCCCTAGAAGGAGACCACCAGGACAGAGGCCTGCCCCAGCAAAGCACTTAAGCTGGAGCCCCAGACCGTACCGACGGAAGCCCAAAAACCTGGTGAACAAAAAACACCTTGCAACGCAAGGCCCTAGCCTCACACTCATCAATATAGGACCGCAAGTCCTGTAGAAAAGTTAAAGGAAGACCACTTCCTAGCCCAAACAAGGGTCTGAAGCACAACATCAGACAAACTCCACAAGAAAATGGAGGAGGTTACAGCAGCCACACCGCCAAGCCAGCGTATGCAACTACAGAACCAAGCCTATCTTGGCCACCCTGGAGCCACTAACATTGCTGACGCACCCTCAGGAGCCAGCTAGCGCGCCACCTTGGCGGAAACAGGTACAGGAACCCCAGACCCCTCCAGGCAAAAGATATGATGACCACTGCCGGAGGCAAAGGAACCTGAGACCGAAAACCAAACGTTGGGAGCTAGTGATAGTAACATGAGGCAAAGAAAACCACCTCCGGAATCTACCACTTGTGAGGACCGGAACACCTTGCAGAAGAAAGAACAATTCCCACACTGAGAGGGTCCCCTGCCCAAGGAATCCGCCTCCGTGATATCCACGCCCAGAGAGAACGCAGCTGAAATGCATGGAACATCGCTCTCCACCCAACAAGGGTCAGCGAAGCTTCCCTGAGGGCACTCCTGCTGCGAGACCCTCCTTGGTGATCGACGAAAGCGACCGCGGTTCAATCGTCCCAAGGAACCCGAACCGGCAAAACCTGTAAATGATGCAAACAGCATGAAAGTATCACACAAATAGCTCTGAACTCCAAAAACAGAGATGGGAGCGTGAGTCTCCCGAAGACTCCCCAGCCCCTAGAACTGAAAATCCATCCAGAAACCTCCCCAGCCCGACAGGCTGACATGCGAGGAAACCGGCTCCCAACAAGGGGCCAAAAAAGGAGCAAAAGGGACTGTCTAAAAGGAAAGTCACCATCAATCCCGCCAGATACTTCCCAAGCCAGAAAGAAATGCGAGGATTGTCCAGGAGAACAAATATCAGGTCCAAAGAACCTCTGCACCATAGGGTGAAGAAGGAACCCTCCGGCCTGACCGGAACCAGATCCATGCCATAGAACTTGGGGTGGATCATCACCCCTTCAAACGTTTCCAGCGACGTAACTACCCTGGAGGCCATCGCCCCCCAGCAAAGAAAAGATGCTGTAATGAGTAGGCCATCCAGATACAGCCCACTGTAAACGCCCTGGGCTGATAAGGGCCATCATGCCCGCCAGCCCCTTGACGAACACCCTTGGCACCGAAGGCAACCAGAAAGGAGGGGGCCACCAGTGAAACCGCCGATCTTCCCCCCCAAACCTGAGAAATCTCTGGCGAGCAGGGTAGGTAGATACATAAAGGCAAATAACCTTGATGGCCATAAACGTCACGAAATCCCTCAGATGAAGGGAATTGAAGACTGAGTGCAGAGTCTCCATGCAGAACTTCTGGGTTCTGATTAACCTGTAGAAGGCCTCAAAAACCAGAATGGTTCTGAAGGATCCATCCCGTTAGAGAACCACAAGGGCTGAAACAATAGCACCGACCCCTGCACAGCCCGGGAGACCGAGGAAACCCGAGAACAGAGGAATCACCCCTGAAGATAGAGAAGGCAGCACCTCTGCCAGTTCTGGCACCTTGAAAGGAAAGAATAGGGGAGCCTGCCCCCCGAAGGAGCAACGTCACTTCTAGCGTGGCGGAAGCCTGCCTCCTTACGCAACAGAGTCCAATATGACTCCAAAGCCGCATACCCCGAAGGATAGCCAATGTTAGCCGCCACCGGCGCAACCAGACAGAGCGTCATATAGTCACAAGCGAAGCGGAGGCTCCGCCATACAGACATATAGTGTCAACCAGACAAACAAGACCATGGACAGGAACTATACATGCCGCCTAAACGCTGCCAAATCAGCGCCGGATGGGTCCAGCAGGGACCCCGCAACTGGCCCCAAAGCATAGACCTGACAACCACAACCATGTGTACAGAAATATAAACAGGCCGCAAGGCAGAACCCACGCCAGCAAGGACTCGTCCAGCCAGCAGATAACCACGACGGTCCTCAAGATCCTCAATCGTGGAGGCGTCTAGAGAGTGCACCGCAGGTGCGTTGTGCAATCCCAGTACCAGACGCATCAACCTAGGGAGGAGATGACCAGCGTTTTACCTCGATCACCGTACAGGGATACCTTCTATCCCGTTCCAGAGGGAAACCAAGAAGCCGGCTAGATCCCTGCCGGACCGCAATAATCACATATTAGAATGAAGCTGAGTTGGGCACCCAGACGAGGCTTAGAGGTCTCAAGAAAAAAATTATTTTCCCTTCCGCGGAGGGGACTTCGCCGGAGTAGGAATAGCTAGCACCTCAAATAAATGGCCCAGGAACTTGGGGATAACCAAAGCATCCCCAAGCCCCTGCCCGGCATCAGCATCCCAAACTGCTGATCCTCAGATTCCGTAAACAGGTCCTTCCGCAAGCGGAAATAAACAGACCAGTCAAGGGAATCATGAACATCAATAACCGGCACTACCAGTGACGGATGGCTTCACTTAGTCGAGGCCATAAAGTATATATATATATATATATATATATATATATATATATATATATATATATATATATATATTGGAGCCTGCACCGCTGGGGAATAAAGTTCAATAAACATATGCTCTAACCGCTGGGCCGTGCACATGCTTGGCCACAGAGCTAGAAACAATATCTCGATGTTGGCCAATCCAGCACAAACATCAGATTGCGACTTCCCGCTAGTGACAAGTCACATGGGGTACGAATAATTTGAGGTGAAGTAGGCGATGAGGCCGTCGGCACTAACCCAGGCGTCCGCGCCCCCAACCGCCATGATAGGGCCTACTGAAAAAAAAAAAAAAAAATTGCATGCACCAGCACAGTATCCCAACAAGGGATACCCCCCAACCCACACAATGCCGGGAGCCAGAGCCCGGATCAGGGGAGCCTCCAAATGGTGATTGGAATGGTAGTCGCAACGACCAGCGGGAATTACGCTAGAAGCAACCCGGGATGCCCTTTAAGTCCGGTAGTGGGAAGATTTGCAGGCCCAAGGGACCCCAGGACACCATGACAAGGAGGGGGCCCCCATAATTAAGGTAGCAAGACAAGCACACATACATGCAAACAGAACATGGCATATAAATACATATAAATACATATAAATATATATAAATACTAAAAACAATGCATCAAGGCCTGACATGTCATGCTAACAACTAGAAAAAGGCCAAAGACATATAGATGTTGGCCCCAGTAAACAGAAGAAGGGACAAAAAGAACCCAGAGTATACCAGGCCCAAGATGAGAAAAAAACAGAAACAAAGCAAGCAAAGCCCCGCAGGGCATTCACCACCAGCCATGCGCAGGAGAGCGGGCCGGAACGGATCCCGCACCACACCCCCTTATCAGTCAAGACACCAGGCGCCTAAGAGTGCGCCCGAGAACAGAGCGGGACGGGCCGGCGCGAGGAGCGCCCGGCCCCGCCCCCTACCAGTCAAGCCCCCGGGCACCTCAAAGTGTGCCCGAGAACAGAGTGGGGCAGGCCGGCGCGAGGGGCGCCCGGCCCCGCCCCCTACCAGTCAAGACACCGGGCGCTTGTACAGTGCGCCCGAGAACAGAGCGGAGCGGGCCGGCGCGAGGAGCGCCCGGCCCCGCCCCCTACCCGTCAAGACGCCGGGCGCCTCAGAGTGCGCCCGAGAACAGAGCAGGGCGGGCCGGCGCGAGGAGCGCCCGGCCCCGCCCCCTACCAGACAAAGCACAGGGCGCCTCAGAGTGCGCCCGAGAGCAGAGCGGGGCGGGCCGCTGCCGTCGCGAGGAGCGCCCGGCCCCGCTCCCTCACCTGTTAAGAACCGGGCGCCGCCAAGGGCGCCCGAGAGCAGAGTGGGGCGGGCCGCCGCCGGCGCGAGAGGCGCCTGGCCCCGCCCCCTTCCTAGTAAGGAACCGAGCAGAGGGCGCCCGAGATGCCAAGGGCGACCGAGAACGGAGTCGGGCGGGCCCCCGGCGCGAGAAGCGCCCGGCCCCGCCCCCTACCAGCCATGCCACAGAGAGCGCCTGAAGGAGAGGGGCGGCCGCCGCCAGCACGCCAAGCGCCCGGCCCCGCCCCCTTCTCCTGACAGCAAGGAGAGGGAGGAGCTTCCCTCAGCCACCGCACCAGCTGCCATGACAGTGCGGCCAGCTCTGGCAGTGCTCGTGGAGGGATTACTTCCAGATGCTGCCACATCGCTACCAATACAGTTTAAACACAGTAAAAACACATACACACGCAAACACTCTTACTTCCCGATGTCCCAGACAAACGGGTAAGGGAAGTCACAGCCCCCCCCCCCCCCATTCACAGGGAATAAAGTGAGGGAGGGAACCCCAACTATAGCAGTAGCCAAAAAGGGGGAACGGACAGGGCATCCCAAACCGGGGTCACCAACCCGGTTAACCGCCTACCCTCTAATATAGGGTCTCACGGTGGAGCATTGGCTCCTAAGCACCAAAGGTGCCATTCTACCCTCACCCGGACCAGCCGTCTAGGCTAGGAGGCATGGGGTTTTTTATCAAAGGAGGGATCCGGGCGGAAATAGAAAAAAATAGAGGGCTGGGAGTCATCCCGGCTACCTGAAATCCCCCTGTGCAAGGAGGAGACGTCATCTTCTGCTTGCTCGCCTTCTGCAGAGACTAAACTGGGGGATGTGTGGGGGGTCCCAGGTATTTATGGGCCAGGGAGGAGCTTCCTTTTTTTCTAGTCATCTCTGCAGAAAGTTCGCCCTCTGCTGGACATAACCCAAGTGTAATGACTACTTCCGAAGCAGGGTGTGACATCATCGCGGTTCCCAGCCAATGCTGGGCACCGCAAAGGGCGCCAGAGAGAGAGGGGAGTGGGCTGCAACCAGCACGCGAGCGCCCGGCCCTGCCCCCTCCCCGGACAGCAAGGAGGGGAAGAAGCTCTCCTTCACCAAGCGCAGAGCCCGCGGCTCCCAGCGCACTGCGGCTCCAAAATGGCGCATACAGTGACAAACACACACACCAACACACATTGACATGAAACAAAAAAGGGAAGGACCATAAGTGAAGGACACAGCCCCCCCCCCCCCCCCCCGCCGCTGCGAGAAGGGAGTAATGGAAGGGGAAGGTCCCCAACTACAGTAGTAGAAGGTGGGGAAAACGGACAGGGCATCCCAAACCAGGGACACCGACCTGGTAGCCGCCTACCCCCTAATATGGGGTCTCACGGAGGAGGATAAAAATGGCCGGGTGCAAACCCGGCTTACCTGCAAGGAGGAAACAACCATTTTCTGACTTGCTCGCCCTCTGCAGAGACGATTACTGGGGAATGTGTGGGAGGTCCCAGGTATTTATGGACCGGGAGGGGCTTCTTTTTTTCTAGTCATCTCTGCAGAAGTTCGCCCTGTACTGGACATAACCCATATGTCATTAATCTTGGAAGCGGGGTGTGTGACATACTTGGAATAATTCTAGGAAGGCTGGCACTTAAAGGGTTAAAGAGCTATTTTTTTTCGGACCACTCCAGATAGAATTACTCAGGCCAAGCTCCACATGAACGGCGAGAGCGGCATGCTGACAATATCACGCACCTATTTCAGCGAGGTGTCGGACTAACGGCGGGGAGCCTGAATAATTGCATGCACTAAAAACTTGTGTCGTCGGCTATAAATAAATATGCGGCCGCGCTTCCACCTCCTGGTAGATACCTGCAATTCCAGCCTCGCACATCATTAAGGCAGCAAGTTTCCGATGTCGCCGTGCGGCCGTTACCGCTAATTTGTCACAAACAACCACATATCTAGGCCGTCATTATTATACTCAGGGAGGAAGCCGATGGCCTACAAACGTTCTGCTTAGTGTGTGTGTGGATTCATATGGACATCACTTTAAAGTGGACCTTCACCCCGAATAAGAGTCTATCTTATATGTTTCCCCCGCCCTGTACATACACATTACCCACATTAAACATCATCCTACCTGCACCTACTACTTTTTATGAGCCTATAAACATCCAAGATGGTGGCCCATGGAGTCTCAGGCTGCCTGCAAACAGGAAGTGTCTTCTGACTGTGCCGCTCTGCATTCTGGGATTGCTGACCTTTTCCGCAGCTCTGCTCTGTCTGTGCAAAGCACAGCTATAACCCCGCCCCCTGCACTTTTGACTCCCTCTCCTCAGTATGTGATGCTTCTGAGGCAAGATGGTGGCGCCCATATCCTAGAGCCCTGAACAAAGTTGCAGCCCAGTGGGGGAAAGAATGAAAAGTAAATTATTAAAAATGTAAAATATATTCATTTTAGATGTTGGGGAATAGTTTAAGGATTTGGTCTTTTTATTAACTCATGCTGAAGGTCTGGTTTAAAATACATAAACACAGGACACACCAACAGGTGCATAGGTGGTGGGGAGCGAGCTATGTCTATCAGCCACTAAATTCATAAATGTACAGATGCATAAACCAAAAAAAAACAACAAAATCCACCCAAATGTAACACTCCTGTGATCTCTTCAAATATATTATAATAAATTATTATAATTGCTCAGAATATACAAAAAAAAAAAAAAAAAACCCCGGGGATTACAGGATTGTTACATTTGGATGGATTTTGTTGTTTTTTTGGTTTATGCAGCTGCACATTTATGAATTTAGTGGCTGATAGACATAGCTGTCTCCCCACCGCCTATGCACCTGTTTATGTTGGTGTGTCCGGTATGTCCTGTGTTTATGTATTTTAATAGTTTTAAATATGTCTGGATGTATATGTTTTGGGTATATTTTTGATTAAAGAAGCACTATCGCGAAAAAATGTCCCAGTGATATAAATCCATATAAATATGCTGGATGGTGGGAGGAGGGGTCACTTATACACCCGTCAGTCATCAGGAAATATCCAGCCAGGCTTGTTTTCCTTTATTTTACTAGGAGGAAAAAGGACATCAGGGGTAACAGGTTCTGTCACCTGATAGATTAAACCTGTTATCCCTGGATTTTATTCCTACCATTAAAAAATAAACCACAAGCTTGGAGGTTTTATTCAGTTCGGGTGTATAAGTGACCCCTCCTCTCATTAGCCGACGTGTTTATATGGGTTTCTAATATTACACAATTTTGCATTGCATTAAAGAGGAACAATACACCCTACTTTTTGGTGTGTTATTCCTCTATGTGGTGGCTATGCCCCGCTGTGTGATCCCCCCCCCTCCAGGTAGCCCCATACACATGTGTCTGATTAGAACGAGTGCGCTGATTGGCAGAGCTCAGCCAATCAGAGCACTCGCTTTCACTCGGCTCCACTGGTAGCTAAGCCGAGCATGGCTGAAGAGACCCAAGTCCGCCACCAAATACATCCCCTGCTCACCTTCTAGCTGTGGATGTGGGTGTAGCACAGAGACACTTCAAGGGCTCCAGGAGAAAGTGAGTGTATCAGGGCTTCTGAGGGGGGGGGGGGGGTTCCACAGTGGGGAATTCCAGGGCCTGCGAAGTGGACCCAGGATTTTGACCCGCCCAATCTCACTCCCCTCTTCCCGATCCCTAAGACCACAAATGCCTGCCGCGGCCACACTCCCTGTTAGAGGGAAGTGGAGCATGCGGACCGTCAAAGCCGCTGCTCTAAGTTGCGCCGTGGGACAGGGAAGAGGTGAGCTGGGCTTGGCTTCCTGGGGGGTTTCACACAGTGGGGAAAAGACCAAAACCCAGGATAGAGGAACCCCCCCCCCCAGAAGCCCTGAGACATTCACTTTCTCCTCTAATCCTTGCAGAGTCTCTGTGCTACAACCATGTCAACAGCTAGAATTTGAGCAGGGGATGCAGCTGGCAGCGCACTTGGCCACGCTGAAAGCGGGTGCGCTGATTGGCTGAGCTGGATGAGCTCAGCCAATCAGCGCACTCATTCTTATCAGAAACATGAATATATGGGGCGATCTGGGGTGGGGATACAAACAGCGGGGCATCCCAAATCAAGATGCAGCCACATAGAGGAACACCACCCCACAAAGTCAAAGCTGAGTGTATTGCTCCTCTTTAACGTAAAGTTGTGTAATATTAGAAATCCATATAAACATGTTGGCTAATGAGTGGAGGGGTGACTTATACACCCGAAGTGAATAAAACTCCCGCCAAGCTTGTGGTTTATTCTCTCCTGGTAGGAATAAAATCCAGAAATCCAGGGGTGACAGGTTTAGTGTATCAGGGGTGACAGAACCTGTTACCCCTGATTTCATCTTCCTTAAAAGAAAGAAACAAGCCTGGCTGGATATTTCCTGATGCTGGGTGTATAAGTGACCCCACCTCCCACTATCCAGCATATTTATATGGACTTTTATAATTGGCCCATTTTTCTTCTTTAAAGAAGAACACCGGAGGCCAATCATCATACCAGTCAAAACTATTGACTATTGGCTTCAATAACTACTACAAGAGTCTCATCCTATTTATATTGTAGAATCAGTAAGGCTTGTGGCTTTGGCTTTCCAGAACGCATTCTATAACAAGCTCTCTATTTGCCTCTCTTGTCGTTATGGAAATAGCACTGCCATTCAAGCCTCATGGGGTACATCTGGCTCTGAACCTTACCTACCCGCCAGGTGCCCAAAAAAGGAAATTTAGTAACACTTTTAAGATGTTTGTTATTATTACTACAAAACTGCGATGTCAAGCTGACCTGACAATTGTGTGGTGGAGTAACAACCTTTTCCCGACACATTGGGCTCTGCACATCGGTGAGGTGAAAAGAATGAAGGGGGGGGACTTAATAATAAATGCACTTTTTAATGGAAATAGAAATCTCCAGCACCTGCTGATTTGTTACCACTCATACGCAACAAATTATTAAAGAGGGACAGGAGCTCTCTTTTCCTTTACCTAAGTAGAGGGTTTGGTCTGTTTAGCCCCCTATATTAAGCCTAACATGGGTCTCTCTACATACTGGCTTGTGGCTCTGGTAAAGAGGGTCAAAACCCAAAACAGCCTACCCTGGAATTGCGGGTGCTGGCCTTTGCCCTGCTCTGTGAACCAACCCGTATGCCACAAAACTCAACTCACCTCCTCCTAAACACCCACTCACTCACCTCACCTCCTTCATGGTGGTGTGCCGCAAGGCTCTGTCCTGGGCCCCATTCTTTTTAATATATTTGTAAGTGACATAAAAGAAGGCTTGGTAGGAAAAGTTTGCCTGTTTACTGATGATACAAAGGTTAGTAATAGGGTGGATATTCCTGGAGGTGTCTGCAACATGGAAAATGATTTAGCTTTACTGGTCTAGCTTTAAATGGTCAAAACTGTGGAAACTAGAGTTTAATGTCTCTAAATGTAAAATCCAGCACTTGGGTAGAAAGAATCCCTGCTCTGAGTACCGTATGGGCAGCACTGTGTTATCCAGGACCTCGGAGGAGAGAGATTTAGGGGTACTGATTACTGATAGCTGCAAGATGAGTGGACAGTGTAGCCAGGCAGTGGGAAAAGCAAGCAGGATGCTCGGCTGCATAGCTCGAGGCATCACAAGTAGGAAGAGGGAGGTTGTGATGCTGCTGTATAGAGCCCTGGTGAGGCCACAGCTAGAATACTGTGTGCAGTTCTGGAGACCTCACCTGCAAAAATACATTATTCAAATAGAACGTGTCCAAAGGCTGGCAACAAAAATGGTGGAAGGACTTATAAAAATCAGGAGAGAGAAGAACTTAATTTGTACAGTCTGGAGGAAAGAAGGGAGAGAGGGGACATGATTGAGAGTTTTACATATGTGACAGGATTGAATAAGGTTCAGGAGGGAAGTGCTTTTAAGAAGAAACTTAATGATAGAACAAGGGGCCCAACCTGAAGCTAGTCGGAGGGAAGATCAGGAGCAATGTTAGAAAAATACCGTTTTGTGAGTACTCACCTTTAAAACGGGTATTATGAGTGTGCCATACACTCCACTTCGATCTTCATGACATGTGGGTAATCTCCAGTAGAGGGCGAACTTCTGCAGAGATGAATATGCAAAAAAGAAAGCCCCTCCCGGTCCATATATACCTGGGACCTCCCACCAATTTCCCAGTGTAAAAAAAGCAGTAAGGGGACCAGGAAGAACCAATTATAACCTTAACAATCAAAACCAATGGTTCACCATATAAAAGCCCCAGAATACCTGAAAAAAAGGGGTGGGGCGAAGTGGAGTGTAATACCCGTTTTACAGGTGAGTACTCACAAAACGGTATTACTCTAAGTGTGCCATACACTCCACTTCGATCTTCATGACATGTGGAACATCCAATAGTAGTGTCTGTCATGGGTGGGAACCAGAAAACAGTGAAGAATGTACCAACTCAAACCACTGCAGCTTGCAGAACCTTGCGGCCAAAAACAGCATCCGCTGAAGCCCGCACATCAACCCGCACATCAACCTTGTAAAACTTGGAAAAAGTATGAACGGAAGACCAAGTAGCAGCCTTACAAACTTGTTCAACAGAAGCCTGGTGCTGAAAAGCCCAGGAAGCCCCAACAGCACGAGTAGAATGAGCAGTGATCTGAAAAGGGGGATCCCTCCCCTTGGCAGTATAGGCCCCAACAATGGCCTGACGAATCCTTTTGCTAATCGTAGACTTAGCAGGCGCCAAACCTTTCCTGGGCCCGCAGGGCACCACGAAAAAGGCATCCGTCCTGCGGAAGGAAGAAGTAATCACCAAATAGTAGTTAGTTCACACAGGGAACAATGTCCAAATTGTGCAGAGCCCTCTCCTTGTCATTGTTAGGCTTAGGACACAAGGAAGGGAGAACAATATCCTGATTGAGGTGGAAAGCAGACACCACCTTAGGAAGGAAATCCGGCTTGAAACGAAAAACCACCTTATCCTGGTGCCTCTCAAAGTAAGGGGCCTGAATCGACAGAGCCGCCAACTCAGAGACACGCCGAACAGAGGTAATAGCCACCAAGAAAGCAACCTTCTGAGTGAGAACCGAAAGAGCAATATCCTGCAACGGCTCAAAAGGAGGACCCTGGGAGAGCCGAAAAAACCAAATTCAAATCCCAAACAGGAACTACAGCCTTCCGAGGGGGCCGCACATGCGCGACCCCTTTGGAAAAAGGCCTTAACCAGCGGGTGTACGGCAAAAGACCTCTGGAAAAAAACCGACAGAGCATAAACCTGTCCTTTCAAGGTACTAAGCTGGAACCCAAGATCCAGATTATGCTGAAGAAACTCCAAAATCCTGGGTATCGAAAACACCCTGCAAGGCAAGGCCCTAGCCTCACACCAATCAATATAGGACCTCCAAGTCCTATAGTAAATGCCAGAAGAGGACCACTTCCTAGCCCTAATTAAGGTCTGAACAACAGCCTCAGACAAACCTTCCTCTTTCAAGATGAAGGTTTCAGCAGCCAAGCCGTCAAAGCCAGCGTTTGTAAATTGGGGTAAAGTAGATGACCCTGAGATAGCAGATCCGGCAACAAGGGAAGCCGGTACCGATCTACAGCCATCCTTACGACGTCTGCGTACCAGACCCTTGTTGGCCACCTTGGAGCCACCAGAATCGCTGGTGCCCCTTCTAGAACCAGTTTGCGAACTACCTTGCCCAGCATGGAGACGGGTGGAAACAGGTATAGAAAACCCAACTCCTTCCAAGCCAGTGACAAGGCATCCACTGCCAGGGACAGAGGATCCTGAGAAAGAGACACAAAGGCCAGACGTTTGTGATCGTGCCTCGAGGCAAAGAGATCCACCTCCGGAGTCCCCCACTTGCGGCAAAGATCCAGAAAAACCTTGGGGTTGAGAGACCACTCTCCTTGGCGAGAGGATCCCCTGCTCAGGGAATCCGCCTCCGTATTCTCCACTCCCGGAATGTAAACTGCCAAAATGCATGGAACATTGCTCTCCGCCCAGTACAGGATCAGAGACTTCCCTGTAAGCTACCGCCGTTCGGTTGTCCGTACGAGCCTGAACCAGCAGACCCCGTAAATGTGAAGTCAGCCAAGCCAGAACCAGCCGGATGGCTCTGAGCTCCAAGACATTGATGGGGGTGTGTGCCTCCTGAGGACCCCACACCCCGCTGAACTGATGACTTTTCCAATAACCTCCCCAGCCCGACAGGCTGGCATCCGTGGTAAGTCTCCCAACAAGGGATCAGAAATGATCTGCCCTTCAACAGATTGCTCGATTCCAGCCACCACCGAAGGGACTGCCGAACCCTGGGAGACATCCTGAAAGGTTGATCCAATTACTGCGGACACCTGTCCCAATGCGTCAATAGGTGAAGTTGAAGAGATCACATGTGAAACTGTGCAAACGGTACCGCCTCGAAGGAAGATACCATCAAGCCCACCAGTTTCATCCCCTGTCGGATAGAGGGACAAGGATTGGGCAGAAGAAGGCGGATCAGACCCTGAATTCCCTGCACCTTGGTCTGGCGCAGAAACACTCTGGCCCGAATGGTATCCAGATTCATGCCCAGAAATGAAATCACACGAGACGGGGAGAGAGAAGACTTGGTGCGGTTGATCACCCACCCGAACCTCTCCAGGGTCGACACCACCTGGTGGGTGTCCAGCTCCGCCTGACGGAGGGAAGAAGCTGAGATCAACAGGTCGTCCAGATAAGGCACAATGCGAATGCCCTGCGCTCTGAGCAGAGCCATTATTCCCGCCAAGACCTTGGTGAAGACCCTCGGCACCGAGGTCAGACCAAAGGGAAGGGCTACAAACTGACAATGTTGATCCTCCACCGCAAACCGGAGGAATCTCTGATGTGCCTGAAAAATCGGAACATGCAAATACGCATCCTTGATGTCTATGGATGTCATAAAATCCCCTTGGCGAAGGGAATTGATAGCCGAGCGCAGAGTCTCCATGCCGAACTTTCTGGCTCTGATAAACCTGTTGAGAACCTTGAGATCTAGAATGGGTCTCACCGAACCCTCCTTTTTGGGAACCGTGGAAAGGTTGGAGTAGTAACCCCTGCCTCTTTCCGACAGAGGCACCGGGCATATAACCCCCCTGTCCAGAAGGTTTTTTACTGCTAACAGGAGCCCCTGTGCAGCCTGAGGGTCCGAGGGCACCCGAGACCTTAATCTTGGGGGCGGCCAGTACTCGAACTCCAGTTTGTACCCGGAGGAGACCACTTCCAAGATCCAATTATCTGTGACCTCCCGGGCCCAGACCTGGAAGAAGAGCCGCAGCCGTCCCCCCCACCCTTGCAGGTGAGGGCGCCCCTTCATTTCTGAGCCGGTTTAACGGCAGGCTTGGGACCCCAGGCAGCCGCGGGACGTGCCCGACCTCTGCCTCTGTGCCAGGACGAGCCCCTAGCACCCGAGAAGGCCAAACCCCTAGTCGCTCTGGCCCCTCGAAAGTAAGGAGTGAACGAGCCAGCCCCCCGAAAGGGGCGGCGCTGTTTACTCCGCTGAGGTAACTTACCTCCTTTAGCAACAGCATCCAATTTATCTCCAAACAGCCGCGATCCCAGGAAGGGAAGAGCTGTGAGCGACTTCTTGGCCCCAACGTCCGCTGTCCACTGGCGGAGCCAGACCAATCTGCGCATAGCCACCAGTAAGGCTGAAGTCCTACTACACACGACAATAGAATCCTCCACGGCAGCCATGACAAAATCCATGAACAATTCGCATCTCTTAAGGATAGCGAACTCAGGACCAGCTGGATCAAACTGAGCGTTATTCAGCCAGTCCCTGATGAGAGACCTGGTAGCAAGCGACACCAGGGCAGATGCACTAACAGGCCGCAGGGCCGAGCCCACGTTGGCAAATGCGTGGCACGCCATCTGATCAAGGCGCTTATCCTCGTCATCCTTAAGGGAAGTGGCGTCAGGGGTGTTCAGCACAGAAGAGTTAGTCAAACCTAAAACTGGCGCATCGACCTCGGGAGGAGAAGACCAGCGCTTAACCGCCTCCACCGGAAAAGGATACTTCTTATCCCATCCCTGAGGAACACCAGGCAGCCGACTGGGCCTCTCCCATTCTCTAAGGATCAGCGCATCAAAGTGACCCTGGGTAGGGAATTCCAGACGGGGCTTGCGGGCCCCAAAAAATCCCCCCTTCTTGAGAGGGGGCGCCTCAGGCAGTTCAATATCCAACACCTCATAAATGTGACAAAACAGTGGCCGTATCTACGGCATTCCCCAGCGCCTGCCCGACATCGGCATTCCCAGACTGCACATAGTCAGCCTCTGATTCCTGATACAATTCCCCCTCCTCTAACGGGGAATAATCTGACAAATCAGCGGAATCGTCGTCAACATCCCACAAGGGCTGGGCCTACGACAAATGTCTCTTTTTAGCCTGGGCCTTCTTGCCCACCGTGCTAGCAATAATCTTCTCGATGCTGGCCAACCTAGCCCAAACATCAGAGAGCGACTCCCCGCTGGCACCAACGTCACTTGGGGTACGGATAAGGTGGGGAGTGGAAGGCGATGAAGCGGGAGGAGCCGACCCAGAAGGCTGGGTACCAGACTGCCGCGTTATGGCCTTTTGTGCGCATGGTATACAGATCAGCACATTCTCCCCCGTAAGGGATACCCCACACCCCACACATGGCCCAGAGGGAGCCCGAGCCCAGTATCCTGCGGAGCCTCCATATGGTGAATTTTTTTGGTCAGTCGCAAGACCGCAAGGAATTTACGCCTAAGCAACCCGGGATGCCCCTTAAAAGTCCCGGTGGGAGGATTTGAGGTGAACAATTTTACACTAGGGACCCCAGGACCAGGAGGAACCCCTTAATATGCACATACACAATGCAATCTGTAACACACAAAACAGGCAACATGAGTGCAATCTTACATATATAAGGCAATAACACATACTTAATTGTATATGTCTATAAATATGTATATATATCTGCATTCTAGCCAGACATGCGTAACCTACCACAAAAAACACACCCACAAACACATGCCCGCAAGCAGTGGGGGCCCCCCGCTAGAGAGGGGCCCCCATACAAGCTAAGGAAGTGGCCATCCGGCCCTTACCACTCGGAGCGCAGGTCAAAATGGCCCCCGAGAAGTGTCTCAGGCAGGAAGAGGGAGAGAAGGAGGAGGGCGGGCCAGCGCAGAACGCGCGCTCGTCAGGCCACGCCCCCCTCCCAGCAACACGGATCCCCTAGAAACGAGCCACAGAATCGCGCCAAAGGAGGGGGCAGGGCTACCGCGGCTGCGGCCACAGCCTGAGGGGGAGAAGCTCCCCCAGGCTAGTAACAGCACCTGCCATGGCCCAAAAGTGAAAACACTCACAGTCCCACACACGCACAGTGAATCACACAGCACACACACAGGGGCATATGTGGGAGAACAAAAAACTAATAACGTCCAAGCCAGGCAACCACCCATCCCCCCCCCCCCCCCCGGAGGGGAATAAGGGACCCAGAAGGGGGGGAACCCTGCCAGAATCCGGCCATAAGCATAGAGGGACAGGGCATCCCACACCAGGATAACCAACAAACCTGGATAACCGACTACCCCATAGTGAGGTCTCACGGTAGAGCAGTGCTCCTTCCGCACCCATATGGTGCTGCCTACCTTTACCAGGACCTGCAGCCTAAGCTGGGAGGCTCAAACAGGGGCAATTTAGAAAGGATCCTGGCAGTAACAGGGACAATAGACGGCCGGGCGCGAGCCCGGCTTACCTGTAAGTAAAGAAGTCTTCATCTTCTGTCTTGTCGCCTTCCCTGCAGAGAAGGAACTGGGGAATTGGTGGGAGGTCCCAGATATATGGACCGAGAGGGGCTTTCTTTTTTGCATATTCATCTCTGCAGAAGTTCGCCCTCTACTGGAGATTACCCACATGTCATCAAGTGGAGTGTATGGCACACTTAGAATATATTATGTTACAGAAAGAGTAGTAGATGCTTGGAACAAACTTCCAGCAGTCACTGAATTTAAACATGCCTGGGATAGAACATACACTATATACATAAGATAAAGAGAACATACAGTATATACATAAGATACAGAGAACATACAGTATACACATAAGATACAGAGAACATACAGTACATAAGATAAAGAGAACTTACAGTATATACATAAGATAAAGAGAACTTACAGTATACACATAAGGGCAGACTAGATGGAGCATATGGTCTCCTTCTGCCATCACCCTTCTATGCGTTTATGTAAACCCCAGCACATCACCAGCATCTTTGGGCTGTGTGCCCATTGCCACAAGCAGAGCCGGTTGCGGAACATTACATATGCACGGCAAACGGCTCTGATCGCACATGCACTGTGGGACTGGCGAAAAAACCTGGGATAGTCAAAATCCAGAGATTTATTCCGCTTTAAAGAAAAAATACCATTTTGTGATTACTCACCTGTAAAATGGGTATTATAAGTATGTCACACACCCCACTTCAAACATTAATAATTACACTAGGGTTAACGCACCGCTAGGTGGAAGCATTGCAGAGAACTCTCCAAAAACTTCAACAGGCCCCTCCCGGTCTATACATACCTGGTACCTCCCAAGAACCTCCCAGTGTTAGAACAGCAGTAAGACAAGGTACCAGAAACAAACAATGTAACCCTCAACGTAAAGAACAAAACTTCACCATATAAAGAGCCAGGATACCAAAAAGGGCGGGTGAAGTGGGGTGTGTGACATACTTATAATACCCATTTTACAGGTGAGTAATCACAAAATGGTATTATTCTAAGTATGTCACACACCCCACTTCAAACATTAATAATTACACTAGGGACATCCAACAGCAGTGTCCAGAAAAGGGTGGGTATCCGAATCAGGCAATAACGCAGAAAAAACTCAAACCACTGCAGCCTGCAAAACCTTGCGGCCAAAAACAGCATCCGCTGAGGCCAGCACATCAACCTTATAGAACTTAGAAAAAGTATGAACGGAAGACCAAGTTGCAGCCTTACACACTTGTTCAACCGAAGCCTGGTGCTGAAAAGCCCAGGACGCACCAACCGCACGAGTAGAGTGAGCAGTAACGCGGAAAGGAGGATCCTTCCCTTTAGCCGAATAAGCACCAACAATGGCCTGACGAATCCATTTACTAATGGAAGATTTGGCCGGAGCCAAACCCTTCCTAGGCCCACATGGCACAACGAAAAAGGCATCAGTCTTACGAAAAGAAGACGTAGCACGTAGATAGTACCTGACACAACGTACCACATCCAAGCAGTGCAAAGCACTCTCCTTGACATTCTTAGGCTTAGGACACAAGGAAGGAAGAACAATGTCCTGGTTAAGATGAAAAGCAGAGACCACTTTAGGGAGAAAGTCTGACTTGTATCGAAAAACCACTTTGTCCTGATGATCCTCAAAATAAGGAGCCTGAATAGACAAAGCTGCCAACTCCGAAACACGCCGAACCGAAGTGATGGCCACCAGAAAGGCAACCTTCTGAGTAAGAATGGACAAAGCAACATCCCGCAAAGGTTCAAAAGGAGGAGCCTTAAGAGCAGAAAGAACCAAATTCAAATCCCACACAGGGAGCAAAGGCTTCCTAGGAGGCCGCACATGCGAAACCCCCTGGAAAAAGGTCTTGACCAAGGAATGACTAGCAAAAGACTTCTGGAAAAAAATAGACAAAGCAGAAACCTGCCCCTTCAAGGTACTCAGCTGAAGACCGGAGTCCAGCCCCGACTGAAGAAACTCCAAAATCCTAGACACAGAAAAGACCCGGCAAGGCAAAGACCTAGCCTCACACCAATCAATATAAGATCTCCAATACCTGTAATAGATGGAAGAAGAAGATCTCTTCCTGGCACTAATAAGAGTCCGAATGACCGCATCCGAAAGACCCTCCTCCTTTAAGATGGAGGTTTCAGCAGCCAAGCCGTCAAATCCAGCGTTTGTAAACTGGGGTAACAAAGTTGACCCTGAGTGAGAAGATCTGGCCGAAGAGGCAGATCGAACTGATCTACGGCCAGACGAACGATGTCCGCGAACCACACCCGCCCTGGCCACCTTGGAGCCACGAGAATGGCGGGCACTCCCTCCAGAACCAACTTTCGCAGAACCCTGCCGAGCATGGGAATCGGAGGAAACAGATAAAGAAACCCCAAGTCCCTCCAGCTCAGGGTCATGGCATCCACTGCCAGAGCCAGAGGGTCCTGGGACAGGGACACAAAGGACGGAAGCTTGTGATTGTGACGAGAGGCAAACAGATCCACCTCCGGCGTCCCCCACCGGAGACAAAGTGACCGAAACACCTGGGGATGGAGAGACCACTCCCCCCGACGGGACGCACACCGGCTCAGAAAATCCGCCTCTGTGTTTTCCACTCCCGGAATGTAAACTGCCGAGATGCAAGGGACATGAGTCTCCGCCCAAACCAAAATCAGCGATACCTCCCTGTGGGCACCCAGACTGCGAGTCCCTCCTTGGTGATTGATGTAAGCAACCGCCGTCTGATTGTCTGAACGAACCTGAACCGGCAGACCTTGTAAATGATGCGTCAAGCGAGACAGAACCAACCTGATGGCTCGCAATTCCAGAACATTGATGGGCAAGTGGGCCTCCTGAGGGTCCCACTGCCCCTGAAACCGAAGATCCTTCCAAAAACCTCCCCAGCCTGACAAACTGGCATCCGTGGTGACAGTTTCCCAAAGCGGGGTCAGAAACGACCTGCCCTTCAGAAGGTTGTCCGAGACCAACCACCACAGAAGGGACTGCCGAACCCGAGGGGACAACCGGAAGGACCGATCCAACGACCCCGGACACCGGTTCCAAGACGCCAAAAGATGAAGTTGAAGCGTCCTCGTATGAAACTGAGCAAAGGGAACTGCCTCGAAAGAGGCCACCATCAACCCCACCAGTCTCATCCCCAGACGAATGGACGGATGAGGATGGGAGAGGAGCAGCTGGACCAATTCCTGAATCATCAGAACCTTGGCCTGAGGGAGAAACACTCTGTGCTGGCAGGAGTCCAACGACATCCCCAGAAAGATCACCACCCTGGCCAGAACCAGCGAGGACTTGGGGTAATTGATCACCCAGCCGAACCTCTCCAACATAGACACCACCGTGCTGGTGTCCCCCTCTGCTTGACTGAAGGAAGGTGCCATGATGAGCAGATCGTCCAGGTAAGGCACAATGCGAATCCCCTGAGCTCTGAGCAGGGCCATCACCCCCGCCAACACCTTGGTGAACACTCTCGGAGCAGAAGTGAGGCCGAATGGAAGAGCCACAAACTGAAAGTGCCGATCCTCCACCACGAAACGAAGGAACCGCTGATGAGCTGGAAAGATCGGAACGTGCAGGTACGCATCCTTGATGTCTATGGACGTCATAAAGTCCCCCTGCCGAAGCGAACCGATCGCAGACCGCAGGGTTTCCATACGGAACTTCCGGGGACGAATAAACCTGTTGAGAAACTTCAAATCCAGAATAGGACGGAAGGACCCGTCCTTTTTGGGGACCGTGAAGAGATTGGAGTAAAACCCGCGCCCTACCTCTGAAGAAGGAACCGGGCAAACGACAGCTAAGTCTAGAAGATTCCTTACCGCCGCCAGGAGCCCCTGCGCGGCCAAAGGATCCAAAGACACCCGAGACCTGAAGAACCTTGGAGGAGGACGGGACTCGAACTCCAACTTGTAACCGGCCGAAACCACCTCCCGGATCCATCTGTCCGAGACCTCCTGGTCCCACACCCGGGAGAAAAGTTGCAACCGTCCCCCCACCCGAACGGGTGAGGGCGCCCCCTCATTGCTGAGTGGACTTGGCAACCGGCTTGGGCTTGGCACCCCAGACGCGAGCGGGGCGGCCACGGCCTCTACCCCTATTCCAACTGGCGCCCCTGGGGGCCGAGGAGCCCGCACCCCTACCGGCTCCAACTCCCCGAAAGGACGGATTGAAGGAGACCGTCCCCCGAAAGGAACGGCGAAATTTCTTGCGCTGAGGTAACTTACCTCCCTTGGCAACAGAATCCAGCCTCTCACCAAAAAGCCTCAAACCCAAAAAGGGCAGAGCCGTGAGCGATCTTTTAGAATTAAAATCAGCCGTCCACTGTCTCAACCACACACAGCGCCGGATAGCCACCAGCAAGGCAGTAGCCCTGCCACACATCAACATGGCATCCTCTTGAGCGGCCAAGATAAAAGACAAAAAAGAATCGCAGCGCTTAAGCGCAAGGGACTCATCACTGGTGGGCTCGAGATCCACACCCAAGTCCCTGACAATAGACCTGACAGCAAAAGTCAAAAGAGCCGAAGCACAGACAGGCCTTAACACCGAACCCGCACATACAAAACCATGACGGGCAAGCTGATCAACCCGGCGATCCTCGCCGTCCCTGAGCGAAGTCGTGTCAGGGGAATGCACGACCGCCGTGTTGGACAGTCCCAAGACCGGAGTATCTACCTCAGGGGGAACAGACCAACGCTTCATCAAGTCCGCCGGAAAGGGATACTTCCTATCCCAGCTAGACGGCACACCAACAAGACGTGTAGGTTGCTCCCATTGCTTGAAAACAATTTCTTCAAAATGCTGTTGGCTGGGAAACTCCAAACGCTGCTTGGACACCCCAAAAAGCTGACCCTTAGGCCTAGGAGCAACCACCGGAGGCTCCAAATCCAAAACCTCAAACATCTGGCTCAGAATGGTAGAGGAATCAAGAGGGAGGCCGTCAGCCTGATCCCCCTCAGAACCCAGCAACTGCTGAACATCAGAATCTTCTTCCTCAATGAGCTCACCATCTTCAAGGGGACGATCCGACCAATCCAGATCTCCCACAACTTCCTCATCTGAATCCGGTGAAGGCGGAGACAGATGCTTCCGCTTAGCTGGAGCCTTCTGAGCGGCCATAGCAGAAAACCGCTTCTCAAGGCTGGTCAAACGGGCACATACCTCAGACTGCGAATCCCCGCCCAGGACAACGTCACACGGGGTCCGGAATAAGCGAGGGGGAGAGGGAGATGGCGCGGCTGAAGAAGTGCTAGGCACCGGAGTACTGGACTGCCGTGCAATGTTCTGCTGTGCACAAGGGATACACAAAATGACATCATCTCCCTGGAGCGGAGTCCCACAACCCCCGCACACCTTGGATTGTCCCCAAGAACCATTCCCGGTATCTGTGGCAGCCTCCATGTGGTGAAATTTATGATATTCGCAGAACCCAGGGATTTATGCGGTACGCGACCCGGGATGCCCCTTAATAACCTAACAATAGTCTAAAGATTGTCAAAAGATCCTGACCCAGGGGAATAGCATAAAAACCCTTATATACATATATATATATAGTGTAATGAAAACACCCCCCCCAAGCCAGGTATATAAGACCGGGAGAGCCCTGCCAGACAGGATCCCGGAATCTGAAAGACACAAAAAGAGAGGGACAAGAGTCAATCCAGGCCCAATAATACCTAAACAAGCATACAGCATAACATACAACCCCCCCCCCCTCATTAACCATAGACACAGGAAATGGTTAAAATACACAACCGGCACTTTAAAAGATGTGCAGGAGCGAGGAGGCGGGAGAAGGAGGGGACGTGATACGGGGGGCCAGGCCACCAACTTATATGTGACCATCCCCCGCAAGATATAAGAAAAACGCCTACCTGAGGGAGATCACAGCGCAGATAGGCACCGCAGAAGATGGCGGCCCGCACGCTGCTCCGAGGAGTGAGGGAGGGGAAGGACGAGCCCCGAGCGCGGGAGCCGAGAAGGCCCCGCCCCACCGGAACAGCCAATCAGCGCGCGGCCCCGCCCCCCTGCAGCGTCAGAGCCAGCAGGCAGAGACCGCGCTCAGCCTCCAAGACGGGACCGGCGGAGCAACCTGCCGGTCCCAAGTGCGCACACAAAAACAGACCCACACACTCATCTCCTCAGCTCCCCCCTGTGCAGACCGGACACGCCAGGCTGCAAGCGCCGAGCACGGCGCTCAGCCACAGGCGGGACCGCGAGGCCCCGCCCCCCCGGCTCCTGAGGGGAGAGACGCCATTCACACAAACAGCGGTGACAAAAAAGACACACAAGGCAGATCCTAAGTAAAAAATCGCCACAGTGAACAGCGCATAAGCCCTCAATACAGCAGCGCAGCAGCCACACTAAGCACAAACATGTCACCGGTCCCAAAGCGCGCCCCACACCCCGGAAAGTGGAATACTAAAGTCCCAGGGCTAGGCACATCCTGACCGCTAACCTACTATAAAATGGGGGCATCCCACATCCGGATCACCACTCCGGGAATCCCGCTATGCCCCGCAATGAAGGGTCGAGCGGAGGAGCTAAACTCCTAGGCACCAATGGTGCCGGCTACCTTTTGCCCGGCCTACAGCCGAAGCTGGGAGGCTGCCAGTAAACAGATATACTACCAAACAAGAGCCGGGCAGAAATAGACCACGGGGGGGGGGGGGCCGGGGGGATACCCCGGCTACCTGCAAGCAGGAGACTTCTTTCTTCTGTCTTGTCGCCACCTTGCAGAGAACAACATTGGGAGGTTCTTGGGAGGTACCAGGTATGTATAGACCGGGAGGGGCCTGTTGAAGTTTTTGGAGAGTTCTCTGCAATGCTGCCACCTAGCGGTGCGTTAACCCTAGTGTAATTATTAATGTTTGAAGTGGGGTGTGTGACATACTTAGAATAATATATTTTCTAGATGTTCACCTCTATTATTCCCTTTTTGGACATCTCTGTCCAGTTTGCGTCAGTTGCTGCTATTCAAAGTAAACCGGACCGTGTTTTTTTTAAAGGGTGTTGGTCCCGCTGTCTGTGCTGCACAATAACCTTCATCCAGAATGCTGGAGCCCCCTCGCAGATAACCTAGTAGAGGAGATTATTTCCCCCTTTCCCAGAAGCCCTGATACACTCACCTTCTCCCGGAGCCCTTGCCGGCGGCATCCCCACTGCACCCGTGTTTCACCTTTCTGAATGGGTGGCACATGCACACCACAACTAGAAGGTGAGCAGGGGATGCTGCTGGCAGCTCCTTCAGCCTGTTTTGCCAATCGGACCAGTCAGAACCAGAACTGGAAGTAGCCGGAACCGGAAGGGACGTTCCCCTGGCCCACTAGCCGGACATGGTACGTCAATGGGTGGGTGCTTCTATATTGCGCCCCCTGCCAATCAACGAGGGAGCGTGTATCTTGTGACTGTCAACAAGGATGCACATGGGGCCCAGCCAGGGAGCATCTTGTCGGTATCGGAGCATGCGGCTTCAAACTATAATAAAACTTCAGCATGATTTCATGAAAAGACCAAACCCTTAAATAACTATTCCCCAGCATCTAAAATTATTATATTTTACATTTTTAGTCACTTCCTTATTATTCTTATCCCCACTGGGCTGCAACCCTGTTCAGGACTCTAGGATACGGGCGCCACCATCTTGCCTCAGAAGCATCACATACTGAGGAGAGGAGAACGGGATAAAGTGCAGGGGCGGGGTTATAGCTGTGCTTTGCACAGACAGAGCAGAGCTGGGGTCACGAAAGGGACAGCAATCCCAGAATGCAGAGCGGCACAGTCAGAAGACACTTCCTGTTTGCAGGCTGCCTGATGCTCCACGAGCCGCCATCTTGGAAGTTTAAAGGCTCAGAAAAGGCAGTAAGTGCAGGTAGGATGATGTTTAATGTGGGCAATCTGTATGTACAGGGTGTGGGAAACATATAAAATAGGCTCCTATTCAGGGTGAAGGTCCGCTTTAAATCTTTACGACAGGTCTGACCGCACAGCAGACACGATATACAGCAGGGTCGGCACTTACCAGCTCGGTGTGTATCTTCATATGGGCCTGCAGCTTGTACTTGTCCGGGCTGGAGTAGCTGCAGCCTGGCGCCGGGCACTGCAGGGACATGTTGCTGTGTTTCTGGATGACGTGACGCTTCAGGCAGTTCTTGGTGATGGAGGAGTAGGAGCACTGCGAGCAGAAGTACAGGTGCTCCCGGGTGTGCGTCCTGATGTGCATGTCGTAGTGCACCTGATACCAGAAGAGCTTACCTGCACAAAACAGACCCCACAGATGCAGAGTGAGATACATAGAAACATAGAAGGGTGATGGCAGAAGGAGACCATACGCTCCATCTAGTCTGCCCTTATGTATATACTGTATGTTCTCTTTATCTTAGGATAGATGGAGGCTTATCCCAGGCATGTTTAAATTCAGTGACTGTTGATTTTTCAACGACCTCTGCTGGAAGTTTGTTCCCAGCATGTAATACTCTTTCTGTAAAAATACAATTCTGTGAGTACTCACCTGTAGAATCGTTTTTGTAGTATACAGCACATCCTGTTTCACTAAATTCTTTACGTCTGGGTTATCCACCACAAGGTGGCGCAGTGGACTTGAGAAAAGACTTGTGGCATCTCCTGGCCCTATAAAAGGCCAGGAACCTCCCACAAATTCCCAGTGTTACAAAGCAGTTAGACAAGAAGCTGGGAGAATAATAATGAAGGAAACCCCAATCAAACATTTGAACAAATCACCATACAGAGGTAACCAAGAATAATGATAACAAGGGAGGGATGAAACAGGACGTGCTGTATACTACAAAAACAATTCTACAGGTGAGTACTCACAGAATTGTATTTTTCCAAGTATACATCACGTCCTGTTTCACTAAATTCTTTACGTCTGGGACATCCAAAAGCAGTGTCCGTAAAGTAGGGTGGGATCCCCAAGAGCAACGGCAGGCAGTTTAAACAACTGCCGCCTGAAGAACCTTGCGGCCAAAAGCAGCATCAGCTGAGGCCCTAACATCAACCTTGTAAAAAGTATAAACGGAATACCAAGTTGCGGCCTTACAAACTTGTTCAACAGAAGCCTGGTGCTGAAAAGCCCAAGAGGCACCAATAGCACGAGTAGAACGAGCAGTAAGACGGAAGGGAGGCTCCTTCCCCTTAGCAGAATAGGCTTGCACCACCGCCTGACAGATCCACTTGCTGATAGTGGATATAGCCGGAGGCAAACCCTTCCTAGGTCCAGAACAGGAGAAGGGAGAACAAAAAGAGCATCAGTCTTCCTAAAGGATTCAGTAGCTACCAAATAAAACTTCAGAACCCTGACCACATCCAAAGAATGCAGTGTCCGCTCCTTGGAATTAGCAGGATTAGGACACAATGAAGGCAAGACAATGTCCTGATTGAGATGAAAAGCAGACACAACCTTAGGCAAGAAATCTGGCTTAAACCGAAACACCACCTTATCCTGGTGTCGCTCAAAATAAGGAGGTTTGAAGGAAAGGGCCGCCAACTCAGAAACACGCCTGACAGAAGTGATAGCCACCAAAAAGGCTACCTTAAGAGTTAAAATGGGCAAAGCGGCCACACGGAGAGGCTCAAAGGGACGGCCCTGCAGAGCAGATAATACCAGATTCAGATCCCAAACTGGTAACCTAGGCTTACGTGGCGGACGCACGTGAGAAAACACCCGGGAAAAAAATACGGTGATTGGCAATTTTCCAAAGATCTTTTGCCAGAGCTGAAACATGACCTTTGAGGGTACTAAGTTGAAGACCCAAATCCAAACCATGTTGCAAGAATTCCAGAATCCTGGGAATAGAAAACACCCAACAGGGAAGAGATTTGGACTCACACCAGGCAATGTAAGCATGCCAGACCCTGTAGTAGATAAAGGACAAGAACTTCTTCCTAGCCCTAATCATGGTATCAACAACAGAGGCAGGCAACCCCTTTTCCATCAAGATGGAGGTTTCAGCAGCCAAGCCGTCAAAGCCAGCGTTTGTAAATTGGGATGGCGCAGCTGCCCCTGAGTGAGCAGGTCTGGATCCTTGGGCAGGACGTACTGATCTACTGCCAACTGCATGACATCTGCGAACCACACCCTTCTTGGCCAATAGGGGGCCACTAGAATGGTTGGCACCCCTTCCTGGGCTATCTTGCGCAGCACCCTGCCCAACCGAGGAAACGGAGGGAACACATAGAGGAGCCGAAACCCCTTCCAAGGCATTGCTAGCGCATCCATGGCGAAGGCCAGAGGGTCCTGTGACAGAGAGACAAAGAATGGAAGCTTGTGATTGAGACGGGACGCAAACAGGTCCACATCCGGCAGACCCAAGCGACGGCACAGGGACCATTCCCCCAGCCGAGACACCCCACTGCTCAAGGAGTCTGCCTCCAGGTTTTCCACTCCCGGGATGTAAACTGGCGATATGCAGGGGACATTCTCCTCCACCCAGGACAGTATCAGGGACACTTCCTTGAGGGCTCGCTTGCTCTGAGTCCCTCCCTGATGATTGATGTAGGCAACCACCGTCTGGTTGTCCGAGCGGATCTTAACAGCCCGACCCCGAAGGTGTGGGGTCAACTGGGAGAGAACCAACCTTATCGCCCGCAGTTTCAGAACGTTGATGGGAGCATGGGCCTCCTGAGGGCCCCACTGACTCTGGAACTTCAGAGACTCCCAAAAGCCCCCCCAACCTGTCAAACTGGCATCTGTAGTGACAGTCTCCCAGCACAGGGGCAGAAATGTCCTGCCCACTAGAAGATTCCTTGAGTCCAGCCACCACGAGAGGGACTGACTAACCAGAGGGGACAGAGCAAATTCCTGATCCAAGGACACAGAGTCCCGATCCCACACTGACAAGAGGTGCAGCTGAAGAGGCCTCATGTGAAACTGAGCATAGGGGACTGCCTCAAAGCATGACACCATCAGGCCCACCAACTGCATCCCCTGCCGAATGGAGGGATGAGGACAAGAAAGTAGAAACCGTGCCTGCGTCTGCAGGCTCTCCACTTTCTGCTGAGGCAGAAAAAACGTGACCTGAGATGTATCCAGAGTCAGAGTCATGCTCAGAAAGGACCTCACCAAGGACGGAGACGGTGAAGACTTGGGATGGTTGATCACCCAACCGAAGGACTCGAGTGTGGAGACCACCATCTGGGTATCCACCTCGGCTTGATGGAAGGACTGAGAAGCAATCAGAATGTCGTCCAGATAAGGAAGGATGCGTATGCCCTGAGATCTCAACAGAGCCATCACCCCCGCCAGCACCTTGGTGAAGACCCGAGGAGCCGAGGTAAGACCGAATGGTAAGGCCACAAATTGGTAGTGCTGATCCTCCAGAGCGAACCTGAGAAATCTCGGATGACCTGGAAAGATTGGAACATGAAGGTAAGCATCTTTGATGTCCACACTAGTCATGAAGTCGCCCGGCCGCAGGGTACTGACCGCCGAGCGCAGAGTCTCCATGCGAAAATGTTTGAACCTGACAAGAAAGTTGAGCCGCTTCAAATCCAGGATGGACCTCAGGGACCCATCCTTTTTGGGAACTGTGAACAAATTGGAGTAGAAGCCTCTGCCCCTTTCCCGGAAGGGCACAGGGCAGATGACACCTAATTCCAAAAGGCTGTGGATCGCAAGCCACAAGCCCTGAGCTGACAGTGGTTTTGAGCCATCTGGGATCTGATGAATCTTGGGGGCGGCCAGGCTTGTACCCGAAGGACACCACCTCCTGAATCCACCGGTCTGAGACGCGCAGTCTCCAGACGTGAGCAAAGAGCCGCAACCGTCCCCCCACCCGGATGGGTGAGGGAGCCTCCTCATGCCTGAGGGGCCTTGGGGGAAGATTTGGACTTGGGACCCCAGGAGAGACCGGAACGTCCACGGCCTCTACCCCGGTGCCAAGGGTCTCTACATGTCCCCGCAAATGGTGCACCCCGGCCAGACCTGAGAGCACGGAAGGAGGGGAGGGAAGAACCAGCCCACCGAAAGGGCCGCAGCTGCCTCCTGCGTCAGGCAGCCTACCATCCTTGGCAAACAGATCCAGACTCTCACTAAAGAGCCGTAGCCCAGTAAAGGGGAAGCCAGTGAGAGCCTTCTTAGCAGCATTATCAGCCGCCCACTGACGCAGCCAAACAGAGCGGCGTATAGCCACCAAAAGGGCAGAAGTCCTACCACACATCCTGACCGCATCATCCATAGAAGAAAGAATAAATGCCACAAATTCATAGCAAAGCAGGAGGGATCTATACTCCTCCCCCCTATTGGCATCCGAGGCATTATCCAGAAGGCATTTGAGCTGCCCTTTAATAGCAAGAGCCGTGATGGCAGAAGCGCACACAGGGCGCAGCGCAGTCCCTGCACAAGCAAAGGCGTGACAGGCCTGTTGATCCACACGCCGGTCCTCACCATCCCTCAGAGTAGAAGTGTCAGGGGAATGCATGACCGAGGTATTGGACAACCCAAGCACGGGAGCATCCACCTCGGGGGGACATGACCAGCGCTTAACCACATCAGCAGGGAAGGGATACCTCCTGTCTTAAGCACTGCAGGCAATCTGCTAGGACGTTCCCACTCCTTGAGCAACAAATTATTAAAGTGGTTCTGCTCAGGGAACTCCAAGCGTTGTTTAACAGTGTGAAAAAGCTCACCCTGCTGCTTTTTAGCTGGCACAGGAGGGGTAATACATAGCACTTCAGAAATGTGAGCCAACAGCCTATCAGTATCATCGGGAGACCATGGATCTTCTCCAAAGGGAGACCCAGTACCGCCATAAACCTCCTGCCGTTCCTCAGAGGAATCAGATAAAAGTTCCCCCTCTTCTGGTAAAGACCAGAAAAAGAATAACGTCCCTCACCCTCCTCAGGAAAAAGGGAAACAGCGGGAGTTAAATGCCGCTTCTTGCCAGAAGCCTTACGGGGGGCAGGCCCAGTAATATGCCTTTCCAGGCAGGCCACCCGCAAAGCCAAGCCATAATGTGATTCCCCGCTAGCATGTCCCTCACTAGCGGTCAAATGCAGGCGCAGGAGGGTAGGTGATGTAGAAGGGGCCGCAGAGCTGGGCAGCGTAGCAGGCAACCCAGACTGCAGCGCAAGTACCTTCTGGGCGCAGGGCACACATACCCTGACACCATCACTCACAGGGGATACCCCACACACGCCACACAGCTGGGCTTGTCCCGAAGGAACCCCAAGCACATTATCCCCGGAAGCCTCCATATGGTGATCAATATAGGTTCACAGCCAGTACAGGGTCACGGCTACAAGAGCCACCCGGGATGCCCCCCCAGGGATGCCCAGAACCCGCTAGGGAAGGTAGGAGATGACAAGGGCAGGGCCGGAAGAAACCACAGTCACGGTTGTCCAGCCTAAAAGACACAAAAAAAGACCCATAAACAACCGCAGCACAGCAGCACCAATAGGATCAGCAGGGCAACCGCCGGACCGCAGAGGAAACGCGACTCAGTTCCAGAGAGAGACGTGGGCCCCCAACGCAGCAGATCAAAATGGCGCCGGAGCAGTCCTTGAGGGGCGGGTCACAGCAGCATGACACGGAACATGTCATCCGCAGGTCCGGCGCCCCCCCCCCCAGAAGAGCGCAAATTCGCGGTCAGATGACCCGCCAGCGCCATGACACGTGGAAAAAAATCCCCTCAGAAATAGCGCCGCGCGCGTACAAGGCGGCGCAGCACAGTGACAAACAGTAAAAACACATTGCAATACACACACAGAACACCCCCCGGGCACCCCCGCCAGCCGCCCAAAGGGGGCAAAGCAACGAGTGTCACAGCATCCCATGAGGCCCACCATAAAGGCCTGTAACTGGCTACCCTTGTGGTACAGGGTTATGCGGTCTGGAGCATTGCTCCTTAAGTACCTGACCCTGGTGCTGCCTACCTTCACCCGAACCAGGCAGCCGAGGCTGGGAGGCAGTGGGTCCAGAACGGGTGGAAATAGTCCTGCAGGGCCACAGGCTAGTAAGCCCCGCTCACCTGCGCAATATAGAGAGCCATCTTCTTCATCTTCGCAGTCCTGACTTCAGAAGAAAACTGGGAATTTGTGGGAGGTTCCTGGCCTTTTATAGGGCCGGGAGATGCACAAGTCTTTTCTGCAGTCCACTGCGCCACCTTGTGGCGGATAACCCAGACGTAAAGAATTTAGTGAAACAGGACGTGCTGTATACTTGGAAAATAATATTTTCTAACACTCCTGATCTTCCCTCCGACTAGCTTCAGGTTGGGCCCCTTGTTCTATCTTCTTAAAAACACTTCCCTCCTGAACCTTATTCCCTCCTGTCACATATATAAAGGTCTCCATCATGTCCCCCCTCTCCCTTCTTTCCTCCAGACTGTACAGATTAAGTTCTTTAAGCCTCTCCTGATAAGTTTACCATTTTTGTTGCCGGCCTTTGGACCCGTTCTGTTTGAATAATGTCTTTTTGCAGGGGAGGTCTCCAGAACTGCACCCAGTATTCTAGCTGTGGCCTCACCAGAGCTCTATACAGCGGCATCACAACCTCCCTCTTCCTACTGGTGATGCTTCGAGCTATGCAGCCGAGCATCCTGCTTGCTTTTCCCACTGCCTGGCTACACTGTCCACTCATCTTGCAGCTTTTTTTTAGACTGTGACCTGTGCAAGTCTTTTAGACTTCAGGGCCTCAGGCATTTCTCACAGTGACGTATTTGTTGTCCAGAATGCCCTAGGCACTTTTTGTTTGCTTGCTCCCTGCTTGCAGAGGGGGTTGGCAGAGGTTTAAATGCAGACAGTGTGAGTGTGGTGGGGGTGGAAGGTGAGGTTGCAAGGGGTTAAATACAGGGCCCTATACCATTTACTGGCTTTCTAGGTCCCTGGCACACAGATGACCACAGCCTGGAGGCAGGGAAATCAGGTCCTGTTAGGAGCTAAGCGAGGCTTCATCTGCGTTTAGCTGTGTTTTTTTAAACTATAGCAATAACAGCATACTCCATAGCACCCCCCTGCAAGTGGCCACCCTAGGCACAGGCCTAGGGTTGCCTAATGGTAAATGCAGCCTTGGTTCTTCTATAAAACACATTTAAACAACAACACTGGATTTAAACAACATTCCTCACCACAGTATTCACACTCCAGCTCTCCGTAGACCTTCCTGATTTTCTGGAGCAGTTCTGTATTCAGCTGCCTCTTTTGCAGTCCGTTCAAAATGGCCATAAAAGCTCCGGCATTCCCCGAGTTAGCCGCCAGTGGATTTGGAGAAGAAAGCTTTGGGTCGTTATCGCTACTGTTCTTAATGTCACTTTGATCAGATGAAACCTTCTGGGCTAAACGATCCACTTCCCTATCCTGCAGCGGAGAGCTTTCAGCCTCAGAATGATTGATCGATGCAGGAACATTCTCCGCGTCCAGATTAGCACATAGATGATTATTCTCCCTCTCTGCCAAGCGGCGTAGGAGATCTTCGCGGGGCACTTCCGAGGCGACGTCGATAGAGTTTTCTAGCCTCGTGGCACCGCAATCCGTTAAGCGATTCGCCTGCTCACTTCCAGAAACAAAATCCTTGACGAGCAAACGGTCGTCATGAGATTCCACGCCGTGACATCTCTCAGAGATGCTTTCCTGTGGAGGCGAAACACCGACAATCTCCTGAGGTTGCGTCTCGCCCAAGGCCTCCTGCTGGACGTCGCTCCCGGGTTCCAAAAGGCAAAAGCTCTGATTGATGGAGTCGCCAAGCAAGGTCTCCTCCTCGGCGTCCGCGTGCTTCTCCCTCAGGTGAGCTTTAAGCCTCACGGTGCTGACAAACTTTTTACGACAGTTCGAACAGACGTAGACGAAGGGGTGCTTGCGTATGTGCAGCTCCAGCGACTGGTACTTGGTGGTGCCGTGGTCGCAGAGCTCGCACGCGAAGGGCCGCTCGTCGCCGTGGATGAGCATGTGGCGGTCCCGCTCCAGCTCGTTCTTGAACTTGCGCTCGCAGATGTGGCAGTCGTACAGGAGCTGGCGCTTGCCTTCCCGGGTGAGCAAACGCAGCTCGTCGAAGGTGTCCTTCACCTTCTTGTCCAGCAGGTTGTGGGCCTCCCTGACGTGCTTGATGAGGTTCTTGATGTCGGAGTATTTCTTCTTGCAGAAGCGGCAGTGCTGTTTGACCTTCTTGTGGACCCGCTCCACGTGGACCTTCAGGTGGCCTTTGCTGAGGCAGCTGAACACGCAGTGCTCGCAGCTGAACTTCTCCCCCGTGTGCTTTCTCATGTGGACGCTCAGGTTGGCCTTGATGGCGCTGGCGTAGTTGCACAGCGGGCACTTATAAGGCTTCTCGTTTGTGTGGATGCGCAGGTGGGCCTGCAGCGAGTGCTTGAACTTGAAGACTTTATTGCAGTATTCACACGTAAAGATTTTAAGTTGGGTAGAGGCCGCTCTGGAAAAAAAAATTAAAAACATTTAACATAGTAACACAACCAAAAAGAGGAGTATAATTTTACCATGTTGCAAAGAATTTTTAGACAGATACGCTATCTGACAGAGAGAGAGGAGAGGAGAGAGGGGAGAGAGAGGGGGGGGGCGGCCTGATGCTCTGCCACACTACATAAAAGGAGACACCATCCAAAGAGACAGCACCCCTGGAGAAGCCATAACAGAGCGGCGGAACGCGTGGGGTCTCCTGCCTTCAATCCACTGCCTGATGATTAGTCACGTTTGACCACAAGGACAGTATGATCTTTATTTTTTCTTTCCGGTAATTGCTTACTACATCAGCTCCCTTACACAGCCCTGCACTAACAGCACTTTTGTGTATTGGGTTTACATTGGGGGTCTCATCTCCTGCTTTAGTTAGTGAATATAGCCTCCTTATCTAGCATTTGCACTTTATATTTGATTGATTGCACAGGTTTATAGTTGGAAATGGTTTTGATGAATTATTTGCAGTCGTTACTTTTTTATATTGGTGTTTTTTGCAGCGGAGTAATTGAACACTCACTTAAACCGGACCTTCAGCGTGATTTAATGAAAAGCCCAAACTCTTAAAAAATGGTTCCACAGCATCTAAAATTAATATATTTTACATTTTTAGTCACTAACTTATTATTCTTTCCCCCACTGGGCTGCAACTCTGTTCAGGTATTTAGGATACGGGCGCCGCCATCTTGACTCAGAAGCATCACACTTACTGAGGAGAGGAGATTGGGATAAGGTACAGGGGGCGGGTTATAGCTGTGCTTTGCTCAGACAGAGCAGAGCTGAGGTCAGGTAAAGGTCAGCAGTCCCAGAATGCAGAGCAGCACAGTCAGGAGGCACTTCCTGTTTGCAGGCTGCCTGATAAGATGGCGGCTTCCATAAGCCACCATCTTGGATGTTTAAAGGCTCATAACATGCAGTAGATGCAGGTAGGATGATTTTTTAATGTGAGCAATCTGTATGTACAGGGTGTGGGAAACATATAAGATAGACTCTTATTCAGAGTGAAGGTCCGCTTTAAGTAAGTGTTAGTGGAGTAATTAGAAATAAAAAAAAAAATTTTTTTTTTCTTTGGGCTATTTGTGGAGCTACCTAATATTGATTTTTATTTGTACCTTTTGATACCTTGTGGTCTCCTTTAAAATGCATTGCTAAGTATTTTAGCATCACAGGGATAGTGGATGAATTGATTTTAACAGTGTCTTTGTGGTTGTATGTGTGCTTTTATTTTTGCTATAGTGTAACACTTAATAAAATATTATTATTTTATGGTATTTGTGGAGTTGTGCCCCTTTCTTATGACCCTTGCCAATTTGACAATATAGTAACATAGTATGTGCGGCTAAATAAAGACTTTGGTCCATCCAGTTCATCCTGTTTATCTCCTTCCAGTGGTCCAGTAGCCATAGCTGGAAATGTTATTACATGCCAGGAAGGCATCCCGGCCACTATAGATCTCCTTCCAGTGGTCTAGTAGCCAGAGCTGGAAATGTTATTACATGCAAGGAAGGCATCCCGGCCACTATAGATCTCCTTCCAGTGGTCTAGTAGCCATAGCTGGAAATGTTATTACATGCCAGGAAGGCATCCGCGCCACTTCTAAATTCTTTTAGAGTATCCTTCATAACTACCTCCTCTGGCAGCGAGTTCCATAGTCCCACTGCTCTTACAGAGAAGAATCCCCTCGGTGGGGCACCTTTCCTCTCAAGGTGCAGCTGCCTAGGTAAGCCCAATGCTAATGCCTGCCTTGATTGGGTTGGTGGCATGCTGGGGCCGTCTGTCAGGCTGGTGCCCAGCAGGAGTAGGTTGCCGGTCAGGCTGGCACATAGCCATGATGGTCTGCAGGTCTGGCTGCTGCAAGACTGGGTTGGGCCGTGGGTCTAGTATCGCAGCTGGTGTTTATCCATTATTGTCGGGAGCAACATTAGAAGCAGCATGGCGGGAGGTTAAGGGTTGTTTATCTTATTTATCTATTTATCTTTAACAAACTCGTCGCAAGCCAGTATGTGGAGAGACCCACGTTAGGCTTAAACTGGACCTTCAGCATGATTTAATGAAAAGCCTAAACCCTTAAAAAAACTATTCCCCAGCATCAAAATTAATATAATTTTATGTTTTTAGTCACTTACTTATTATTCTTATCCCCACTGGGCTGCAACTCTGTTCAGGACTCTAAGATACGGGCGACGCCATCTTGCCTCAGAAGCATCACACACTGAGGAGAGGAGAGCGGGATAAGAGTATAGGGGCGGGGTTATAGCTGTGCTTTGCACAGACAGAGCAAAGCTGGGGTCAGGGAAAGGACAGCAATCCCAGAATGTAGAGCGACACAGTCAGAAGACACTTCATGTTTGCAGGCTGCCTGATGCTCCATGAGCTGCCATCTTGGATGTTTAAAGGCTAATAACATGCAGTAGATGCAGGTAGGATGACTTTTAATGTGGGCAATCTGTATGTACAGGGTGGGGGAAACATATAAGATAGACTCTTATTCAGGGTGAGGGTCCGGATTAATGTGGGCAATCTGTATGTACAGGGTGGGGGAAACATATAAGATAAGACTCTTATTCAGGGTGAGGGTCCGGATTAATGTGGGCAATCTGTATGTACAGGGTGGGGGGAAACTTATAGGATAGACTCTTATTCAGGGTGAAGGTCCAGATTAATGTGGGAAATCTTTATGTACAGGTGGGAAAACATATAAGATAGGCTCTTAACCAGGGTGAAGGTCCGCTTTAATATAGGGGGGGCAAAAGAGACCAAAATCCCTCTACTTAGGTAAAGGAATAGAGGAACTTTCCTAGAACGGAAAGTATTTGCACAGCACCCAATACAAGGACAGATAGCCTCACCCATCAATCCTTGCAGCAGGCGGAGCTATGCAAATCATCTCTTTATGTCTCGGTGCCATCCAAGGCCATTAGAAACGCAAAATGTGCAATGTCAAGGATTAGCTTTAAATTTACACAGCCAAACACATCCAACTAGTGGACACGTGTTTCGAGCTTTAGGCTCTCATCAGCACTAGGCCGGATGTTTCTGGCTGTATGGGGCGTGAGACTTGTTGAGTACCAAGGTGAGTCGTATTCTTTAAACAACTGTAATTGAGATGGTGCTCTTTATAATAATTGTAGCATTTGCGTCGGGGGCCACAAACTTTAACCCCCCCTGATTCAGACAGCCAGCAGTAGTAGGCAGTAGTAGGCTGCCGGTCAGGCCGGCACACGGCCATGATGGTCTGCGGGTCTGGCTGCTACACGATTGGGTTGGGCCACGGGTCCGGTATCGCAGCTTATCCATTATTGGCGGGAGCAACATTAGAAGCAGCATGGCGGGGGGTTAAGGGGCAGGGTTGTTTATTTATCTTTAACCAACTCAGAGTCGCAAGCCATCGTGTGGAGAGACCCATGTTAGGCTTAATATAGGGGGGGGGGGGCTTAAGAGACCAAAAAACCCTCTACTTAGGTAAAGGAAAAGAGGAGCTTTCCTAGAACGGAAAGTATTTGCACAGTACAAGGACAGATCGCATTACACATCAACCGTTGCAGCAGGCGGAGCTATGCAAATCATCTCTCTATGTCTCTGTGCCATCCCAGGCCCTTAGAAACGCTAAGGGTGCAATGCCAAGCATTAGCTTTGAATTTACACAACCAAACACATCCAACTAGCGGACACGTGTTTCGAGCTTTTTTTTTTTTTTTTTTTTTTTAAGCCGCCTGTGTGATAAACACACCGTGAAAAACGTGCCACCCAAAGTGAAAAGTGCAAACACACTGAAAAACACTTTGGGGTGCCCATTCTAGGCCCATCTCGCAGAGACAGGGCCCCTTTCCCCTACTCTCCCGGAGGACGAGCCCCCTGACAGAGAGTACAAGGATACATATCCCTCCCTCCCGAAGGAGAAGAGGGAACTTAGTCCTCAGGTACTACCCGAAGGATTCCCTGTGGACCACTGACTGGATCCCTCAGCGAAAGGCTTTCCCTGGCGGTTGCCCGACCAGGTACTAACTCGCTTCGGCACCGGGGTTTCCTTGGCTGGCCATAAGACCTGCCTTGTACTAGCCCGGGCCTCAAGGGGGATCCACTGGGCGGGGTTTCCAAGGCGAGGCCAAAAGGCCTATAACCTCTTCCACCCCCGTTCTTGGGGACAGGGTCCATAAGGGTCCAGGCACCCACAACAAGAACAACACGTGTTTCGAGCTTTAGGTTCTCATCAGCACTAGGCCGGATGTTTCTGGCTGTATGAGGAGTGAGACTTGGTGAGTATCAAAACAGAGTCACAAGCCAATATGTGGAGACACACATGTTAGGCTTAAACCGGACCTTCAGCGTGATTTAATGAAAAGCCCAAACTCTTAAAAAACTGTTCCCCAGCTTCTAAAATTAATATATTTTACGTTTTTAGTCACTAACTTATTATTCTTTCCTCCACTGGGCTCCATCTCTGTTCAGGAATTTAGGATACGGGTGCCGCCATCTTGACTCAGAAGCATCACACTTACTGAGGAGAGGAGAGTGGGATAAGGTACAGGGGGGCGGGTTATAGCTGTGCTTTGCTCAGACAGAGCAGAGCTGGGGTCAGGTAAAGGTCAGCAATCCCAGAATGCAGAGCAGCACAGTCGGGAGGCACTTCCTGTTTGCAGGCTGCCTGATAAGATGGCGGCTTCCATAAGCCGCCATCTTGGATGTTTAAAGGCTCATAACATGCAGTAGATGCAGGTAGGATGATTATTAATGTGGACAATCTGTATGTACAGGGTGGGGGAAACATATAAGATAGACTCTTATTCAGAGTGAAGGTCCGCTTTAATATAGGGGGGGGTTAAAGAGACCCAAAAACCCCTCTACTTGGGTAAAGGTAAAGAGAAACATTCCTAGAACGGAAAGTATTTGCACAGTACTCAATACAGGGACAGATAGCCTCACCCATCAATCCTTGCAGCAGGCGGAGCTATGCAAATCATCTCTTTATGTCTCTGTGCCATCCAATGCCATTAGAAACACTAAGTGTGCAATGCCAAGGATTAGCTTTAAATTTACACAGCCAGACACATCCAACTAGTGGACACGTGTTTCAGGCTTTAGGCTCTCATCAGCACTAGGATGGATGTTTCTGGCTGTATGGGGAGTGAGACTTGTTGAGTACCAAGGTGAGTCTTCTTCTTTAAACAACTGTAATTGAGATGGCGCTCTAATAATTGTAGCATTTACGTTGGGGGCAACAAACTGTAATCCCCCTCTGATTCCGACAGCCGCTTAGTTAACGTCTTGCTGGGAGCTGCGATCTTCCTTGGTGATCTCCCCTGAAGCCTAGTAACAGCCGCGCAGTGCGTTAGCGATGCTCAGGACGTTATCTGACGCGGGCAGGCAGCCAATAAAGTGATGGAATGGCTCTGCGCCCGCAGGAGCGACGGTGGCCCCGGCAGACGCGGGGGTGATGTGAAGTAATCATGATAGCCGGAGTGGAGCAATCTAAACGCAGCACTAGATTGGCGGCGCCGGCTCTCCAGAGGGGCTTTAAATGCAGAAGCTCTAATTTCACTTAGATGTAGATTAAAGCACCGGCACAGAGTTCAGCAATCAGAGGCGCTCCCTCCGCGCTGGGAACTTTTTTCGATTTACAATTAGGAAGTAGAGCGGCTCCCCGAGAAGTAAAATAGATAAATAATAAACTTTTTCAGAAAGGAGGCGGGAGGAACGCTCCGGTATATTCCCTTAAAGCAGACCTTCACCCTGAATAAGAGCCTATCTTATATGTTTCCCTCACCCTGTACATACAGATTGTACACATTAATCCAGACCTTTACCCTGAATAAGAGCTTATCTTATATGTTTTCCTCACCCTGTACATACAGATTGCACACATTAATCCAGACCTTTACCCTGAATAAGAGCCTATCTTATATGTTTCCCTCACCCTGTACGTTTCCCTCACCCTGTACATACAGATTGCTCACATTCATCCGGAGCTTCACCCTGAATAAGAGCCTATCTTATAGGTTTCCCTCACCCTGTACATACAGATTGCCCACATTCATCCGGAGCTTCACCCTGAATAAGAGCCTATCTTATATGTTTCCCACACCCTGTACATACAGATTGCCCACATTCATCCGGACCTTCACCAGAATAACAGCCTATCTTATATGTTTCCCTCACCCTGTACGTTTCCCTCACCCTGTACATACAGATTACCCACATTCATCCGGAGCTTCACCCTGAATAAGAGCCCATCTTATAGGTTTCCCCCCCTGTACATACAGATTGCCCACATTCATCCAGAGCTTCACCCTGAATAAGAGCCTATCTTATATGTTTCCCTCACCCTGTACATACAGATTGCCCACATTCATCCGGACCTTCACCCTGAATAAGAGCCTATCTTATATGTTTCCCACACCCTGTACATACAGATTACCCACATTAAAAATCATCCTACCTGCATCTACTGCATGTTATGAGCCTTTAAATATCCAAGATGGCGGCTCAGGGAGCATCAGGCAAGTGTCTTCTGACTGTGCCGCTCTGCATTCTGGGATTGCTGTCCTTTTCCTCACTCCAGCTCTGCTCTGTCTGTGCAAAGCACAGCTATAACCCCGCCCCCTGTACTTTTCACCCCTCACCTCTCCTCAATATGTGATGTTTTTCTGTTTCAATCTTTTTATTGAAATTTTTTGGTATAAAAGATATACAGCGCGACATTTTGGTCATTTACAAATAAACTGTTACAGAACATGAACTGTCGTCTTCATACTGTGACTCATACAGTTAATATGTGATGTTTTTGAGGCAAGATGACAGCGCCCGAATCCTAGAGGCCTGAACAGAGTTGCAGCCTGGTGGTGGAAAGAATAAAAAGTGACTAAAAACTTAAAATATATTAATTTTAGATGCTGGGGAATAGTTTTTTTTAAGGGTTTGGGATTTTCATTAAATCCGGTCCGGTTTAAACATCCAAGATGGCGGCTCATGGAGCATCAGGCAGCCTGCAAACAGGAAGTGTCTCCTGACTGTGCTGCTCTGCATTCTGGGATTGCTGTCCTTTTCCTGACCCCAGCCCTGCTCTGCCTGTGTAAAGCTTAGCTATAACCCCTCCCCCTGCACTTTTCACTCCTCTGCTCAGTATATGATGCTTCTGAGCCAAGATGGCGGCGCCCGTATCCTAAAGTCCTGAACAGAGTTGCAGCCCAGTGGGGGAAAGAATAATAAGTAAGTGACTAAAAAAATAAAATATATTAATTTTAGATGCTGGGGAATAGCTTTTAAGGGTTTGGGCTTTTCATTAAATCATGCTGAAGGTCTGCTTTAAGGAATTTTTGCGCCACCGTTGCCTGGCAACAAGGCTGCGGTAAATGTAATAACACAGAGCGGATTGCATTAGCTTCATAAAAGCCGATAACAGATCAGTGGTGAGGGGCTTGAGCATTTCCAGGCCATCGGGGCACAAAGTGCGACCACACCTCAGAGCAGCACAAATATGTTCATGGCTCCACAGTAAACAGGCAGAAGGCTCGAGATCTGAAAAGGTCTCTGCTGTGCAAACATTTTTTCTCCAACCTTAAGCACCGCCCCCCCCTCCACTTCCTGCAGCAAGGCAAGTTTCATCTATCAACTGCCATATAGTTAAACCGGACCTTCAGCATGAAAAGCCCAAACTCTTAAAAAAACTATTCCCCAGCATCTAAAATTAATTGATTTTAAGTTTTTAGTTGCCTACTTATTATTCATTTCCTCCACTGGGCTGCAACTCTGTTCAGGACCCCAGGGTATGGGCGCTGCCTCAGAACCATCACATGTTGAGGAAAAAATTGGGGAAGTGCAGGGGGCGGGGTTATAGCTGTGCACAAACAGAGCAGAGCTGGGGTCAGGGAAAGGACAGCAATCCCAGAATGCAGAGCTACATAATTAGAAGACACTTCTTGTTTGCAAGCAGCCCGACACTCCATGGGCCGCCATCTTGGATGTTAAAGTGGACCAACACCCAGGGGGGATCGGCCGGAAATCTATAAGATTCCCGGACCGATCAGATCCCTCCCCGCGGGGCATCCGAAATCGCGATGTCCCACGGGGAGGAACCCCCCAGGAAGCCCACAAACCTTACCTCAGCCCCGTTCCATCGGCGCATGCGCGAGCCACGGCCGCGTCTCGCGCTTCCCTCTAGCAGGGCGCGCACCCGCGCCGTCCGTTTGTGAATGGCCGGTGCAGGCGCGCTCCCTGTTAGAGGGAAGCGTGAGACGCGGCCTCCAGCGCTCAGAGCCGCTGAGCTGGTATGCGCGTCCAGGCAGCCTTGGACGCGCATACCACAGCGGCTCTGAGTGCTGTGATTGGCTGGCGCGGTCACGTGGGAGCGGGGAGAGGTGAGTTTTTTGGGGCTTTTTGGGGGGTTTCAGACAGAGGGGCACCCCCGATCGGAGTGCCCCACCGAAGTGGACCAAAACCCAGGATAGTCAAAATCCTGGGTATTGGTCCACTTTAAAATGCTGAAAAAATGCAATAGGATAGGATGATTTTTGGTGTGTGTACAGGGTAGGGGAAACATATAAGATAGGCTCTTATTCAGGGTGAAGGTCCGGATTAATGTGGGCAATCTGTATGTACAGGGTGGGGGAAACATATAAGATAGGCTCTTATTCAGGGTGAAGGTCCGGATTAATGTGGGCAATCTGTATGTACAGGGTGGGGGAAACATATAAGATAGGCTCTTATTCAGGGTGAAGGTCCACTTTAAAGGAGAACTCCACTTAAAAATGACCCCGTCCTGCCACGCTACCCTGATACGGAGACAGGACGGGAGGAAAAAAAAAAAACCCTAACTTAACCAGGTGCCCAAATCATCCTACCAGTCTCCCGCGGCATGTAAAGAAGCAAAGCTGTTTCCCCTGGCTCCGCAAGCGATCCCATCCGCCCCATTCACTTCAATGGCCAGGCAGAAATGTGTATAGAGCCAAGAAGGCGGCGTGGGAACCTGGCTTATAAGGGCGTCAGAAAAATGTATTCTGTCAATTATTGCGATATTTCATTTGACGATACTAGAATCGTTTTCTTTCTTTCTAGTATCGATTCCGACTCCCCACAGTAAAAGAAAAGTAAAAAAAAAAAAACTCACCTGACCCCTCTTTTAATCCGGCCGGCTCTCCTCTTTACCTGGGGGGCCTCGATCCCCCCCCCCCCCCCACCCCGGGGCTCTTCAGTCTTCAGGAGAGAGCTCAACAGGCCTTTCCGACGGACGTCATCCCAGCTCACGGTGGCTCAGCTCTTTAGATGCCGGTGATCGCTGGGCAGAGGAGGAGAGAGGCAGGAGTTGCTCTGATCCCCTGCTTCTCCTTCTCCTCTGGTCGGCGATCACCAGCATCTGCAATCGGATCGGCGAGGGAAACAGGAGATGACAATCGGAGGTGAGTAAAGAATTTTGTTTTTTTTTTTTAATAAAGACTTTTTCTCTGTTATCCCCATGTGAACTGGTAAGGGATCTATGTGACCCCTATACAAGTTCACAAGGCTCTGGGTCTGGCAAGTCACCTGCGGCTAGCCGGTGACTTGCCATTAACCCCAAGCCCCCCATTACCTGCCTCCCCAAAGCCTGCGGTGGGGGCAGAAGAGCCCGTGGCCATTAGGCTATGCCGGCAGTACGCGGTGCCACCAAAGTTGGCCCCTGCGCCCTGTTCTACAAGCCCCCATAGCTGGTACAGGCTGGTTATGCTGGGTAGGGGGAACCTTACGCCATTTTTGGGGGGGATTTTTAAGGGTTTTTAACCCTTAAACCGGACCTTCAGCGTGATTTAATGAAAAGCCCCAACTCTTAAAAAACGGTTCCCCAGCATTTAAAATTAATCGATTTTACGTTTTTAGTCACTAACTTATTATTCTTTCCTCCACTGGGCTGCAACTCTGTTCAGGAATTTAGGATACGGGCGCCGCCATCTTGACTCAGAAGCATCACACTTACTGAGGAGAGGAGAGTGGGATAAGGTACAGGGGGGGGCGGGTTATAGCTGTGCTTTGCTCAGACAGAGCAGATCTTGGGTCAGGTAAAAGTCAGCAGTCCCAGAATGCAGAGCAGCACAGTCAGGAGGCACTTCCTGTTTGCAGGCTGCCTGATAAGATGGCGGCTTCCATAAGCCGCCATCTTGGATGTTTAAAGGCTCATAACATGCAGTAGATGCAGGTAGGATGATTTTTAATGTGGGCAATCTGTATGTACAGGGTGTGGGAAACATATAAGATAGGCTCTTATTCAGAGTGAAGGTCCGCTTTAAAATTCCCCCAAAAATGGGGTCCCCCTGGGAAGGGGGAGGCCGAATACTTTTTTTAAATTTGAAAAAAAAATTGCAATATATCTTTGAGAGAGAATCGGGATATATCATATCGTCATACGTGTATCGAGATATGCATCGTATTGCCAAATTCTTGCCAATTCACACTCCTACTGGCTAAGATATGGTTTCTTTTTCTTTGCAATGCCCCCATCCTGCCTCAGCGCCAGGGTAGAGCGGCAGAACAGGTGGAGGGTCCTTATTAAATGAAGTTCGGCTTTAAAAGGGATTTTTCGCCTAAAGAATAAAACAGAGAAAGCATACCTTTGGTTGCTGCCTCTCCACACAGTCACAGCTGCCTGTGGCCAGGACGGAAGGGGTCCAAAACTCAGGGCCGCTTGATTAATTCTCCCCGGGGGCATCCAGATTTGGGATGCCCCACTGAGTAAAACCCCCAGGTCGCCCGGGAAAATCACTTTCTCCCTTGATCCAGCAGCGTGTGCACGAGCAGCGGCTGCTCCCTTGAAGAACCTTTAGCAGGGCATGCACCAGGCATTTGTGAATGGCCGGCACAGGCACGCTCCTTGTTAGAGGATAGCAGGGATGCGGCTACCGGCTAGACTCAGCTGAAGACGAGTCCTTAGACGAGCCTAGACCAGTTAATGCCAGCGCAGTGGAGCGCGCTGATTGGACTGGAGGCCGCACATGCACCATAGGACCAGGGAAAGTCTAAACCCCACATCTTCAGACAAGCATATAACCTGGTTTAAGTAACTTCTATAATCTTCACCAAGCACATGGCGCTAAATTCAAGCTCTTTTACTTGTGATCCCGCCCCTTTTGTCTCCTTCCACTATTCTTTAGACTGTAAGCTTGCAAGGACGGGGCTCGTGTTCCTATTGTTACCTGTGCTCACAGCATTTAGAAACATAGAAGGTTGACGGCAGAAGGAGAACATACGGTCCATCTAGTCTGCCCTTATGTGTATACTGTATGTTCTCTGTATCTTATGTGTATACTGTATGTTCTCTGTATCTTATGTGTATACTGTATGTTCTCTGTATCTTATGTATATACTGTATGTTCTCTGTATCTTATGTGTATACTGTATGTTCTCTTTATCTTATGTGTATATACTGTATGTTCTCTTTATCTTATGTGTATATACTGTATGTTCTCTTTATCTTATGTGTATATACTGTATGTTCTCTGTATCTTATGTATATACTGTATGTTCTCTTTATCTTATGTGTATACAGTATGTTCTCTGTATCTTATGTGTATACAGTATGTTCTCTGTATCTTATGTGTATACTGTATGTTCTCTGTATCTTATGTGTATACTGTATGTTCTCTGTATCTTATGTGTATACTGTATGTTCTCTTTATCTTATGTGTATACTGTATGTTCTCTGTATCTTATGTGTATACAGTATGTTCTCTGTATCTTATGTGTATACAGTATGTTCTCTGTATCTTATGTGTATACAGTATGTTCTCTGTATCTTATGTATATACTGTATGTTCTCTGTATCTTATGTGTATACTGTATGTTCTCTGTATCTTATGTGTATACTGTATGTTCTCTGTATCTTATGTGTATACTGTATGTTCTCTGTATCTTATGTATATACTGTATGTTCTCTGTATCTTATGTGTATACTGTATGTTCTCTGTATCTTATGTGTATACTGTATGTTCTCTTTATCTTATGTGTATATACTGTATGTTCTCTTTATCTTATGTGTATATACTGTATGTTCTCTGTATCTTATGTGTATATACTGTATGTTCTCTGTATCTTATGTGTATACTGTATGTTCTCTTTATCTTATGTGTATACTGTATGTTCTCTGTATCTTATGTGTATACTGTATGTTCTCTTTATCTTATGTGTATATACTGTATGTTCTCTTTATCTTATGTGTATACTGTATGTTCTCTTTATCTTATGTGTATACTGTATGTTCCTTGTATCTTATGTGTATACTGTATGTTCTCTTTATCTTATGTGTATACTGTATGTTCTCTTTATCTTATGTATATAATGTATGTTCTCTTTATCTTATGTATATACTGTATGTTCTCTGTATCTTAGGATAGATGTGTGCTTATCCCAGACATGTTTAAATTCAGTGACTGTTGATTTTTCAACTACCTCTGCTGGAAGTTTGTTCCAAGCATCTACTACTCTTTCTGTAACATAATATTTTCTAACATTGCTCCTGATCTTCCCCCCGACTAGCTTCAGGTTGTGCTCCCTTGTTCTATCATTAAGTTTCTTCTTAAAAACACTTCCCTCCTGAACCTCATTTAATCCTGTCACATATATAAAGGTCTCAATCATGTCCCCTCTCTCCCTTCTTTCCTCCAGACTGTACAAATTAAGTTCTTTAAGTCTCTCCTGATAAGTTTTAAGTTTAAGTCCTTCCACCATTTTCGTTGCCCGCCTAGTTTGATTGTTGAAGCATCTAGACGGTTATAGTCTCTGTACTGAACGTTCTACCTTGTCTGTAATAACTTGTAAAGCGCTACAGAAGAAGTTGGTGCTATATAAATAAATAATAATAATATAAGCTCTCAATCGGTATCCTTAATTAGTTAAATAATTTATAATCGGCTCTACCTGCCTGAGTTAGGGGCCTGTTCCTGAGGCACCTGCTGGATGGCGTACTCCTGATATCCTCTCTTTAAGCTTTGCTCCGGCTCAGGCGGCTGGGAGGGCGTTTCGGACTCCACTGGGGGAGCTGCTGCTGCCGCCGCCTCCACTGGCACTATTTTTGTTGCTCCTGCCAAAAAAAAAAAAAAAAGAAAGAATCTAAGTAAGTCAGATAAATCCTAAATAAAGACTCTGCAGTGACACTGTTAAAAGGGAACTCTGGAGAGTGCTGGCCATCGCAGCCCTGCTATGCACATTGTGGGGAAAATAGTACAGGAAGAGGTCTATAATAAAGTCTATCAGTCATATATTTTATTTGTCTATCGACGATCATATAACCGCATTTAAACCAGACTTTCACCCTGAATAAGAGCCTATCTTATATGTTACCCCCCTTTACATACAGATTGCTCACATTAATCCGGACCCTCAACCTGAATAAGAGCCTATCTTGTATGTCCCCCCCCCCCCCGTACATACACATTACCCAAATTAATCTGGACCTTCACCCTGAATAAGAACCTATCTTGTATGTTTCCCACACCCTGTACATACAGATTGCCCACATTAAAAAGACAATCCTGTGAGTACTCACCTGTAGAATTGTTTTTGTTCTTGCATGGCACGGCCTGCTTCAGTATTCATAACAGTTGGGTTATTCCACCACAAGGTGGCGCAGTGTACTGCAGAAGAGCTGTGGCATCTCCCGGCCCCTATAAAAACGAGATTAACTATAGAGTTCCCAGCGTAGACAAGCAGTGAGACAAGAAGCCGGGAGAGAATAAAGGTAAAAGCAAAAAAAAAAAAACCAATTAACTTGGAATAATCACCATAAAGAGGCAACCAAGAATAACGAAAACAAGGGTGGGGTAAAGCAGGCCGTGCCATGCAAGAACAAAAAATTCTACAGGCGAGTTCTCACAGAATTGTCTTTTTCTTATTGCATGGCACGGCCTGCTTCAGCATTCACAACAGTTGGGACATCCAAAAGCAGTGTCCAAAAGTAGGGTGGGATCCCCAATGAGTAACGGCCGGCAGTTCAAGTCACTACCGCCTGAAGCACCTTGCAACCAAAAGCAGCATCGGCTGAGGCCTTAACATCAACCTTGTAAAACTTAGAAAAAGTATGAACAGAAGACCAAGTTGCGGCCTTACAAACTTGTTCAACAGAGGCTTGGTGCTGAAAAGCCCAAGAAGCACCAATAGCACGAGTGGAATGAGCAGTAACCCTAAAGGGAGGCTCCTTCCCCTTAGCAGAATAGGCTTGTACCACCGCCTGACGGATCCACTTGCTGATAGTGGATTTAGCCGGAGGCAAACCCTTCCTACGTCCAGAAGTGAGAACAAAGAGCATCAGATTTCCTGAAAGGCTAAGTAGCGACCAAATAAAAATTCAGAGCCCTGACCACATCCAAATAATGCAGTGTCCGCTCCTTGGAATTAGCAGGATTAGGACACAAGGAAGGCAAAACAATGGCCTGATTGAGATGAAAGGCAGACACGACCTTAGGCAAGAAATCCGGCTTAAGCCGAAACACCACTTTATCCTGATGCCGCTCAAATTAAGGAGGTTTGATGGAAAGCGCCGCCAGTTCAGAAACTCGCCTGACAGAAGTGATAGCCACCAAAAAGGCTACCTTAAGAGTCAGAACGGGCAAGGCAGCCCCACGAATAGGCTCAAAGGGAGGACCCTGCAGAGCAGACAACACCAGATTCAAGTCCCAGACTGGTAGCATGGGCTTACGAGGTGGACGCACATGAGTAACACCCTGGAAAAAGGTTTTAACCAACCGGTGATTGGCAAAGGATCTTTGGAAAAAAATTGCCAGAGCTGAAACATGGCCCTTGAGGGTACTCAGTTGAAGGCCCAGATCCAAACCATGTTGCAAAAATTCCAGAATCCTGGGGATGGAAAAAAACAGACAGGGAAGAGACTTGGACTCACACCAGGCAATGTAAGCATGCCAGACCCTGTAATAGATAAAGGACGAGGACTTCTTCCTAGCCCGAATCATGGTATCCACAACAGAGGCAGGCAACCCCTTTTCCATCAAGATGGAGGTTTCAGCAGCCAAGCAGTTAAAGTGGACTGTCACCCACCCCTGATCAGCCCGGGAATCTATAAGATCCAGCCCCAGCTGATCCATGCGCTGGTCCTCGCTGTCCCTCAGAGTGGTAGTGTCAGGGGAAGGCATGACCGAGATATTGGACAGACCTAGCACGGGAGCGTCCACCTCAGGGGGACATGACCACCGCTTTACTAGATCAGCAGGAAAGGGATACCTCTTATCCAATCCCTTAGGCACAGCAGGCAGCCTGTTAGGATGTTCCCACTCCTTAAGCACCATAGTAGTGAAATGTCCCTGCTCAGGGAACTCAAGACGATGTTTATCAGGGCGAAAGAGCTCACCCTGCTTTTTCTTAGCCACCTCAGGGGGAGCAATGTGCAAAATTTCAAAAATGTGAGACAGCAGATTATCAGTGTCCTCAGGGTACCATGATTCCTTACCGGACGCAGACCCAGGGTCACTATCGCAACCCTCCTGCTGGTCCCCAGAGGAGTCAGAGTCCTGGAACAGTTCCCCTTCCGCTAGGGAATAACGTCCACCAGTGGCATCAAACTCCTCATACTCCTCTGTGGAGGGAGTGGAAGTCAGGTGCCGCTTCTTGCCAGAGGCCTTCCTAGGAACAGGCAAGCTGCCTTTCAATGTTGGCCATACGAAGTGCCATATCAGACTGTGACCCCCTGCTATTATCCCCCTCACGGGGGACCAATTGCAGGAGTGGGGCGGTAGGCGACCCCGAAGGGGGCGCAGAGCTGGGAAGCAATGCAGGCAAACCAGATTGGAGCGCAAGGACACTTTGGGCGCACGGCACACACACCCTGACACTGTCACACACAGGGGATACCCCACATATGGCACACAGCCGGGATTGCCCCGAAGGACCCCCAAGCACACTATCCCCAGAAGCCTCCATATGGTGATTAACACAGGCGCAATAGGCCAGCACTGGGTAAAGGCTAATACAAAAGCCACCCGGGATGCCCTCCCACGGGATGCCCCCAGAAGTCAGTAAAGGGGGTGAGGGGGAGAAAGGAGTAGAGCCGGGAGAAACCACAACCCACTGGTATCCCGCCTGAAAGACATAAGTAAAAATGACACATGAGCATCCCGCAGCACATGCCCCACGAGACCAATTAAAAAAAACCCAAGGGGGACTCACGGACACACAGGAGGACACAGCACCGCAGCCATAAAGGGAGAAAACCAGACGCGCAGCTAATCCAAAATGGCGCCCGTGGGGGGGCGACGCGATACGCATCATCCCCGGCCCCGTCCCCTCCGAAAAGCACGAAAACGGTGCCCACGTGAACCCGCCGAGCCATGACTAAGCAAAAACGCCACAGGTTATAGCGCCACCAGCCGCGGAGCGCTGTACAAAGCGGGGCGGCAGCTAAAAAACACACTGTAAACAGCAAAATACACCACAACTAATACCACTCGCCGCTACCAGCTGCCCCCCCCCCCCCAAAAAAAAAGACAGAGAGAGAGGGGGAGAGAGACTAAAACAGCGGTGAGTATCCGGGCCAGGGGGGGGGGAGGGGGGACCCCTGAAGGAAAGAAGGGGACACCGTCCCCAAAACACTCACCCCCTCAGAAGCCAGGACAGGAACTCCGCATCCCTAGTAGGCTCACCATAAAGCCTATGGCCGGCTCCCCTTTGTGGAACAGGGTCTGCGGCTAGGAGCAGCGCTCCTGGATCACTTGACCCTAGTGCTCTTCTACCCTCACCCGATCTGTCAGCCGAGGCTGGGAGGCAGAGAGGGTCCAAAAATGGGTGGAAATAGACTTGCAGGGCCGCAGGCTTGGTTGCCTCGCTCACCTGCGCATAGAGAGAGCCATCTTTTATTTTCGCAGTTTCACTGCAGAGGAAACACGGGAACTCTATGGTTAATCCCGTTTTTATAGGGGGCCGGAAGATGCCACAGCTCTTCTGCAGTACACTGCGCCACCTTGTGGCGGAATAACCCAACTGTTATGATTACTGAAGCAGGCCGTGCCATGCAATAAGAAAAATCATCCTACCTGCATCTACTGCATGTTATGAGCCTTTAAACATTCAGGATGGTGGCTCAGGGAGCATCAGGCAGCCTGCAAACTGGAAGTGCCTTCTGACTGTGCTGCTCTGCATTCAGGGATTGCGGTCCTTTCCCTGACCCCAGCTTTGCTCTGTCTGTGCAAAGCACAGCTATAACCCCGCCCCCTGCACTTTATCCTGCTTTCCCCTCCTCAGCATGTGATGCTTCAAAGTCAAGATGGCGGCGCCCGTATCCTAGAGTCCTGAACAGAGTTGCAGCCCAGTGGGGGAAAGAATAATAAGTGACTAAAAACCTAAAATATATCAATGTTAGATGCTGGGCAAGAGTTCTTTTAGAGTTTGGGCTTTTCATTAAATCATTCTAAAGGTCCAGTTTAATTTGATAGATCCTCTTTAGAGGACAACTATCTATGCTCACAAATAGAAGTCCACCCTCCTCACTCCTCCAAGAATACAGTGTAGAGCAACACTTAAAGTGGACCAAAACCCAGAGTTTTTCACTATCCCGAGTTTTGGACCTTCCTGGGAGCAATGGGGCCTTTACGCACAATTTGATTTTATAGAAAAAAAAATTACTTAAACAGGACCTTCAGCATCATTTATTGAAAAGCCCAAACCCTTATAAAACTATTCCCCAGCATCTAAAATTATTATATTTGACGTTTTTAGCCACTTTTATTCTTTTCCCCCCACTGGGCTGCAACTCTGTTTAAGACTCTAGGATACAGGCGCCGCCATCTTGCCTCAGAAGCATCACACTACTATTCTTTAGACTGTAAGCTTGCAAGGGGAGGGCTCTCTTCCCTGTGCTTATTTTTTTATTCTTTTCCCCACTGGGCTGCAACTCTGTTCAAGGGCTCTAGTATATGAGCGCCGCCATTTTGTCTCAGAAGCATCACATACTGAGGAGAGGAGGGCAAAAGTGCAGGGGGTGGGGTTATAGCTGTGCTTTGCACAAACAGAGCAGAGCTGGCATCAGGAAAAGGACAACAATCCCAAAATGCAGAGTGGCACAGTCAGAAGACACTTCCTGTTTGCAGATAGCCTTAGACTCCTTCTGCCGCTATGTTGAATGTTTAAAGGCTCAGAAAATGCGGCAGATGCAGGTAGGATGATTTTTAATATGGACGATCTGTATGTACAGGGTGGGGGGGGGGACATATAAGAAAGGCTCTTATTCAGGGTGAAGGCCCGGTTAAAATTTTACAGTTCTACAACACTTTTATTTTTTTCCCCTGGTTTCACCCAAAAAAAAAAAAAAAAAGCCCAAACTCTGCTGCAAAAAATATAATTTCCCTGGAAACCCCTGAAAATTCAAAAGCAAAGACAAAATGATAAAAAATGGCCTGGCAACAGAGGGTGGCAAAAATTCTAGGTAGGCTGGCACTGAAAGGGTTAAATGAGGCAGATTCCTTTATTTGGGAGGAGAGAGGAGGAGGCTTCGAACGGAGTAGACGACAAAAAAGGCAATTCTGTGAAACTCGCCTGTAGAATTGTTTTTGTTTCCGATCCATTTCAGCCCGTCCAGAAGTATTCACGTTTTGGAGTTCGCCCCTAGGGGGCGCTGACTGCAAGATCAAAGATGTAGCCCCTCCCGGCCCCCTATAAAAGGCAGCTCCCTCTCAACACAGCCCCAGTAATTTAAAAGCAGTACTCAATAGAAGAGGCAGGCCGGGAAGGTCCAAAAAAAAAAAAAAAAATAGGAGACCATGTTACTTCACATGGCCTCCGCTTATACTCTCTCTCGAATCAAAACTAAAAACTTGTATAACTAGTGTCCTATAAGCAAAAATGGTTCAATCACCATAACAGGTATGCAGGACATAATAAACTACAAGGGCGGGGTGGATGGGCTGGAATGGATTGGAAACAAAAGCAATTCTACAGCTGAGTTTCATAGAATTGCCTTTTTCTTTCCAATCCATTTCAGCCCATCCAGAAGTATTCACGTTTGGGACATCCAAAAGCAGTGTCCATATGGGTGGGATCCCCAGTGCGGAACAGCAGATAGTTCATTTCACTACCGCCTGAAGCACCTTTCGGCCAAAAACAGCGTCAGCTGAGGCCCTGACATCCACCTTGTAAAACTTTGTGAAAGTATGAACTGAAGACCAAGTAGCAGCCTTGCAAACTTGTTCCATCGAGGCCTGGTGCTGAAAAGACCAAGCTCCAATGGCTCTAGTAGAACGAGCTGTGATCCAAAAAGGGGGTTCCTTCCCCCTGGCAGAGTAGGCTTGTACCACCGCCTGTCTGATCCACTTACTGAGAGTGGACTTAGCTGGTGGCAATCCCTTCCTAGAGCCCTCTGTCAAGAAAAAGTACTATGTCTGCCTCGGCCGGCGAGGAGACACCAGGATGGCTGGTACCCCCCCCCCCCCCCCCCCGGGCCATCTTGCGTAGCACTCTGCCCAGAAGCGGAAACGGAGGGAATGCATAGAGAAAGTTGAGCTCCGCCCAAGGGATCGCCAGAGCATCTGTTGCTATGGCCAGAGGGTCTCTTGAGAGAGAGACGAACCTTGGAAGCTTGTGATTGTGTCTGGACGCAAAAAGATCCACGTCTGCTTGACCCCAGCGGAGGCACAGAGCCTGAAAGGTCTCGCTGCTGAGGGACCATTCCCCCAGGCGCAAGGAGCTCCTGCTCAGGGAGTCTGCCTCCTGGTTTTCCACCCCCGGGATGTAAACCGCTGAGATACAGGGAACATTCTGCCCAAGTCAGAATCCGGCTTACCTCCTTGAAGGATATATTGCTCCGAGTCCCGCCCTGGTGGTTGATGTAGGCTACAGCTGTCTGATTGTCCGAGCGGACCTGGACCATATGGCCTTTTAAATGGGGAGTCAGGCGTAGAAAAACCAACCAAATTGCTCTCAGCTCCAAGAGATTTATGGGTAACCGGTTCTCCTTCGGACCCCACCGACCCTGGATCTTCTGGGTCTGCCAAACGCCTTCCCAGCCTGTAAGACATCCGTGGTAAATATCTCCCATTGGGGAGTCTGAAAGGACTTGCCTACCAGCAGGTTCTGAGTCCAACCACAAGAGGGATTGCCTGGCCGGTGGGGACAGCAAAAATCCTTGTTCCAGAGATTCCTGCGACCGATTCCAGCTGGTCAGCAGGTTCAGCTGTAGAGGTCTCATGTGGAATTGGGCGAAGGGCACTGCCTCGAAGCACGCCACCATTAGGCCCACCAATCTCATCCCCAGACGTACTGATGGCTGTTGACAAGCCAGCAAGGCCTGCACTTGTGTCTGAATTCCCAAAACTTTCTGTGGTGGCAGAATACCTTGACCGACTGGTGTCTAGCATCATTCCCAGGAAGGATCTCACTGTTGAAGGCGTGATAAACGACTTGGAGTAGTTGATCACCCAACCGAAAGCTTCCAGGGTTGACAGTACAGTCCGGGTGTCGCTCTTGGCCTCCTGAAGGGACCGGGCCGAAATCAGAAGGTCGTCTAGACCAGTGAACAAATTGTGCTGAATCCGCCCAGGGGATTCCATCTGCACAAGGGGCAGAGCCTGTCCTGCCCAAGTGGGGTGCCCAGCTCACTATCCCCTGATGCCTCCATTATGGTGATTCTGAATAAAAATATTCAATAAGGCTAAAAGACACTAACGGCCTAAGCCTAATAGCCGATCCCTCGTTTTAATAATGGGGACCGGGAGAAACCACAACCCTCAACCTTCAGCCCACAGTCTAAAATCAAAAAGAGAAAAGACAGCAATTACAAAATGACCCACAATGTCATGCATTAACACATAAGAATCATAAAATATACATGGCAATGAAATAAAATAAGCACACAGTGATAATACAGTGCAGAATACAGTATGTATCCCCCTTATCCCCCTAAAGCAGGACAAAACAAGAGGGACTCACGACCGCGCTGCTCAGCGCAACGCCAGGAGAAGCAAGAGGGATCACATCCGAGGTACCCAGCCGCGCCCACAAGGCCCGCAGCGCGCGCTTCCACAAAAGTCCAACCAGGCGAGCGTCACAGGAGCGACCAGTGACTCCGCCCCCCCCCCCCCCCTTCCCGCCACATTAGTAAATGAGGGCAAGGTGAGAAGTGGTTGCAGGGAATCAGAGACATACCAATGACGGAGCACAGGTAATTTTTTTTTTTTTTTTTTTTACACCAGATAAGACTCTTTTAGACTCTAGGGCCGGGTGGACAGAGTTTCAGTCTGATTCAGGGTTACTAAACCAAAACCAAAAACACAGCACTTACCTTCTCTCCTGTGCAGCCACTTCAGCCCTGTCCTAGTCTTGGCTCAGACACTTCTGCCAGTCCTTCTGCAGCGTCCATTCATTGCAATGGAGGGGTGTGCCTGGCACGTGCCCCCACAGCAATGAATAGACGGCGCTGTGCACAGGCACAGTGATTGATCTAAGGGAAAGCACTTGAGGCACCGGGAGCGCCGTTCTCAGAAACTGAAAGCAGCCGGGACCTGCTGCACAGGAAAGAAGGCGAGTGTCTATTTTTTGTGCTCTTTAATTGCGGAGGGCACAACAGGTAAAGCCCAGCTTCGGCCAGACAAGCGGAGCAGAACAAACAGCGATACAAGGAAACAAATGATAGACACAGATGGACGGGATACCTGGAATGGCTTCATGGGCCGTCAGCAGAACCCGGATAATGGGATTCACTCCCTGGCTCTTCTCGGTTTCTTTGGGCGTCTGGGTCTTGTCCGTTTTCTGAAGACGAGATCTTTTTGGCGGCTTTTCCTTCTCTTTCTCATAATCTGGTTGGATGAACTTACCTTCAAAGTCATTGCCTATGAACAATAAAGAAACGATTTAACCATTTCACCCACTTGATAAGCCTGAAACGCTAAATATTTTTTTCTAGTATACTCAGTGTAAATTTCTCCTTATACTCACACAGGTCTAAAACCAGACCATAAGCATCATTTAAAGAAAAGCCCAAACCCTTCAAAAACTATTCCCCAGCATCTAAAATTCATATATTTTAAGTTTTTAGTCACTTAAACCGGACCTTCACCCTGAATAAGAGCCTGTCTTGTATGTTTCCCCCCTTGTACATACAGATTGCTCACATTAAAAATCATCCTACCTGCATCTACTGCATTATCTGAGAATTTAAACATCCAAGATGGCGGAACATGAAGCATCAGGCAGCCTGCAAACAGGAAGTGTCTTCTGACTGTGCCACTCTGCATTATGGGATTGCTGTCCTTTCCCTGACCCAGCTCTGCACTTTTGACCCCTCTCCTCAGTATGTGATGCTTCTGAGGCAAGATGGCGCCGCCCGTATCCTAGAGTGCTGAACAGAGTTGCAGCCCAGTGGGAGAAAGAATAAGAAGGTAAGTGACTAAAAACTTTAGATATATTAATTTTAGATGCTGGGGAATAGTTTGGGCTTTTCATTAAATGATGCTGAAGGTCCGCTTTAATTATTATTCTTACCCCCCCACCTTCCCACTGGGCTGCAACTTTGTTCAGAACTCCAGTATAAGGGAGCCGCCACCTCAGAAGCATCACACACCGAGGAGAGGAGAGAGGTGAACAGTGCAGGGGGTGGGTTATAGCTGGGGTCAGGAAAAAAGCAGAGCTGGGGTCAGGAAAAGGGCAGCAATCCCAGAATGCAGAGTGGCACATTCAAAGACACTTCCTGTCTGCAGACAGCCTGAGACTCCATGTGCCGCCATCTTGGATGTTTAAAGGCTCAGAAAATGCAGTAGATGCAGGTAGGGTGATTTTTAATGTGAGCAATCTGTATGTACAGGGTGGGGGAAACATACAAGATAGGCTCTTATTTAGGGTGAAGGTCCAGAAAACCAGACATCTGAAAGTTGTTAAAAAATTCTTCATCTTGGCTCTAATCATCCTCCAGTTTAGCTTCCAGTTTTGGGCGGAGCAGACACACTACAGGCCTTTGCTGCAAGGACAAGGACGTATTCAGGTTCTTTTGGTCAATGGTCAATGAAAGTCCAGGGCAGCAGTTTCTAACTTAGACTTCCTCACAACTGCGGCTCAGCTGTTCCTTCTCTTGAGAATAAGGACTCACCCAACCTGGTCACCCCATCTTCACCCCTCTTAGGTATGAAGGACACCTTAGGGTCCCCCAGTGAAGAACCGCCAGGTTGCAGAACAGCTTCTTCCCATCAGCACCGGGTCTTTTAAACACGTCACTGGCCAATAGGGATAGTTCCTGCTCCTCACATGGCCTCTGTGATAACAATCATGATCGTCCTGTTCAATCACTAATTCATGATAATTCATAATTCATTCATTTATTCAAATAAAATGTGTCCAAGGGCCGGCAACAAAAATGGTGGAAGGGCTTAAAACTTATCAGGAGAGACTTAAAGAACTTATATTTGTACAGTCTGGAGGAAAGAAGGGAGAGAGGGGACATGATGGAGACCTTTATATATGTGACAGGATTGAATAAGGTTCAGGAGGGAAGTGTTTTTAAGAAGAAGCTTAATGATAGAACAAGGGGGCACAACCTGAAGCTAGTCGGGGGGAAAATCAGCAATGTTAGAAAATATTATTTTACAGAAAGAGTAGTAGATGCTTGGAACAAACTTCCAGCAGAGGTAGTTGAAAAATCAACAGTCACTGAATTTAAACATGCCTGGGATAAGCACACATCTATCCTAAGATAAAGAGAACATACAGTATACACATAAGATAAAGAGAACATACAGTATACACATAAGATACAGAGAACATACAGTATACACATAAGATACAGAGAACATACAGTATACACATAAGATACAGAGAACATACAGTATACACATAAGATACAGAGAACATACAGTATACACATAAGATAAAGAGAACATACAGTATACACATAAGATAAAGAGAATATACAGTATACACATAAGATAAAGAGAACATACAGTATACACATAAGATACAGAGAACATAACAGTATATACATAAGATAAAGAGAATATACAGTATACACATAAGATAAAGAGAATATACAGTATACACATAAGATACAGAGAACATACAGTATACACATAAGATAAAGAGAACATACAGTATACACATAAGATAAAGAGAACATACAGTATACACATAAGATACAGAGAACATACAGTATACACATAAGATAAAGAGAACATACAGTATACACATAAGATAAAGAGAACATACAGTATACACATAAGATAAAGAGAATATACAGTATACACATAAGATACAGAGAACATACAGTATACACATAAGATAAAGAGAACATACAGTATACACATAAGATAAAGAGAACATACAGTATACACATAAGATACAGAGAACATACAGTATACACATAAGATAAAGAGAACATACAGTATACACATAAGATAAAGAGAACATACAGTATACACATAAGATACAGAGAACATACAGTATACATATAAGATACAGAGAACATACAGTATACACATAAGATACAGAGAACATACAGTATACACATAAGATAAAGAGAACATACAGTATACACATAAGATAAAGAGAACATACAGTATACACATAAGATAAAGAGAACATACAGTATACACATAAGATACAGAGAACATACAGTATACACATAAGATACAGAG